>JBBMKF010000050.1:27931-38814 GCA_037834155.1 Curcuma caesia | reverse complement strand
GGTACTTATATTATATACAGGCGGATTAGAACTTAATTATAGTAAGTAGGGCCTTTGGGGCTATTTATCTCCTTTGATTTTAGGCTCAGAAGCCGCAGCCCGCCTCAGAAGCCGAAGACCCAGCAACAGTAGCAACACTAGGAACTCCAACAGGAGCAGGAGCAATGGACTCACCACCAACAGCGTCACTCCTCTACTCCGACTCTAAAGCGGCACTACTAGACTCACCTGCTGTGCACTATCCTTTACTTCACCAGCAGCCCTCCTCTACTCCGACTCGAAAGCAGCAACAGAAGGAACTAAGGAAGCAACATAAGGAACTAAGAAAGCCGCACCAGAAGTCACTTCAAAAGCTTCAAACCCAGCTTCAAGTGCCAGGTATCGTGATGATCATCTAAGTCTGTCCTCTTCTTTCCTTAATTGATGACATTGCTCGCAACTCAACTCTTAAGTTTACTCATCAACAGTAGCAGGAGCACTAGACTCAGCAACACCAGGAGCAACATTCCTTTACTGTAAAGCCGCAACTAAAAGAGCCCCACTCGTAGCCCCAGCAGCCGCCCCACTGGACTAGTAAGCACTTTCTGCCCTACTGGACTCAGCACCATCAGCAGCCCTCCTAGACTCAACTCACTAGCATGAGCAGCACTACTACTCTACTCTAAAGTCACTGCCCCAGCGGCATCCGTAGGAAGAGTAACTTCAGTAGCAGCATCCGTAGGAAGAGTAACTTCAGTAGCGGCATCCGTACTATTGACTTTTCAAGCAACAAAAGCTGCAACTAAGGAAGCCTCAATTGAGAAGTCTGGTGCTGATATATAAGTCTTCCCCGGCAACAGGACAGAAGTCTATTTCTTTCCTATACCTAGATAAGTAAGATAGGTATCTGTACACTCAAAGCCTGCAAGAGGACAAAGCAGCAGAGGAAAAACAAGAGGACAAAGCAGCAGAGGAAAAAACATCAAAAGAACAACTCAAAAGCCTAAGGTGCTTAAGCCGAAGCCGCAGGTGCCTACTCAGAAGCCTATGGTGCTTTCCTTTACCCCGACTCAGTCGCCTACTAAGTATGAACTCCTTTACTCCAAAGCAGTAACTCTAGGAACTCCAAAGCCGAGGGATCCCTACTCAAAAGCCGAAGCCCTCTACTCAAGAGCCTAAGCCTTCCTCAACATCCGAAGCCCCTTGGGATGCTTTTCTTTACCCCGAGTAGTAATTTACTTCTACTTTTGCCTTAGAGTCTGAAACCTCTTTTGCCTTAAGGGCTTCCTCAGGAAAGCCCTAGTCTGCACTCCTCTACTAAAAAACAGCAACACTAGGAACTGCAACAGCAACTCCAAGAGCAACTGCACCAGGAACAGTAGACTCAAAAGCAGCACCACTAGGAACTGCACCAGCAGCATCAACCCTGGACTCGAAAGCAACAGGAACTTCAGTAGCAGCGGCAGCCCTAGCAACAGGAACTTCAGTAGCAGCAGCCCTGGCGACTATAACAGCAACAGTAGTAACAGTAGCAACAGAAGCAGCAAGTAAAACAGCACCAAAAGATTCTGAAGTGAGAGGTGCAAAAGCCCCGAATTTCTCTACTTTTGCCGGAGCGGATGATTCTACTTTAGCACCAACTTTTCAAGTCGCTAAAGTAGAATCTTTTGGGGCTTGAAAAGTAGATAAAGGAGACTCAGTTGGTGCTTAAAAAGTATATCAATTCGTTTCACTTGCTACACACTTTTCATATCAATTTGTTGCTTTAGTAGTTATATCAATTTGTTGCTTTACTTTAAAAGTAGAAAAGTCAATTTGTACATAAAGTAGAAAAGTCAATTTGTACATCAATTGCTTAAGGACTTCCAGATAGAGGTAGTACTCGGGGGTTCCAGATAGTATTGCGTGCCCGGATCAAGTAAGTTCGATATAAAGAACACGTAGAAAGATCTTCTGGCTCGACCGAAATATTAGGGCCGACGTAAAGGAAGCATCGACCGATAGGGAAGATTTACGACGTAAGGGCAAATAAGTACGAAATACAGATAGGGCTGGGGCCCGTAAGCTCTTTCTACGTTTTGAATCTGTTTGGACATATTTTCACGTAATAAAGACTTACATTAATCTGCTGAGAGAAGAGTGAATCTTTCGTAGGAAGCCAGAAGAATCAGTATAAATTTATATGGCGCCTGCCATGTTAGACTAATACGAACGCCCCACCCCCACCCATTTTAAGTAATTGTAATCGCGACACCTGTCTGTTGCTTAGGCTCGACCCACCTTTTGTCTCGACTTTTCTAAAGTTGAATATAAGGACTCGACTTTGAAAGTTGAACGTAAGTAAGGGCCGAGTGCACTTAATAAGTTCTCGTTTTGGGTAGATCTTTCGTAGTGTTCTTTATATAGAACTTACTAAGGAGGGCACGCAACTATACTGGTAATAATCTGCTCTGGGTCCCAAAGTTCGACAAAAGTTGTACTCGTATACCGAGAAACCATTAAAATTGGCCTAGATTAGACTCGTTATTAGGGGTAAAGCACAAATTGGAGCTACTGCTTTGGATAGTCAATCCTTCGCTAAGGTTCCCACTTAGTAAAAGAGTTGCGAGCAACTCTGTATAGAGCAATACATACAGAGGAGTCATTAAGAAAACCAATACAGGACATACTTACCAGAATCACAATTAGACCTATCAAAAGAAGCTTTTTAAGTAGCTAAAAAGGAATCCTTAAAATTGGTCCAACGGTACCTCTAACCGGCTATCTAGGGCGCGCTGTAGGCCAGGCCTTTTAATTAGTTTTTTCCCTTGCGCTGGCCCCTACTTTCTGAGTTGTAGAAGCTGTGGCCCAATTTCTTTCCTGAGTTATAGAGGTTTGTACCCTCTGTAGTATACCCTCGCTAGTGTATGTAGAGTTTCAACCCTTCGCCATACTATATAACATTCACTCCTCTATTCTAGAACCCTTCATACTGTATCCCCTCTATCTGTAGGAGAGCCGTAACCCTTTCCTCTATCTCTAGGCCCCCCAACCGTAACCCTTTCCTCTATCTCTAGGCCCTCCAAAGGCGTTCCTCTATGTCGCCTACCGAAGTGGGTCTTTGATTAGTGGTCTACTTTCTTTGGTCTACCAGTACCTCCTAACTAGGTTTTATGGCGCGAACTTATATAGGTATGGGTCCTTCTAATTGTTTTCTTCCCCTGTGCTGTACCCTACTTTAGGAGTTATACTAATTTGGTACCCTCTCTTGTTGTACCTGTAGTTTAAACCCAAGGAGGGTCTTACTGGGCAAGCTCGAAACCCCTAACTCGAACTCAACCCCGAGCTCTCAACCCCGAACTCCCACTCTAATAGCTACTCAGCTACTCATTGTACCTCTAGAGTAGTGAAACCCTAGGAAAACCATAAACTCTATCTTCTACAACCAGCTCGGGTAACTCAATTCCCCTTAGCTACTCAACTCAATGAGAAATGCCTACCTTATCCACTGACCTCCACTCGTAACTCCATTCTTTGGTATACCTATATTCTACTCCACAGCTACAGGTGCAACTGAAAACTCCTTGGAAGCCACAGCTACAGTTGTAGTTGCCCCAACTACGAACTCAGGAGAAGACACAGCTCCAGTTGTAGTTGCCCCAACTACGAACTCAGGAGAAGCCAAAGCTCCAGGTGCAGGTGCCCTAACACCAACTTCAGGTCCCCCAACTCCGAACTCTGTAGCAGCCACAGCTACAGGTGCCATCCCCAACTACTACTCATATGATGAAACTCAAAACCCTAGGAAGCTGAATTCCTTCTTATCTCGATTTTAGTATTCCTTTCATTTCTTCTCGAGACCCCTTAGCCCACTACTTCGATCTGTCGATTAGTTGCATCTTTGGTTCTTTCGATACCAGAGCACCTGGCTGCTCTATTTATATAGAGGATCTTTCTTGTCAATTAAATTAAACTACTACTACAACTTCAGGAGAAGCCACAGCCACAACTCAAAACCCCTTGGAAGCCACAACTGCTACTTCAAAACACTACCGAAAGATCTAATCCCAGCCTCTATTTATCAGTCGAATATTGCCTATCCCCCTCTAACATCAGCCATTTTTCCCTCTCGCATACGCTCGAGCTCTATCTGTCGATACCCTCGGATTCAAATTACTAAATGAAGGGCGAGCCTATCGGAAATACCCTAATATTATACATCGGGAGATTATTACCGAACGAGGTCCTCTTCGCTTCCCAGTAAATCGAACAAACCAATAGTTCCGAGTAAACCAATAGTTCCGAGTAAAGCGAGAGAAGGCATCTCACTCTGTCCCTGCAGCAGCAGCGGAGTTTTGCTTTTCTTGCCAATTATAAGTGCCACTCTTGTAATGAACTTGACCCCGAAACCTCAATGATTATTATATAAAATAGAAAATCAAAGTACTCGGAAGGAAAGAACTCTAATGCTAATGGAGCTACGCCTTAAGGACTCTTCTCATGAACAAAATCCGTTACGGGACAGAAGGGACTCTCTCATATAGATTATATAGAATAATAGTCAATCCTTTTTTTTGGAAGATTACATCAGTATGGCGACGGACAATACTACTGGTGCGGACAACCGGAACAGAACTTCCTCTATTAGCAACCGGAACTGAAAAGACTCTATTAGCACCCGGAAGAGAGAAGACTTGCAACCGGAGGAGATTCAAGCAGCAACTGTAACTGACTCGTACGCTGACTCAGTGGGCACTTCATACTAACTGAGGGGATTCCAACTGCTGCTAATAATTATTAGGCTTCAGCCGTCGAGATTACAATGGGAGGGGCAAAAAGATCTACCACGTCGCCAAATATATAGTAAGGGCCTAACTTTAGAGCGCCAAATATAATAAGTTCCCCTACGTCCGTCCCTATCGGGTCTTCGTAGTCGCTTCGCAGCAGCGGACAGGCGTCGTTCATATGATACTCATATTCACTCGTATATAAAGATCGTCGTTATCACTCGTACCTGGAATGAACGACAGAGCAACACCCAGAAGATTACAGAAGAAAAACACCATCTATAGTCAATTAGAGAAAAAAGATGCAATGATCGAATTTCATCGTCAATTTACTTTTATATTAGGCCCCTAAAATAAATTCCGCGGAGAAAGATTGATCAATATGCATATCGCCCTAAAAGGAGATAAATAGCCCCAAAGGCCCTGCATTCATAATATAAGTTCTAATCCGCCTGTATATAATATAAGTTCCTCTGCTACCCTGTATATATATTGGGCAGATAAATAGCCTTTGGGGCTATTTACGACTAAGCCCAATTTAGACTCCGTTTTGAATATAAATTGCTACCCTGTATATATATTGGGGCGCTATGCTCGTACTTATTGGTTTAGATTGGGAGATGGATTTCGAGAATTCAGATCGGCTTTGACCAACAATTCCCACCATCCATTAGAATCCTCTTCGGGAACTGGTATAGATTGGGTCGGGAAGTCCTTTACCTTACAAAAAGCTTACCGGGCCTTAGCCTTCGAACTGAAGAGCAGCAGACAGGTTGGTTGTTTGGGCAGAAAGGTAGCGATTTGACTTCGAGCATTGGGCATTCATAGAATATGAGACTAGTGCCTGACTTCCTTTGGGGATATTCTTGAAAGCAGACATCTGCCCATTCAAATAGATCCATTTACCTTGACTACGTGCAAACTATGACTAGCTTGCTTGAATGAGGAGATGTTCCCTGTGCGGGGCTGTTACACGGGTTCCGGTTGGAGAGCACTGCTTCAACGGGAAAAAGAAGAAGAGAAGCGGATATTCCAAATCCTGAACACGGATGTTTCTATTTCATCTGACTAGCCTTAGATTCCCCGAAACCTCTCTACTCTACTTTTGTATTCCACTCGTTCCTTAATGGATCAAGTTCGACAATTGAAATTTGAATCTGACTTTTGGGTAACTCGGCTGATGGGGTCAGACCGGGGTGGTGCTTGACACGCAGTCTGTTTAGACCGCTAAATTCGGTCCGACCTGGATTGGTGTTAGGCATCATAGGCTTAATAAGCCTGTGTCCCTGTGAAAATCAAAATTCAAATGAAATCTCAACTGGATAAATTCACTTATTTCACACAATTCTTCTGGTCATGCCTTTCACCACTATTTGATGAAGAAAGCAAAACAGAAAGAAGAAACCAAACATGAACAACTTATATTATATACAGGCCTCGGGAATAAACTATACCCTGACCTAGGTTTCTATCTGCGCCTATGGGTGGGCCACTTGAGCATCTATCGGGAGAGGAAAATGAATGCAACCAAGATCAGAGGAGCCTTTATGCCACTGTACCAATAGGTGGTTGAGCCTTGGGCCTGAGGCGTAGGGAGAGGATGACCCAGATGAATCAGAGTCTTGATCCCCTGCCATGAGATCTCTAATGGGTGAGGAAGCAGAGTCTGAACCCTACCTTGAGATTAAAGAAAGTCAAGCTCCGCTAGCTTATCTGCCAGGCAGGATTCCACAGGGAAACGGAGTCATAGATGGTATGGATCTCAGTGTTGAGTGAATTGGTAGCAGTGCATTATCTTAGTTTTCCAGTAGCATTCCGCTTTCATCCGCTTCTCAATCCGCTTTAAGCGTCAAGTAAAAGAAGCGTCAAGTACCAATAAAGGAACTATAAAGCCTGGTGCCTTCGTTCAGTGAAACGAGCACGGGAAAGACTTGATGCCAACTCCAGATCTTGATCTTGAAAGCAGAAAGGAAGATTTCCAGATAGAGAGAAAGATCCCTGGAAAGAAAGATGAGCAGCCAATCCAGGTAAGCAAGAACCTATGCCTTGCCCTTCCTATTGATGGAATCCAAGCTGTGAAAACTAGCTTATTGACAGAACACTCTATCTCATTACTAAACAAGTCTATCGACTCATTATCCTAAAGCTAGCTTCGCTAACAGTAGTGCTTATTTAAGAGTGGAACGACCGCCCTTGTTTAGTGAACGGAGAAAAGAACCTCGATTGACAGAAATCGAAAGCCAGTTCTTATCCCTAGCTAGAGTGAGAAAGCATCTTTATGTTGATCAACAAGGAATCTAACTTGGTGGGAAACTCCCCCTTGTTGAATCAGGTGAAGGTTTGGTGTATAAGATCGAGTTAAGAGACTCGTCCCCTGAACTAGATAGTTAACGGCGGCGTGATCTTGCTGTAGGGTCAGAGCAGCACCGAAGAACTGTTATTATCGACTCGATGGCTCTGATCCGCGTGAATCAGACGGTGAGTGACTAGTTCTTGAATGGAATCCCGAGCGCCAAAGAGCAGAGGGATCCTGCTCGAGATAGGATGCCCCCCGGGTAAAGGGGCAATAAAAAGGTGGAAAGACAGAAAAGAGACCATAGAATAGCAATAGGAATCGCTGCTATTCGACAACTTTCTCCGTGGACAAAGGCCCGCAGCTAAAGGTTAACAAAAGATTGTTTAACCCATGGACTGACTATCTAAACGATACGAGACGGATCAGTCAAGGGCCACCAGAGGCACAAAGCTGGCGAATATCCGTGAGAGCGGAAGATATAAAAGGTATAGGTAAGTAAGGCTTGCACTGCACCTCTTTTAATCTCAAGGGCAATAAGACGTCGAAGGAAGAATCCGCAATGCTTTGACATTCCTTTTCAAATGAGTTGTGCCCAGTTAGTCCAATACTACAGATAGTCACGAGCACAGAAAAAGAAGATGGAATAAAATACGGTGTTAATTAATTTACTGAAGTGAAGCAAGGAACGTAGTAACTCGACTGGTTGGAGAGGAACGGAAAGCCCTCAGGCTGAATGCCCGAGTAGGGGAATGCACTTCTAGCTTGATTAGCGAGAAAAGTATGTAGCTATAGAGATTGCCGGTCGGTCAAGGGTGCGTGGTGACGATGGGTATGTAGGTAAGACGGATATTCAAGTTTTTCAGCTGCCTTCTCCTCTACCCTTTGGACAGGCATCTTACTCAGGTAGCTAAAACCACTTGTGGTAATTGAGAATGATCCTATCTGTCTGTCCGCGGTGAATCACGGAATCTTGCCAAAAGGACGATTGTAGATGTCCAAAGCCCAATGAATGTAAGAACCAGCAACCAACCTATTTACCTCATTTCTATCTTTCCAAAATACCTCCTTCATTACGGAATGCTTTCATAAACAGGTGCTTAAGCGAATAGTCGTCTACTTTATTCAGTTCCATTAGGGATTTCGGGGAAAGTCAAAGAAGACAGCCAAGATCGAAAGAAAGAGTTTTCTGCGCATTTCGTAGTGGGAGTAATAAAGGGTTAGTGAATGAAATTTCCTTCAAACCTGTCAGTGTGAAATCAAGCTTCAGAGTAAACAGAGTCAAAGGGTGAAACGAAATCTCTTTCATACAAATCTTATCTTATGCTTGCCCGAGGGTATAGTAACTTCTTAGAAAAGCAAGGACGGGACTCGTTTTCAAGCGGAATTCGAAGATTAGTCTTTCTCGCCTTTCTGCTACCTCAGAAGAGGAAATTCCATGTTAAAAATGTTGATGAAGCAGTCCAATCCTGAATGAGATCTTTTGGGCTCGACTCGAGAGGATCAAACAGAAGACAGCGCCATGTTAATGCGATCGCAAAGACAAAGAAGCTACAATCACAACATGAACAAGCAAAAAAGAGGGTCTTTCATCACTTTTTTTCTCCTTTAAAGGATAGGTTTGATCCAGCAAGTGATTCCCTCCCCGAAACAGGAATAGTCGTTAGGTCATGAATTGAATGCGAGGGAGAGAGATAAGCAGTTGGCGGGGGCCATCCGGTAAGGTGCTTTAGCCGGGGCCGTGCACCTGGAACCAACTCAATTTGGTGATCAATAGTCCTTCGGGGAGGAAGAGCTCTCGGTAGTTGCGGTGGCTTGACATCCGAGAACTCAGTCAAAAAATCTGTTATTGCTTTCGGAACCGGGAACTGTCTGGTCCTCTCTTATGATAGCATCGTCATCAGCGCAGCCTTTCTTTATCCCTTGCTTTTGACGGCCCTGCTACTAATATAATACTAAAGCTCCGTTGGGTGCTGCCCGCTGGCACCATGCACGGGTGTCATCCAAGATGCAAAGTCAGTTTCGTTTCCGATAAAACTTCGTTCGAATTGCATGTGTTAAGCATATAGCCTAGATAAAAAAGAAAGTCAGATAAGGCCCTTTAGGTTAGGGTGGTCGTAGATCACTCTATAGGCCGTCCATAGTCCATTGACGCCTCGTAGTACCACTTACAGTACTCGCAGAGCGATTGAGTCCAATATTTTAACTCAATCTGCTCAACGAGGAAAGAAGCATCGTCGTCGAGCTGGCGAGAGAGATCGGCAATAAATGGAAACATTGATTATAGAGTGCGGAAGGGGGTTCGGAAATGGGCGCCATTCACGTAATACTGTAATCTGCTGAGGGTAGACGATAGTTCCATAGTTCGAGTTGCATGTGTTAAGCATTGAGATAGTGATAACAGCGTGCCAGATTAAGTAAGTTAGCTCAGCCATTCACTTACTTATCTGATATTGAACTCAAATCTTTAGTTATTGTAAATCAATGACTTTTTTCATTTTGGATCCCTAACTTTTTCCTCCCCCTAATGGTCGAGCCCAGAATATAGTATGGCCTAAAGGATACCCTCCCCGACTGACCCTGAGTATTTTAGGGATGATACCCTAACTCGGGAAAGGAAGCAGCGCGACGCATTTTTGATCTTTTGAGTTTTGTCAGCACCCCACGTAATATTTGGCGTGCCCTCTAAGCCAAAAAAAACAGAAGCAGAAATTTGCCCCTATTAAAAGTAAGTTTGGCCATATTTTCACTCTTATGATTCTCATTTCGAGTTGCATTTGGATGTGTTAAGCAAAATGCTTTTTCAAATTGGATTCTCATTTCGAGTTGCATTTGGATGTGTTAAGCAAAATTCTATTTCAAATTGGATAACAGTCGTGAATGGCCCCAAAAACCTAGTAAGTAATTATGTCAATGGCTGAGCGCCATTGACGACCTGCTGCTAGCTCAGCCATTCACTTTTACATTTCGAGTTGCATTTGCGCATTTGTCACGCAAAATGCTTTTTCAAATTGACAGAAGCATTTGCGCATGTGTTAAGCATTGTGCTAACTAGCACTTTCGTGAACTTGAGAGCTTGAATTCGAAAGATCTTAGGCTTCCGTTGACCGGCTTCACGGGACCGCAGCCCACTATTGTGAAGCGCATTGGGCGGCGCTTTCTCGCCAAACTCTTTTGAGTTTTGAATCAAATTTCTTCAAAACTACGAAAGATCTAGTGTACACTAGTGACGGAATGATCCCATATCTATAACCATTCAAATTGACCTCTCATTGAGAATTTATTCCACTCTTACATACCATTCAAAATTCAATGAAAGCAAAAAGAAAGATCTAATCCCAGCCTTAAATTCAAGGAGCGACGCGACGAAAGAATCCGCACACATGACAAGTATCTTCTTCTTCTTGATCTCAGGTTACACTCACCCGCTTCGGCGCTTCATAAATCATCCTTTGGTCGAATATAATATCGAAATCGGGGTAAGCTAACGAGTAAGAGGTAAGAAGGACGAAAGCGAGTGCGAGAGAATGAGACTGCTACCCAAAAGGACCTCCCAACGAGGTTGTAGCGCGCGAACTTATAAGTATGGGGCCAACGCATTCTTTTTTGCCCCTGGGCTGTACCCTATACTTTATTTAGTTGTACAAATTTCCTCATAGTTGTACCTCTAGAGTTTAAAAGCAAGGCCATACTATATAACATTCACTGGTGAAACTGGAACACCTGCAACAGGAATCTGGACCACCCCCAACAGGAACACCTAACTCGAACACCTATCTGTACCCCCTAACTGGAACACCTCTATCTGGAACACCTGCAACAGTACCTAAAATCTTTCTTATTGG
>JBBMKF010000050.1:6736-27831 GCA_037834155.1 Curcuma caesia | reverse complement strand
TCTACGTCCTTTGAAATTATATAGTATGGCCTTTGGTCCAGCAGTAGCTAAAATTTATTAGTGGTCTACGTCCTTTGAAATTATATAGTATGGCCTTTGGTCCAGCAGTAGCTAAAATTTATTAGTGGTCTACGTCCTTTGGTCCATCTGTACCTAACAACTGCCCCGACGGTAGCTATAAAAGCTGCCCCAGCAACAGTAGCTATAAAACCTGCCCCAACAGTAGCTATAAAAACTGCCCCAACAGTAGCTAAAATTTATTAGTGTCCTACGTCCTTTGGTACAACAGGACCTCAAACCTAAGTTGTAGCGCGCGAACTTATAAGTATGGGGCCTTAGAATTGGTTTATGAGTTGTCGCTGGCCCCTAATTTCTCAGTTCTACAAATTTGTCCATTCATTGTACTTCGAGTTTAAACCCAAGGAAGGCTTACTCTAGCAAACATTAACTTTCAGATATATACTACTTTATCGAACCCCCGTTTTTCATTTCTGGTAGCTCCTCTTTGCCCTGGAACCCTTACCCCCAAAAGCGTTCCTCAACCCCCAGCGCGTTCCTCTATCTCATCTGGAATACCTAACTGGAACACCTAAATTGGCTTTTTCTTAGTGTCCCCTGTACTTTTCGCCAAACATTTTCACTTTCCGTTCATGTTTCCCAAAAGGACCTCCCAACGAAGTTGACTCAAGGAAGGGTGCAATTGTTGCTTTAGAATTCGTTTTTTTCCCGTACCTGTACCCAGTTGTACAAAGGTAGCTAAAAGCAAGGAAGGCTGGTCAAACTGGAACCCCGTAAACCTATCCTCTATCTGGAGCACCGAAGTAGCTCTTCTTGAACTCTAGCAGCGAAGTATCCTTTTGATTAATGGCCTACGTGTCCTTTGCCTTTGGTCCACCACTACCTGTAACCGGCGTTTGTAGGGCGCGCTGGCGTCCTTTCGTTTTCCTTTGCTGTACCCGTACTTTGTGAAATTCTATCCTGACTTTCCTTTGATTGAGGACCGTTACCCTGCCTTTCCGTCCTCGTGGTGAAATGGACCTGTACAAGGACAACCATTGCCTGGGCAAGGACAACCATTGCCTGGGCAAGGACAACCAGTACCGGGACAAGGACAACTAGGTCCAAGGCCAACCCTGGCCGGGGCATAAGTCTTCTTTAGGCCGGGTAAGCGCCCAAAAGGGGCGTAGGACAGGTAATCCACTAATCCCTAAGTCGTTCCTCTATCTCGAGTACCCCCCAAGGGGTTCCTCTCTCTAGTCCCGCCTCCGTCGTTCCTCTCTTTCTAGTACCCGAGTACCCGTCACCCTATCATATATCTAAATTAATCCCTTTAGGGTCTTTCTTCATTCAACCTACTCTTCGAGTTCACCCCTACCGGGTCTTTAAAGCAACAGTCGTTCCACTGTAATTCCATAAATACTACAAATACAAATTCAACAACTTATATTATATACAGGCAGGTCATGCTAAAACATAAGGAGGGCCCTACCCCAACGCCAAGAAGCGGAATTCATAATCTCTCTACTCAAATCAATTGAAGCAAAAGTACCTATACTCAATTCAAGGGTGCCCCCTCGTTGGTAGATGGGGTGCCTCTCCCCTTACTCAAGAGCGTAGACAACCGGAATTTATATTTATTTTAGGCCTGGAATAACAAATTGAGGACGTACTGGTATACCAAATACAGGAATACCTAGTAACCATCAATCCAAGCATCCCTCCTTTCATCCAAATGGGAACCCCTCTCTTTTCCGCCCCCATACTGTTGTCCTGCACCCGCCCCACTCTAAATGTCAAGCCCCAAGGGCAAGGCACCCCATGGCATCATCCTCAATCTATCTTGACCCCCTTTTTTATTCTGCCCTCTATAAAGAACACTACTCAAGATCCTTTCCTTCCTTTTTCCCTTTTTCTTCCCTTGACTCTTCTTTTCTGCAGTTTAGTTGAATCTTTCTTTCCTGCCTCGGATGCTTCTAATGCACATCTTCTTTCATGCGCAATGAGAAAAGAACTCTCCTTAAATGTTCATGATCGGCCTATGCTCTTGTGGAAGTGTGTTGAGCATTCGACTGGCCTGTACCGCTATACTCTTCGGTGCCCACTAACTCAGCCCAACTGAATAATGTGGGCTTTATCCTTGGTCAAGGAAGGGCATTCTCTGCCTCAGGCTGAGGTGCCGTAATTTAGGGTACCTTTTTTATCCTTCAAGTTCATTCCTTATTGTGAAAAGAAGTCCGCTAGAGAGATACTTCAGGTTAGATCTTTCGTAGTGTTTTTTTGAATCCGCAAGCAAATCGAGTACTGAAGGAGATCCCAATGACAGGTATAGAAGAACTTGGGTTGAGTACCAGGTATTATAAGGATCGGTCTGCTTGATCCCTTTACCCCCGTTTTGTGATTCCCCTCGTGTGAGTACCCGGGCTTAAGTGTATGCTTTTCTCAAGCGTAAGTGTTCCTTGTCTGTACCTTCGTCTCATATCCTAGCTTCTCAGTGGAGCTACTTCATTCCATTCCCCTCCCGGCCGCCAATCGACGTGAGTCTCACCTGCACTACTCTATTCGCCTTACGTCTCAGCTCTCCTCTCCCTTATGGTCGAGCTCTATCGAGGATACCCTTGTAGTCGCCCCTCCTTCATCGAGATATGTATTTACGACCTGGCATACGCCTGGTTAAAGAAATTACAGGAAAGATGCAGAATCGGATAGGAAGTAGAATCGAGTTCATAACCAAATGCCAGGTCAAAGAAATACCATTATAAATGAAATGCAAGGGTACTGCCTTCGATCCCAATGCAAAGGAAAGGTCTGCTGAGGAGTCAATCGAACAAAGGGAAAACCGGAGGAGTGTGAAGTTAAGAGCGAAAAGGCAAAGCCCAGGGGTTTTTTCAGTTGCAACTGTAGCTGGGTAGGAATTCAGCTTCAAAGCAAAGGGCTTCTGCGGCAGGGTCTAGGGCATCTACATCTACTGTTGATGAGTTAGTAGCTGTAGAGGAGTCAATAGCAGCAAGGGCAGCATACGAAAGGTAACCTTAGGAAGGAGACTCGATCGATCGAAATCCAAGCTGCAAAGTGGGACATAGAGCTCAATGAAGCTTATACAGTGGTTTGACTGCAAAGGTAGGCAGCAGACCTTGGACAAAGGAATTGAAGATAGAATTTTGGATTAGAGTTGGGCTGGAGGTATGTGAGTGATGGGTTTCCTTACCTTTAGACTGAAGGCCGGGTGTAGGAGTTGAGGTGATTTGAGTAGAGTATTTAGCAATACCTGTCAATGGAATACCAAGAGAGGTTAGCTTTTTTTCCTCTCCTTATGTCGAGCTATTTCATTCCTCTCCTTTTAGTCGAGCTATTTCATTCCTCTCCTTTTAGTCGAGCTATTTCATTCCTCGATTTGCGGTTGTCGATTTAGAGGATTGGGTTTAGTACCCTCTTGAGTAAGGGGATAGGGCTGAACTCGACTGTAAGGTAAGAGTAGCCGGCAAGCCATTGTAGACTGTTGCTGTGGGATGCGGAGAAGAGAGTTGAGTCGGAGAGGGCAGTGACTTTTACTGAAGAGGTGGGAGTCGTGGAGGGGGGACCCTTCAATTGATAGGCGAGTAGAGTTATTTGAGTTCCTTCGTAGATGTTAGAATCCGAGGGAGCAGTCAATCCAAAGGAAAGGAAAGGGTAAGGAACTAATAAATCCAAAGGGAACCGAAGCGAAAGGTAGCGGAAGTGAAGGAAATCAGTAGTAGTTTTGAATAGTGAAGTTAGGAGCGCAAAGGATAAGGAAAAGGCTAGTTGGAGTTGTTCAACCTCTTGGAGTTGTGGCACCTTGAACTTGGGATTCGACGATTGATGAGTTCGAAGTTGAGACTTCAGTTGCGTAGAGCTAAATTACGGGGGAAGCAGAGCAACGAAAAGGAAAGGAGGAAATACTTATACCACATGGGGCAGGAAAATTGAATTTAAAATTTGCTGAGCAAACATTCACTTTAAGTTCATGTTTCGTGGTGCGACGGGGCACAACAATACTTAACCCTAGCATGATGAGTCCGTACCGCGGAGTGGGATTCTTCTACTTTATCTAGGCCGTACCTAATTGATCTACTTTGAAAGGAAAGCACCGAATTTAGCTACTTTGAAAGCAACGGATGCATCACCTAATTGATCTACTTTGAAAGGAAAGCCCCTAATTTAGCTACTTTCTCTACTTTAGCCGTACCTAATTTCTCTACTTTAGCGGGAGCGGATGATTCTACTTTTTTAGCACCAACTGAGTCTCCTTTATCTACTTTAGCAGCCTTTACTGAGTCTACTTTAGCCCCAACTGATGAGTCTTCTACTTTCGTAGCAACTGCAACTTATTTATATGAATTTGGGGCCCCACCTGAGTCTCCTTTAGCCCCAAGGTGGTCTTCTACTTTAGGAGCAACTGCACCAGCCCCAAGGTAAGATTCTACTTTAGGAACAACTGCACCAGCCGCAACTGAGTCTACTTTAGGAACAACTGTACCATCCCTACCTGATTCTGAAGTGACAGGTTCAACAGAAGCAACTAAAGGAGCAACTAGCCCAGAAGCAACAGAAGCCACTATCCCAGCACCACCAGAAGCCACTATCCCAGCAGCAACAGAAGCAACAGTAGCAACACTAGGAACTCCAACAGCCGAAGCCGAGGACCCAGCAACGGGAGCAACACTAGGAACTCCAAGAGCCGAGGACCCAGCAACCAAAGCCATTCACGTAAACAGGTCTACTTCCGCTCGTGTGAGTACTACTTAGGAGCAGGTCTTACTACAGGGCTATTGGCCTGGAAAGCCTCAAGAGCCTTAGGAACAGTAACTCCAACAAAGGCGGGAGCAGTGGACTCACTAACAGCAGCCCTAGGAACAGTAACTCCAAGAGCCTAGTACCCTAACTCGAGTACCCTAAGTATGTAACTGCAAGAGCGACACTAGACTAGTAGTAAGCAGCCGTAGTATACTCAAGGGTAGTTATAATCTGTTAAGTGTAATAAGTAACAACTCGAAAGCAGCACCAATAGTATACGTTTCATCCCGAGAGAAAGAGTAGAAATGCCCCGACCCTAGAGAAGAAAGCTATTGAAACAAGGTAGCTCGTGGTAGAGTTAACGTTTGGGATCCATCCAGTACGGTATCGATCGTAACAGGACCTGTCCCCGCCCCGAGAAGATCAGTCCCGAGAAATGGAGGAATGGTTACCCGTCCCATTGACTTTGGTCCGTGATGCCAGGGAAAGCGCGTAGAACGAGATAACGAGTATATTACTAACTACTGGATCGATTATTACTAACTACTTGAACTCAAATCAGCATCCCTAGGAAAAGCAGGATCTACTTTAGCCCCAACTTTAGCAGCCCCAGAGGATGAGACTTTAGGAACTACTTTTCAAGCAACATAGGATTCTTCTACTTTATGACCAACTGTACCAGCGCCACCTGATTCTGAAGTTGGAGGTTCAACCAAAAGCATCAAAAGAGCCCGAAGTGCCATCTCCAAAGCAACTATCGCGAAGTAACTCCAAAGGCAGCACTACTAGTAACTCCAAGGGCATTACCTGAGTCTGAAGTGCCAGCTCTATTGCCAGCTGCAAAAGCATTTACTGTATCAACTCTAAAGGCAGAGCAACAGTAGGAACTATAAAACAGTGGGACCAGTAACTGCAATATCTGCAGCCGTAGGAACTCTAGCAGCAAGAGTAGCAACCCTAGGAACTCTAACAGCAGCCCCACTATGGGATTACTCAACAGCCGTAACACTAGGAACTAAAGCAGCATATCAACTGGAGCACCTGTTAAAGCAGCCCTACTAGTAGTAGTACTTGACTGGTAAACAGCATCAATAGACTCTCCCCCAGCGGGAACTAAAGCAGCACGTATATCAACTGCAAAAGCAACTTTCGAAGACCGTTCAACACCCGAGGGAAGTTCGTTACAGCTCAAAAGCGAACAGCATCCCTCCTCAGTAACAGTCTCAACCCTAGTAACTGCCCCAGCGGCAACTAAGGGAGCCCTACCCCAGTAACTGCCCCAGCGGCAACTAAGGGAGCCCTAATTGAGAGCTCAGTAGCCGCACTATCAGCAGCAATGTACTCAGTAACATCTGCAACTCAACCAACTGCAAAAGCAACAGTATCTGCATTATCTACTTTGGGAACGAACTCTTTTAAAGAGGAACTCTTTTAAGGCCCCAACTGCAACAGCAGTAGGATTATCTACTTTAGGAACAGTACCAACTAGGAACAGTACCAACTGCCCCAGCCCCAAGTGAGTCTTCTACTTTAGTAGCAACTACTTTAGCCCTACCGCCCCGTGGGTCTACTTTGTCCCCAAGTGAGTCTACTTTGTCCCCAAGTGAGTCTTCTACTTTAGGAGCAACTGCCCCAGCATCAACGGAGGCAACTGCACCAGCACCTCGTAAACAGCAACACTAGCAAGGAAGGGTATTCTCTAGGGAAACTCGAAAGCCTGTTTTTGCTTTGCAGTGGGTACTCTTTTCTTTTGGCTGGAACCCTGAACCGCTAAGTCGTTCCTCTATCCCTAGTAGGGCAGTAAACCTATCCTCTATCTGGAACACCTCCAAAGGGTTGCTCTCTCTCTAGGCCTGCCTAACCCGTTGCTCTATCTCTAGGCCCTAAGTTGTTCTTTTTCTTAGTGAATTTATATTTATTTTAGTAGGCGTACCGAAGCCCCAACGGGACCCCCACCCCCAATAGAAGTTGTAGGTCGATTGTTTGTCCTCTGTGCTCTTTAGTTAGTTGTCCCTTTCCCCAATTTTGACTTCGGCAAATTCCCTCCTTACTTTGTTTTCGTACCGTTACCCCTTTAGCCCCTTCGGGTGTACAGCGCCTGGGCAAGGACAACTAGGTCCGTAGCAAGGACAACTAGGTCCGTAGCAAGGACAACTAGGTCCTGGGCAACAGCAGTCTCTTTAGGCCAGGTATAAGCCTTAGTACAGGTGTAAGCCCCATAAGGCGTAGGCGAGGTGAGCCCCAAAGGCAGCTCTACTGGTAAGCTGCATAAGCTGCAAAGGCGTAGGCGAGGTAAGCTGCAAAGGCGGAGGACGGGTAAGCCTAAAAGTCTAATGGTTTCCTTTCTTTCTTAATGGTCTACGTACTTTTACCCCAAAATAGCTCTAATAAACACTAGGTTTTCGGGCGGGCTGTAGGCCTTATAATTAGTTTCTTCTCCTGGGCCTGTACCCTACTTTGTGGTTGTGGCAATTCTATCCTGACTTTCCTTACTTTGTTTGAGTACCGTTACCCTTCCTTTAGCCCCTCTGGGTGTATACTTAATGGACCGTCTACTTGGCTAGCCCCCTTTCGGGGTTACCTCCCCGGCAGCAGGACATAAGTCTGAACAACAGGACAGAAGTCTCTGTATATCCTATAGTCGTATCTGTACCCGAAAAGCCTCCAAGCAGCGGAAAGCCTCAACCAACTCAACAGCCGAAGGTGCGTAAGCCGAAACCTCGGGTGCTGAAGCCGAAGCCGAAGGTGCGTAAGCCGAAGCCGAAGGTGCTGAAGCCGAAGCCTTAGGTGCTGACTCAACAGCCGAAGAGCTAGTTGTTCCCTACTCAGAGACCCTAAGGAATGCTTTCTTTACCCCGCCTCAAAAGCCGAAGACCCCAGGATGTTCTTTCTTTACCCCGATAAGAGTATAATCATAAGTATAATCCCAAACAACTCCAAAGCCGAGGAGACAACGCCTAAACTCAAAAGCCGAAGAGCAGAGTCTTTGTTTGGGCTCTTAGGCCCACAAATCCTCTTTCTCTCAATACTGGCTATCTGGAATTCCCTACTAAGCAATTGATGTAGAAATGGTTTTTGCCTTAAGGGCTTTTCTTCTTCAGGAAAGCCCGAGTCTGCAATCCTCTACTCAAAAGCAGCACCAATAGTATACTGCAGCCCCAGAGGAGCAAGGGTCACCCGAGGTTCCTCAACCAGATAAATTGACCACTGACGTGTATACCTAATCTAGGCCTATGGTGAATCCCCCAATACGGTCAAAAGGATACGGCCCAGCCAATGCAGGAATCCCCAAGACAGTCATACCCAAATCGAATAGAGGTTACTTCAACCTTGAATCCCCAATCCAGGAATACAAAAATACGAGACTCAAATCAATGAAAGCTAAACTCTTTTCCGGGTTGCTCTCCTCTCTCCTCAACTCGAATGGCCCAACCTGAAATCCTTACTCTTTGAATTAACGACTGTTGCGTGAGCTTCTTCTCTGGATTAGTTCAGTGACACATATCTTTCTATCTATACAAATGAAATTCAATACCAAACATTCACTCTCAGTGAATGTTTTCTATCAAGGAATACGAATTTCAGATAATGGACCTGGTCGGGCTGTAAGGAAATGAACCCGCATGGATAGCTCTTTGAAATCCTAACCCTTCGACGAAGAGAAAACGAGCCCGTTCTGGTGTACAGCGCCTGGGCAATCCTGGAATACAGTAATCCCCAAACCCGTGGAGGGAAAAAGTGGGGGAAGGGGGGCAGGTAAGTGTAGGGCATAAATACGATAGTCAAATCAACGAACAAAGAAAATTTAAAAGAATAAATCTTTCTAGAGTCAGGAAATTAATATTACTTATCGCTACCCCGAAACCAACGATAAAGGGTGCCCCACCAAAACAAAGTGACACTCTGAACCTTAGATGCTCATACCTTTGAGTGAAGAATACCGCAATCTGCTCGAGCCTAGTTTGCGTAGTGCCATTCCCCTCATCTGCCCCGACTGTATGTGCCATTCCCTTCATCTGCTCTGAAGGGAGTCTTCTTCCCGTCATCTGCCGCGACTGTGAGGAGAGTCTTCTTCCCCTAATATAGCTACTTTTGCAGTACCGAAAGGAACTACTTTTGCCGTACCGAATTGATCTACTTTAGGAACTACTTTTCCAGGAACGAATTGATCTACTTTAGCGCCTTTTTCAGTAGCTACCCTATGCCTAAGTCAGGTGTACCTAGTTTAACTAACCGAAGTAAGGTATACCTAGTTTAAATGGTCCTGCGTTTTATTATAGTATGGCCTCACTTGATGCCCTATGCCGAACATCCCTCCCTGAAACTAACTCCCCGAACTTAAACTCAAAGGAGCGGTACTCTTAAATAGTTTGTTTAGCTGCTGTTGCAGTTGTTTTGTGTAGTGCCCTACTCTTTCTGATCAATCCTCAGCTGAAACCCTTTAAGTGGTAGGTCTGCCCTTTGTTCCATTCCCTCCTCTATGGTAGAGCGGTTTGGAAGTCACTAGGGTATTTATAGTGGGATAAGTCAGAGCGCAAAGAGCTCCTTGCATTCCATCTGGCTAACCCATCCTTAAGTCAGTCTCTTTCTATTGAAATACTGTACTCGAAAGCCGCAACTGGTTACTATAAAGAACTGCAACCCTGTACTCGAAAGCCGCAACTGGCTACTATAAAAGCTGCAACCCTAGCCTCCCTAGCAACTTTTGCAGTAACCTAGTCTTCTACTTTAGGTGCAGTAACCTAGTCTTCTACTTTAGGTGCAGTAACCTAGTCTGAAACTTTAGTCACTCCTTTTGCATCCCCAAGAGCGACTGCCCCAGCAAATTATAGTATTACGCACCAGGAACTCCAGGAACTTATTATTATATTAGGGAAATTATTATTATATTAGGGCTCCAGTAACTTTTTTTTCAAGAGCAGCAGTCTTTACTTTAGCAGCAGGAACTGCCCCCGCCGCAACTTTGAAAGCCGCAACTTTTGCAGCCCGAACTGTACCCTCCCTAACTTCCCCCGCCGCAAGGTCTTCTACTTTGTTCCCTACCTGAGTCTGAGACTTTAGTCACTCCTTTTGCATCCCCAGTTGAGTCTGAAGTGCTCGGTTCAAAAGCCTTTTTACATCTACTTTTGAAGCAGCAACAGGGTTTGAAGCAGCCCCCTAGGATTCTCATCTACTTTTGCAGCCCTAGCCCTAGATTCTTTCTACTTTATCTAATCTACTTTGGTTCAGATCTAATCTACTTTGGTTCAGCCCTATCAGCAACATCAGATTCTACTTTAGGAACTCCTTTTGCCTCAGCCGCAGAGTTTGAAGCTGCCCCGTAGGCTGAACCTTTAGTTACTCCTTTAGCATCATGAACTCCTTTAGCATCAGGAACTCCTTTTGCCTCAACATATGATTCTACTTTTGCATCAACAGAAGATTCTCCTTTAGGCGCAACTGCCCCCGCCCTCCCTGATTCTGAAGTGAGAGGTTTTTCAAGAGCCTTTCCTTGATCTACTTTTGCAGTACCTAATTTCTCTATAGCCCCAACTTTTCAAGCAACGAATTTCTCTAGGTAAGACGACCTAAGGTAAGGCCGTTGACTGCTTGTTCGTAAGTAAGAGAAAGCAGCCAGCCAATTCAATGGTAGCGGATGCATCAATAGTGTAGCGGACGTCGAGGCTTCTCCTTTCTGCATTAGCACTTGTTGGTCTTTCTGTAAGTGCAATAACTTCGTAGTAGTTAAAGAAGTAATAAACTGAAAAACTTATCCGGGGCAACTCTGCCTTTTCTTTTCAACTACTAGTTCAAATAGGCCCTGACACGAGGAAGTAATGACAGATCAAGGTGTGTTCCTCTCGGCCGGTCTTCTCTCTTACCTGTCCTATCTACAATAAAATAAGAGCCGTACCTACTTTATCTCCTTATCTGGAAAGCCCTGGGTGCTGACTCAAAAGCAAACATCCTTAGCCTCAAAAGCCTTAGCTTTAAAAGCCGCCCTACCGGAAACATCGGAAGCATTATCTACTCCGGAAACATCGGAAGCCTTATCTACTTTAGGAGCAACTCTTTTGCATCCCGACCTGATTCTACTTAGCTTGAAGCAGCCCCAGCTGAGTCTACTTTATCTCCTTTTTCAAGGAGCAGCCCCGAATGGGTATACTTTTGGAGTAGCCTATGCTTCTACTTTTGCACACCTAATTTCTCTACTTTTCAAGCATTTACTGAGTCTCCTTTATCTACTGTAACAGATGATTCTACTTTTGCAGGAGCAGATGATTCTACTTTTGCGCCTGGGCTGGGCCCTCCTTTGTGAGTTGTATCAATTTGTCCCCTCGCTAGCTGCGTAGAGTTTCGAAGCAAGGCAATACATCAAACAAAACCCGAGGCCGGTCAAAACCGCCTAATATAATATAGTTAAATTTCGGTTTTCCTCTATCTGGCTCGTGTACCCTAGCTGGCTGTCCCCGAAGCATTCCTCTCTTTCTAGGCCCGCAACAGCCCCGAAAGAACTACTAGACCTGAGAGAACTACTATACCTTTTAAGTCACTCCTGTAGCCCCTCCCCGTGTAAGAGAAAGGTGTGAATGGAATGCAAGGAACGAAAGCAAAGGTAGAGACTGAACGACAGGACAGGACAGGTAAGGTAGAGGGTGCAGGAAAGAAAAGGGCTTCCGGGTCTAAGACAGATGCGAGGGTAGTGCACGGAAAGAGAGTACGGAAATCGAGTACGGAAAGAGAACCAAATGCCTCCTATCCAAACCCAACAACCGGAATGCCAGCAGCAAGGACAGAACAGATGCCACCAACTGCAGACCACAGGAATGCAACAGATGCAAGGTAGAGCTCATAGGGTACTGACTTCCAAGGTAGAGATCAAAATGCAAGGTATCGATCGAACGACAGATGCAAAGTAGAGCTCAACGGATACTGAAATCGAGAGAGGAGTTCATGCGGGTGCGGACCAAGGAAAGAATCGAAGAAGTAGGTTGCACCTTCAGTTGGAGCTTCTCCTGTTGATGAGTATGGAGTTAGGGCACCTGCACCTGGGAACTTATATAGTAGGGGGGCTTCTCCTTTTGATGAGTTAGGAGCTGGAGACTAACTGTACCTTTACCTGCCTATCCCCTTCGGGGTGTACCTTACCGGCAGCAGGACATAAGTCTCTTTGTATCCTATACCTAGATAAGTCTCTTTACACGAGAAGCCTTCTAAGAGCAAAAAGCATCTCAACCAACTCAAAAGCCCCAAATTCTACTTAGCCGGGTGCTTTCTTTTCTTTACCCCCCTAATTACTTACAACTCAAAAGTGCCTACTCTACTACTGGTCTAAAGTGCCTACTCTACTACTGGTCTAGTGTACCTAACTCTGTGTCTGTGTCTGCT
Source organism: Curcuma caesia (assembly GCA_037834155.1). Classification (NCBI taxonomy): domain Eukaryota; kingdom Viridiplantae; phylum Streptophyta; class Magnoliopsida; order Zingiberales; family Zingiberaceae; genus Curcuma; species Curcuma caesia. The sequence continues at coordinate 15,711 of JBBMKF010000050.1, read as the reverse complement.
GTAAAGCCAACAACTCAAAAGGCGAGGCCATACTATAATAAATTCGCAACAGGAACTGACGCGTGGTCAGCCCTATCTACAGTAACTGCAAGAGCAGCAGTCTTGACTTTAGCAACAGGAACTACTTTAGCAACAGCGACACTAGACTCAAGAGCAGCACCAATAGTATACTCAAAAGCATCAGCCCTAGTAACTGCACCAGCAGCAACAGTAGCAACTCTAAGGGCATCAACAAGAGCCCGAAGTGAGGAGCCCTAAGTGAGAGCTCAAAAGCAATTCCAAAGGCATCAACAGCAGGAATGGTAACTGCAAGAGCAGCAGCACTAGGAACATCAGCTAAAGGAGCACCCGAAGCAATTCCAAAGGCATCAACAGCAGGAACTCCAAAGGCATCAACAGCAGGAACTCCAAAGGCTATCCACTAGAACAGAACGCACGCATGACTCATTCCTTGGAGGATACCGGTGACTGACCCCATGCGGGTAAGGTAAGAAAGGGTGCGGTTTTTAAGTAAGCATACCATGCTGGAGAAGAATATAACGTTAACAAAGGATCCTATATCAATATATATATAATGAATTTTTAGAGCATTTCTTTTCCTTCTCAATATCCCGCATCGTAAAGCAAGGTAAAGTAAGTGACTGACAGGAGCCCTGGATGGATAGGAATTGGTTGCCCATTCATGTTCAGGAAATGGGGGTTACAGGTAAGAATTAACTACCTCCATACATAATGACGAAAAAGTAGTCTTTCACTGAGGAAAAAATACCAACTTGATTAACTTTATATAATGAAATGATGCTTCAAAGAAGAGGAACTCCAGAATATATAGCGGGGATTGCTCGAATGATGCTCTACTAGTCTTATAGTAGTTTTGGTCAGTTAGCGCTAAGGGCTTTTCCAGGCGGAGGACAAAATCGGAACTAAGGAAAAGCTCTTATTCAGAAAAATTATCACCAAATGGATTGTACTGCGGATATGCGTAGCTCATTAGTTGAGTAAAACCACTCATCATGCTTTCTATAGGGATTGGGCTACGGGATCTAGGTATCGTATGGTTCAAACCGAGGCCTCTTATAGGGGTACTAATACCTGGGAGCCCAGTTTTCTTCATTAATGAGTGAAGCCCCGCACTTATATATTAATAGGTGGCTCCGCTCTATTTTTCTTTCTTGGCTCGTCTTGATTATTCTGAAGTGATAGGTTCAAAAGCCTTTCTCTACTTTGGAAGCCCCAACTGAGTCTCCTTTATCTATGCATCACCAGCAGATGAGACTTTAGGAACTACTGCCCCAGCCCCAGCGGATTCTACTTTAGGAAGAACTTTAGCGGCACCTAATAGGAAGAACTTTAGCGGCACCTAATTTCTCTCTCCTTTTCAAGGAGCGGATTCTTCTCCAGTAGGAACTACTTCTGCGTCAACGGAGGATTCTACTACTTTAGGAACTACTCTACCACTGGGGCCCCAACGGATTCTGAAGTGAGAGGTTCAAAAGCCCCGAATTGATCTACTTTTGCATCAACTGAGTCTACTTTATCTACTGAAGCCCCAACTGCCCCTCAAGTTTAATTCTACTTTTGCATCAACAGAAGATTCTACATTCTACTTTAGGAGCAACTGCACCAGCCCCAACAGGCGAAGACCTATCAACCCTAGTAACTGCCCCAATTGATTCTACTTTGTCAACAACTTTTCAAGCGAATTATATAGTAAGGCTGAGTCTACTTTGTCAACACCTTTGAAAGCACTTACTATAATATAACCGCATTAGTAGCTACAGTAGGAACTACTTTGAAAGCACTTACTATAATATAACCGCATTAGTAGCTACAGTAGGAACTACTTTGAAAGCCCTAATGGATTCTACTTTTTGATCTACTGTTGAAGCAGCACCAGATTCTTCTACAGTAGGAACAACTGCACCAGCGCCCAAGCCTCAACCAACTCAAAAGCCGAAGGTGCTGAAGCCGAAGACCCGAGGATGATGCTTTCTTGTGCCCCCAATATATAGTAAGTGGCCTAGTACCCGTCATATGCTTTTCCTTTACCCCGACTCGACAGCCGAGGGTGCTTTCTTTACGAAAACACTAGGATGAAATCCTTTCCTCAACAGCATCAACAAAAGCAACTTCAAAAGCCTACTACTGGTTAAAGGCCCGACTCAAAAGCCCAAGAGCGCGGAAACCTACCTCACGACTGAAAAGCCGAAGAGCTAACGCCTAAACTCAAAAGCCGCGGGTGCTTTCTTTAGCCCGACCTTTACCCCGACTCAAAAGCCAGTTTTTTCTTTTAGCTACAATTTGTACATTAACCCTTTATTACTGTTATTCCTGAACTCGAAACCCCTACCCTAAGTAAGTTGCTTCTATCTCTTGTAACTCGAGTCCCTAAGTTGCCCTTTTGACTCGCCTACCTAAGTTTGGTTTTGATTAATGTCCCGCTACCGAGTACCTAACTGGAAAGGCCCAACCTGCAATCCTGTCTACAACTCACTACTCTATACTCTTAATGAACTCGAAATGCCAAGGTGATGGTTTCCGATCTCTAAGGGGTCCCCTTTCCTTTAGTCAGACGTCGCTATATAAAATAAATAAGAGTCAGCAGTTATGGAAGAAGAAGGGGTCGAGTCCGGAAATACAGATTAAACTGCGGCCCATAGTGTGAAGCTCTCAGGTATGGAATTGCCCTTACTATAATTTCCCTAGGAGAGTACTACGTGAGCATCATTATCAGTCAGCTACTAAAGCATCACCCGAAGCAATACACTGGATTACTAAATACTGGAACTCAAATCAGCATCCCTCGGCTTGCATCGCCTTTATCCCTAACTTTTTTTCAAGCACCATAGGAGTCTTCTACTTTAGGAACAACTGTACTATTGGGGCCCCAACTCTACCATCCCCACCTTTAGCAGCACTAGATTCTTATCCTTTAGGAACTACTTTTGAAGCCGCAACGGAGGATGAGACTTTAGGAACTACTTCTGCGTCAACGGAGGATTCTAGTTTAGGAACTACTTTAGCATCAACAGCGGATTCTAGTTTAGGAACTACTTTTGAAGCCGCAACGGAGTCTCCTTTATCTACTTTAGCATCAACAGAGGATTCAGGACCTACTTTTGCAACCAGCTATCGCCTGGGCCATTCATAAAGCAAGCTGCTCGAGCTCTCATGCCCTTGTATGGAGTCTAGGTGGGCCGGCCTCGAATCAAGTAGGGAGCGCTTCCTCTCTTCGACTTCGCTCTCTGTAAATCTGTATCAAGATCAAGTGAACCGGCTACTTTTTCAGCCCCGAATTGATCTACTTTTCAAGTAGCGGATTTATCTACTTTAGGAACTCTTGTTGTAAAGGCTGTAGCTGCTTGAGGCTGTGGCTTAGGCGGGATTTGCAAGGATATCCAATTATGTGTAACTGATCTCATTTTCCTTGCATCTAAGCTGTATGCTCTGGCAGGAAATATATATACAGGCCTGTGCTTCCCTTTCTTTCTTCGATTGACTCCTCTTCAACCCAAGGAAGGACAGCAGCAAAGACCTGCCATCAACTGCGGACCCCTAGGAGTGGGCTCCGGTATGGATCTCAAACAACCGGAATTCGCGGGTCGAGAAATCTACAAGAAAAGAAGGGTAAACCTAAACTCTCAAGGCCCAACCATCAATCCTGTCCTGTCCTCCATAGTCAAACCCCTATACCTCTTTCAATTGAAGCTAGAAACCCCAACTGGAAAGGCCTAACCTTCAATCAATGCCATCCCTCTTCGAATCCTAATGCGCACCCCTCCGGTGATACTACTTAGAGGAATCTCCTCATTCGAGGAATACCCCATCCTAAACTCCCCCTTCAGAGGGTATACCTCATCTTTGAATCCTAAATAGAGGAATCCGAATCCTCAATACAGGAATAGAAATTGAACCCATCCAGCAGCTGCTAAAACAGAAAGGACAGACCCGTAGTAATGGCCATCAAAGCGTCGGGCAGGCGCCAAATATCGTCGTGGGGCCTGGCGCTCAGCCATTTGGATTTATACTGATGTATTTTCTTTGGCCATTCACGCGTTATCCTCGAATACACAATCGAGAAATCCTAAATCGAGGAATACCTTTCAATCCTTGAATCCTAAACTAACCCTCTTTCCTTGGATACCCCATACTGTTGTCCTGCCCCTGCCCAACTCGAAATGCCAAGCAGCTGATTGAGCATATACAAGTTCATACCTTTCTAAATCTACTTTAAGTAAAGGGTCCCAAACCCCGACCCCGCGCCGGGTGTCTGACTCCCCCTGATTGTAACTTATATACGATTTTTCTGCAAATTCAATTTAATACTACTACAGGGTCCCTAACGTCAACTTCAAAAGGGTCCCTAACGTCAACTGAAGGAGGGTCCCTAACGTCAACAGGAGAACCTCAACTCGAAACCTGAACTCGAAACGGCAAGCTTATGGTTTTCAGATCTCTAAATGCCAACCCCAACTGGGTACCCAACCTCTACTAATACTAAAGGGTCAGCAACCCCAACCTCAACAGGGTCAACAACCCCAACTCTATTCAAAACTACGAAAGATCCTCAATTGTATATATTAGGGCCTCTGCTATTCAAAACTACGAAAGATCCTCTGGTCTTCGATTGACTCTTCTTTTCTGCAGTTGAATCTGTCTTTCCGGGCCCCCTAACATCAGCGGAATTTTATGGCTGAGCTAACTTACTTAATCTGGCACGCGTTAGGGCAAAACTTAGTTTTTGCGCGCGAACTAATAAGTATGGGCCTCATAGTTGTTTTTTTAGTTGTCCCAGGTCCCCAATTTGTGAGTTCTGTAAATTTGTCCCTTGCTTTTCGTCCCGTGCTTGCTTTGTTTCGAAATTTAACTATATTAGGGCGGTTGAAACCCAAGGGGTGGGTGAATCACTCTTATAACGAATAGGCTGCCCCTACGGATGTTCAGTATTTCATGTACATCCAGATGTTAAGTATCAAATGTACTTTGCCAGAACGCCTAAGTAAAGCCTCAACTCCAAATACGAAGACCCCGCAAGATAAGAGTACCCGCCCCAGTAACTGCAAGAGCATAGTATCAACCCTACCTAGGAACAGGAAGAACTTCAAAGCCCCACCAGTCGCATCAGTAGCCCATGTAGTAGCCTTACTAGCCGCAGCCTGCCTAGCTTCAGCTTCAGTAGCTTCATCAGTAGCAGCAGCCGGAGTAGTATTCTATGTATCCGTATTTATACGTTTATCAGCTTTTCTTCTTTTAAGGATTGCTTTGTAGCTACTTAAAAAGATTCAAGTGTTGGGTATTATTCTGATGCCCCCAATATAGTAAAGTAAATTAAGTATATTCCTATATGCCTCAATTTCTGACTCATGGAGATATTGCTCGCAACTGAGTTGCTCGCAAGTAATCTAGTAGCGCCCTTTTGCTTTGGATTGTATATCCTTCGCAGAAGCGTGTCTGCGCTGCCAAGTCTAATAATTGTGTACTCTAGTAAGCACGACTGTTTAGGACCAGTGGCTTCTAAAGCCTCAGTAGTAGTAAGAGTAAGAGCAAGAGCCGCATCCCTAGCTTCAGTAGCTTCAGTAGTTGCAGGATCGGTAGCCTCAGTAGTCGTAGCCGCTTTTAAAGGCTCACCTGTAGTAGCTGCTCTTTTAGTAGCTTCTCTTTTCAAGGTGAAGTCTTAATTTAAGCTTTTCTTTTTCAGTCTAATTCTGATGGGTATGATTGTGTCTTTATTTCTAGACTTGATTCTTCCTTGATGTATTGCTCGCAACGTAAAGTGACTCCCAAAATAGACGAAATTGACTTTTATATTAGGGGCATCAGCAGAATTTTGTCTTGAGTTACTGGTATAGGGTTGCTCGCAAAGAGTAACGAAGAAAAGCGGCTAAACTCATGAATAGGGATACGGATACATAGTAGACTACTATGGCTGCTACTTGACTTAACTTACTGGCTGGGTGGGGCTAGTGCAACTACTCTTGCAGTTACTAGGAGGTATGCTTTAGGGTTGAAGGAGGTATGCTTTATGGTTTAAGTTGGGGCAGTGGCTGCAGACAAAGGTGCACCTGAGTAAAGGTAACCTGAGGAGTCAATCTAAGAGGGCACCTGTAGCTTCTTCCCTTGGGTTTGAAGTTGCACCGCTCCGTGGGGATTTGACTTCTTAAAGGGAACCTTAGGAAAGGGAACCTGTGGCAGCTGAGGATTTACCTTCTTAAGGGGCAGCTGAGTAGTCAATCGAAGAAGAGGGGAGTTTCAGTTTCCCCTGTAGTTCCACCTCTTGGAGTACAATTTGAATTAGAATTAATATCCTATCTATATAAATAGTTCAGGCCCTAGAAAAGAGGGCCTCGTTCAAACAAGAGTACTTGAGCTGGAGTAAAGGTATAGTGTGAACTACTGGCAAGGAGTAAGGAACGGATGCATCTAAAGAAATACGATATTAAGGAAAGGGAACCTAAGGGAACTTAACCGAAGGGAAAGAGAAGTAGCGGAAGTGAAGGAAAGCAGTAAGGCAGCGGAAGTAGCTATTGAAAAGAAAGGGGTTTGACTTCAAAGGTGAACTAATGAATCGAAGAAGTGGGTTTCACCTTCAGTTGTAGCTTCTACTTTTGATAAGTATGTAGTAGAATTTCATTTCAAATAAATCGATTATAGAAATTGAAATATGCACCTTTCATAGCTGGTGCAGTTGCCGAGATAAGTTTCATCAGTCGAGCTGAATGAAGTCTCAACTCCAAACGTGGTTACGGGTTTTGAGTTACAGGCTAGGCATTCCTGAAGAGGGGTGTTTCGGGTTTTGAGTTAGATGTTAGGTATTTGAGTTTGGGAGAGGAATGCAATAGCTCGACCTTAGGGTACCTACGGATAGGCTCGCCCTAAAGGGAGAGGGTAAGAGTAAATGGTACACCATTGTAGACTGTTGCTGTGGGTATCCCCCGGATATGCTCGGGCCTACGCGAGAGGAATGCAATAGCTCGACCTTAGGTAGAGGAACTACTGAAAGGAGAGAGGGGTGCAAACTCATAAAATAGCGCCTCAGTAGAGAAGTTACCTTTCCAGAAAATAGCTCAGTATAGAAGTTACCTTTCCTAGGTGTAGGAGTTCATTAGCTGAGTTAAGTAGATGAGTTACGAGAATGGGTGCCTGGTTTTGAGTTACGAGACAGGGTTATGGGTTTTTAGTTACGAGAATGTGTTACGGGTTTTGAGTTACTAGAATGGGTGCCGGGAATAGGGAAGCCTTTCGGATTTTATTCCCGAAGAGGGATTGCGGGTTTTGAGTTACAGGAGAGTCAGTTGTGCATTTCGAGTTCAGGTCAGTTCCTATAGGGGTATATCATTCCTTACTTTGACAGTAGGAGCCTTCGGATTTAGGGTTTACTTTATTTGGGTTGAGGGAGTCCTTCTTACTCTCGTAGAGTGTGGTTTATAGTATTTTAACTTTCAGTCCCTCGAAAGAGGGGTCCCCTACTAGGATCAACGTATTCTTCTACTTTTGCAACTCAGTATCTAATTGAGATACTTTAGGAACTACTTTTGAAGCCCCGAATTGAGATACTTTAGCCCCAACTTTTGAAGCCCTACCAAGGGATTCTACTTTTGCGACTTTAGCCCCGCCAAAGGATTCTATACTGATGCTACTTTTGCATCCCTACCAACTGAGTCTACTTTCTCTACTTTTGAATCCCCTACTTGATCTCCTTTTTCAGCCGCGAATGGATCTACTTTAGCTACTTTTGCATCCCCAACTTTTGAATCCCCTACTTGAGGAGAGACTTTTTCAGCCCCAGAGGATTTATCTTTAGCGACTTTTGAATCCCCCGAAGGATTAGTATCTACGGAACTACTTTTGCATCCCTATGGGATTCTACTTTAGCGACACCAAAGGATTCTCCTTTATCTACTTTTGCCGTAGCGAATTTCTCTACTTTTGAAGCAGCGGCTTGAGCTACTTTAGCTACTTTTGCGGGAGCAAATTGATCTACTTTTGTAGCCCTACCAAAAAAGGATTCTCCTTTAGGAACTCCTTTTGCATCAGGAAAGGATTCTACTTTCTCTACTTTTGTAGCCCCCCAAAGGATTCTCCTTTATCTACTTTTGCCCTGAATTTATCTACTTTAGCAGTACTAGTAGCAGCCTTTACTTTCTCGACTTTTGCGCCTTTGGAATCCCCTACTTGATCTACTTTTTTAGCTCCTCTAATTGAGCTACTTTGAAAGCAGCAGCTGATTCTACTTTAGGAGCACCTCATTGAGCTACTTTTGAAGCAGCAGCTGAGTTCTACTTTATCTACTTTAGGATAGGAACTACTTTTTCAGCCCCGAATTGATGAGCTACTTTGAAAGCAGCAGCTGAGTCTCCTTTAGCGACTGCAGCCCCGCCAAAGGATTTCTCTTTTGCGACTTTTGCCCCTCCCAAGGATTCTACTTTAGCTACTTTGTGCATCCACGAATTGAGAGACTTTTGTAGCTCCTAATTTCTCTACTAGGAACGGATTGAGATACTTTAGCCGTACCAGTAGCAGCCTCTTGAGCTACTTTTGAATCTGCGAATGGAGCTACCCCTACTTGATCTACTTTGGAAGCCTCTACTTGATCTACTTTGGAAGCCTCGAATGGAGCTACTTTGGAATCCCCTACTTGATCTACTTTGGAAGCCTCGAATTGATCTACTTTTGAAGCCGCGAATGGAGCTACTTTTTAAGCAGCAGATTGAGCAGCTACTTTTTGGTTCTATACATTGTACGGGTCTCGTACACGCGTCCGTCGTTCTGTAAGTAAGTCAATTTATTATCTCTCTTTAGTTAAGTAAACTCGAAAGCCCGTTTTTTTCTGTATTGCCTTGTCTTAGTAGTTTCCCTTGCCTTTTCATAGTAGTCTTATCTATGGCAAATGCCAATTTGAAAAGGAGATAAATAGCCCCAAAGGCCCTGCATTCATAATATAAGTTCTAATCCGCCTGTATATAATATAAGTACCT
>JBBMKF010000048.1:0-17913 GCA_037834155.1 Curcuma caesia | reverse complement strand
TTTAGAACGTTTAAATTTTTTTGATAAAATAATAAAGTCATGTAAAATAAATCAATTAAAATAAATTAAAAATTTTAGAATCATTATTTTAATTTAATTTAATTTTTTTTTATAAATTTGAGTAGGTTTGAGTTCTATCTATATTATCAAATTCATAATTCAAACTTATTTAATTATTTAAAATTTTTATATTGTAAATTTTTAATAGATTATTAAGTTGAACATATATATTTTTATTATTTATAAATATTATTTATGAATATTAATAAATTGAACACATATATATTTTTGTTTAGTTTAACAAATTATTCAAACGTATTTATTTAATTGATCTTGTATTCATGGAACGGATATAAATAAACTCTTATTAAATTAAATATTAAATTTATTCATGAACGTTCAATTTATTTACCATCTCATTTACTTAATTTTTTCTTCAAAATGCTCTCTCAAACTTTAGAATTATCATTCTATTCGCTTAAAACTTTTAATCTTTATTAAAATAATTTCTCCTGCGTTATCTTTTTTCTAATGCCTATGTTCCAACTTACCCAACTAATTAAACTTAAAAGTAGATAATTTTTTTTTAATTTATATATCGGATAAATTTGGAGTAGTATATTTAAAAATTAATTTTTAAAATATTCATATTATTTGAAATTCGAATCTTTAATTTTTTATTACTTTCATTGTACCACGTCCGAAGGCTTCCTGCACGACATTCACGTACACTATAGTGCATGTGATCAAGTACATTGTAAACTAATTTATACATTAACTTACTGATTAAAAATTATATTTTAAAGAGACATGATAGGATTTTCTTTTTAGAAAGATAATTTTGATAAAAAAATTCAGCACGGTCTAATTGTAATCAAATTAAGGTTAATTTTTCTGATGATATTAATTGATTTGAAAATAAGCATGTGGTCTTAAGATTTGTTTAAAAATTAGTCAATTTGTTGGGATAATAGTTTGGCCTTTATTTGGGTCTAATCATGGAGTTTTAATTTGATGTTGACAATACGTTTTAAGTTAGATGTATAATTTGATATGGTGAAACGAAGGGGGCACGACAAAACTTAGGTATGCCAAAATGAAAAATTGAAATCAAGTTTAAAGAATGGTGAATAACAAAATAGAGTGAGGAGTCGTGTAAAGCTTTGAACTTAAAGATGGCAATCAACTTTGAAGATCGAAGAAATCTTGGAGGAGAAAAAAAATCTGAATTTATTGAGGAGTGGTAAGGAGCTTTGGACTCAAGAATGATCATGTAGCGTAATGAAAGATACATAAAGACACATGACTCAAGTATTGTTGTAATATTATTTCTCTTCAGGCGTTGAGAGAATCAAGCAAATCAAGTTGAAACCTTAACTCACCTTGAACTTGGTTGAACCTAGCTTGGATCAACTCAATAAGTTGTCTTGGTTGACTAGCGACTTTTGTTTCATCAAACAAAGCTAAGCCAATCGATTAAAAAAAATAGTTGTTTGACATATGAATAAATAGTTTTATTGGAGATTAATCAATTGAATACCTTAGGTCAGCCAATTGTAGTTCGGTCAACTAGATGACCATTTTATACCATTGAAATTCTAACATTCAGATTATTTACAGTTAGTGAACTAAGATAGTAAATTTAGTCAAATGAAGGCGTTCAAAATATGTATGTTGGGATAAGGGTATAAACTCTTGGAGAGACTTTTGGTACGATATACCTAATGAAAACAACTCAATTCTCTTATTCTTCATCAAGAAAAAAATGCCCAAAGAAACCCAAGAGCTTGAACAAGGTTGAAGGCTTCATCTTCAATCTTGGTAATGTCTTCTCTCTTTAGGTTTTTTAGTGCATCTTTAGAGAGAACAAGTGTTATTTTTGTTGTGAAATTTCTTACTTCAAGAAGGGATTTGGAAGTATCTGTAAATTTTTACCTGTTGTATCGTGATTCCGGCTCTGACAGCTGAGATTGCTTCTGTCGGAGGAGTGATCACGGACGGAAAACCCCTCATGATTTCACAAACCAAATCCTCCGATTTGGTGTTCTTCGTTTCCGCTCCAGCAGCGTAGCTTCTCCTTTGATCTTGGACGCACACACCACCACAAGCACAGTAGCGCCTCTAGCCTCGTCTCACCTCTCTGATCAGCACACCGATCGCAGATCCTTCCTCTCCCTTTAATAGGTAGAGGAAGCAACCTCCACGGAGTGCACAACGTGCACTTCGTGGAGCGGAGGCGTGGTGGTAGTGGGCGGTTACGGAAACCGCTGATGAGCAGTTACGGAAACCGCCAACAGATGGCATGCAATCAGTGATGGCTGGGTGTGACTCAAGTAGCTTGCCCATATTGCCATCGGGATTCTCTATTCTTCCTGATGGGTTCGAGACTAGGCCTCTTGTGATCACATCTAGGCCAGAAGAGAGGGCAACTGAAGGAGGATCACTGCTAACTTTAGCATTCCAAATTCTTGCCAATTCGTCACCTTCAGCGAAGCTAACAACGGAATCAATGGAGCCTGTAAATGCACTCGTTTCGTGTACAATGCAAAATATAAAGAAAGCCTTTCAATGTGAGGATGGGTAGTCAATGCAGTGTGCGTATCAGTTAACTTGTGACCATTATTCTGTAAAGCAGACAAGTAGAGGGAAGCAGACGTGTAAGGCATCATTGTTAACACATAAAGGGTGGTATAATCATGCAACTTCTTACTTAGTTTCAAACATGAACTGTAGAATCTGAACTGGAAGAAACCAAACTGCAGGGGTTATGTCAAAAAGCATAACAGATGCAGCAAGAGATTCCTATTCCAATGAGTTTCTAGTAAAGCATTTATGTGTATCATTTGGGTATGACAATGTCGTATGATGCCTAAAAATGGGTTTCCTTTTCTACTATGAGATTGAGGAAGACGATAAGTAGAAATATATCATCCAAAGGAAGCTCCATTCGGCAAGAAAGTAGTACTATCTGGGTGAAAAATCAGAAGATACAACCAAACCAACCCTCGACAAGACCAATGCTTGGAGGAAAAGGTGCAAATTTTAATTTTGGAACAACATCGAAAGAAAAATACGAGAATCATAGATTTGTTATTAGATCATGGTGAGAATCACTAAATTGTCTAGCAAATTGAGGATGCAGAAGGAAACCGAAAGGGGGTGGGCCGTGGGGGAGATTAATCGGCAACCAACACAGAGGAAGATTTACCTCATGCCTCTCAAAATTCCTCTAAGACACCATGTCATCGCAGGCGGAAGAAACCGCACGCTCATCGTCTCCGGCTCCACCATCGCCGACGTAGGAGAGACTGCGCCCAAATCACCCTTCCACAGACGACGACTGGTGCCGAAGCCCGAACCCTACATTTAAAATTGGATCTTCCTATCCGGATCCGGATCCGGATCCTAGTTAAACGGGTACCCAATTTCTGACCTATAATTGCTCGGAAACCAGGAGAGCGTACTTTAGCAGCGAAGCCGGAGAAGACGGCAGCGGCGACGACCTCAATCGCCTCCACGGCGACCGCCGGCGAAAATTATGTACATGTGCCAAAATCTATATATATTTTGTTTAAATTGTATCTTTTTTCCTTCATCAACATCACTCTTATCATTACATCAATGTCTGTTTAGTTTTGTAGAAAATTATGTACATGTTCATCTTTGATCATGTCACTGCTTCAGCCATCTTACAAGGGTTTGTTCAAGGCAAGATTTTGAGCAGCTTAAGCGTCCCAGTTCACTAGCTTATCCAAGTAGTAGTATCTCTTGTTAGGCGCAACTTTTGGAGATTTCTTTCCCGATTTCGCACCGTCTAGCCCTGGGGCATTGTCCACGGTACCTGAGTCTTCGTTGCTTTCCTGAGCATCTTGATCCATCTGCCAATCCATGAAATCTGAGAGTGTCATGGAATCATTGGATGCAAGTTTCTGAAATTGAATAACTTCCTCTGCTTTAACTGGCTCTGGTTCTATTTTTGGCGACTTTCTCTTTACGTCTTCCTCGGGTGGGTTTCGAGCAAGATTATCTGCGCGGAGAACATCTTCTATCCGCGATATTACAGTGAAAGCTAAACTTTCTAGAACCCTTGAGTAGCTTTCCAGGATAGCTAATCCGACATCCTAGAACATGTTTAACAATCTTAGGAGGTCAATATTGGATCTTTATCAGTGACAAAGTAGATCATTTATACCTTATTGAGCTCGATTTTGCTTATGTCGAGTGCTGATTGAGGGATACCAGGGAACCTGTGCTTGAGAATGAGCAAGATAGTCTCTGCTCGATCTTCGAATTGCTCCCGCTTACCCTGACTGACACCTGAAACCCCTGCAACTGTAACCCATGATGATTTGACATCCTTGTTGTTCATCTTCCTCTTCCAAATGACCACCGACGCTTCGATACGGTTTTTGAGGTCTAAAATTTTGTGCTCGGTGGACAAATCTAGGGTTTCGAGAAATGCATCTGCATCAAATCCTTCATCTGTGATAACTTTGTAGAGTGAATCTCCAAGGCTTGACCTTCCATTCTATAGCGAAACAAAAAAGGTGAAAAGAATTACTATAAACCTTGAAATAAAGGAATTGAAATGCTACCTTAGGAAGGTTTTCGATGTAGTCTTCTGGAATGTCCATTTCAATTAGAACATTAGCGTTTATAGCCATTGCAGCTTTGAGCACTTGGCTAACAAGCTCTTTCTGATGTTGAATCCATTTCCTGGATTCCTCCGGCAATCCGTTTTCTGGGACTTTTACCGTCGGGAGCCACCACTTATCGTCTGCCCTCTTCCCCTTCTCAGAATCCTTAGCATCCCTCGACAGATACCAGAACTCCTTTTGGTCCTTGAAATTGTCAAGGTACCCCTGTATCATCAAGGCGAAGTGTTAGAATCTCCTCCTCTGCAACTAGTCGGAAATCTTTTCTCGTTGTTCTTACGATGAGCATTGCGTCGAGCTTTCGCAGAGCCGGAATGTTCATGCGAAGATCTTTCCTTTGCTGAGTTGTCATTATCTGTAAACAAAGACTTCAATTTTCATCTGCATTGGTGTTCTTAGATGTTGCTAAAACAACTAGAGGACACTTACCTCCATGGTTCTTCCATCCTCCAATGTTTGTTGGGAGGCGACAAATTCGACGATGTAATCAGTGACCGATAAGAGCCAATCGATTTCTTTTCTCCACCTCGCCTTCCTTTCCGCCGACATGGGTTCTAATCGATATTGCTCTCCCCAAACAGAAGCTGAATGAAGTAGGAGATCAATAAGTAGAGATTTTGTTAGAAAGGAGGTTTAGAATTTTAATAGATGTTGAACCTGCAAGATTGGTGATGGCATTTGAGAGAGCCAAAGCTGAGGGGACTCCAGTGCCTCTCCCTGACATATCTTCCCCAAGCAACAGCTTAGCAAATTTCTCCTTCAACATCTCCACATCTGACCAAAATTAAAATTCAATAGAAGAAATCCCATTGAAAATTTATCTGGCGGCGTCTCACCTCCAGGTTTCGCTAATCTTGATTTGGTTTCAATCTGTTGTCCTTCAGAGGAGTTATTGGGCACCACCTCGCCCTCCGCCGCCGCCGACAATTGTTCACCTTCCGCCATGCTTTTAAGATCGGGACTCTATGCTCGGCACCTTGCGTTCTCAAAGACGATGCCTGCTAGCTTCTTCTTCAATATGCATGGTTCAATATAATCCATTGCAGCTAGCTAGCTTCGACACCAAGTGAGATTGTAGATTGTTCTTCGATGAAGATGACGATGATGGTTTAGATCGTAGATTGTGGTTTAACCAACGGAAGCAAAGATTAATTAAAGGGGATGGAATGGATTGGTTGAAGAGAGGTGGAGCGCATGTCTTTGGAGGTGGAGAAGAAAGGTTATGAAAAGGAGAGAGAGGAGGATTGAATAGGAGAATTTAAAAGAAGAGATTTAAGATTAGGAGATGAGTTGTTGATATGAAGTGGATGGTTTAATTTTATGGTGGAAGAGATTTTAGGGTAAAATATGGCCCGGAAAACATGGAGGATCGTTAAGGAATGAAAAGGGCAAAAGGTTAAAGTTTTTTTTTTTGAAAAAAAATGTGGGTGTTTTTAAAAAAAAATAAATTTAAACAATTTATGTACATTAATTCAAAGTATATTTAGTTAATGCAATGATAGTTATTAAATACATTTAACAAAATATTGTAATTAATACATTGTATGTTTTTATTCAAATATTTTAAATCTTATAACACAAAGATAAACATAATATTTAATGTGTCGTGTCACAAGATAGTTGAATTGGGTGGGGGTTATAGTCTGGGGCATAATTGAGTTGGTTACGACGAAACAGAGTTGTTGAAGTGGACAAGGGACAAATCTTGACAAAGTCAAGGCAATGTCCTTCTCCATTGTGATCAACTACAGTTTCTCGATTTACCTCCTTATAGACGATCGTGGAACTAACTGTGTGAAGCCACTAGAGTGGTAGATTCCACCTTTTGTTGAAAAAAGTGGGAGCTATAAATTAGCACAGTAAGATGGATATAAAAGATAGTCCGTGGGATATGATTGAATTGGTTACTATGGACAGACTTACTAAAGTGGGCAAGGGTCGAATCTCGACGAAGACGAGACAATATCCTCTCCTATAGTGGTCAATTGTAGCTTTTTAATTTACCTTCTTATAGATGATTGTGAAGTCGATCATGTGAGTCCGTTGGAATGACGGATTCTACTTTTTACTAAAGGGTCAATTTTAATCCTTCCTTTTTTTTATTTTTATTAAAGCACTTAAAAATTCCATTACAAATAAATATTTTAGGCGAAGCAAAAAACCCTATTTTCATTATCATTAAAAAGAAGTCTCTCTATTTTTTTAAAAAAAAAATCAAAAAATAACAATCAATTTTTTTAAACATCCTTATTAAAGAAACTATAGTTATAATTGCTGTAATGTATAACCACTAAAATTTAACTATTCTAATATGTTAAAATAAGTTTTTTTTCTGAATTAGTCAAAATTATTATATTAAAATATTTTTTATCAACTTAATTAAATTTATTTTAACTTTTTTATACGTTGTAATTTTAATTATACGGAAGCATTTTTTATATTATAAAAGATGTGACTTACGACAACGTTAAAATAGGTATTTATTGGGGAATATGACAGGTGACCTTTTTTTAAAAAATGGGCATTAATAAAAAACACTTTTTCAATTTTACCTTTTTATTTTAAGTATTTCATGTTGCCCATTAGAGTTTCAAAAGCGTTGAGATTATTTCACTAAAAATTTGAAATGTAAGGACTAAGGTGAAGATAAAGCAATCTATAAGGGTTGAAATGATTTCTTTGGTTGGTTAATTATTGGCCATTTCGATTTAACTAGGACGCACTCAAAGGGCGTCGGTCTCTCCGTTCTCTCGATCTTTCGATCACTCAGATCGCCCGCCGGGAGAGCCGCGGTTAAACCCTAGTCGCGAGGTAAGAGCCACCAACCCTGTGTATTCCAGTTTCAATCTGTGTTACGTTCTATCTATTCCTACTGATTAGATTCCTTGATTGATTTTTTTTTTTTGGGTGGCTGCCGGTGAATTGCGAGTAGTTGTTCGTGTTTTTCTTACGTTCTTCTGATGTATTTGGTTTGGGATTGCTACGAAGTTATCTAGTTTTTATACTCCGACTAGTTGGGTTTCTGCAGCAGTGGGAAATCGTACTGTTTTAGGGTTGGAATTGCCTTCTGCTGATTTCTTTCGGTGTCATTCTCTTCTCGTTCGCCTTTTTCTTTTGCGCTTAGTGTTCAAGTTGTGTTTTTCCACAATGGCGGACCTTTTAGAATAAAGAAGAGAGTGCTTTTCATTTTCTTAAAGGGAATACATGGCGCAGATAGACACCAGTCGGTGGCCTTTTCAAAGCCTGACGGGATAATCGAGTTAAATGAAGTTTCTGTTTTCTCTTCAAGTTTGGTAGAATCATTCAAATTCTCTTTGCCTCTTTGCTGAGGTACAGAACGTTTATACTTTAACGGTAGGAATAAGAAATGTGAATGAAGCGATGGCAAAATGCAGTTTTATTTTGTTTCTTTCAGTTTCATATACGATTCTCAGTAGGTCTAGACATAAATTAGATTTCCATTTTTTGTAGGTTCTGTGACACGTGGACCTGACTTGGGCTTTTCAGAATTTTGGATATTTGTGCAATTTGTTAAGAGAATTTCTTCTTCAATTTCGTATTTCTGAAAAAAAAAAGCAATGGATGTAGATAGCTGCTTTTATAAACAAAATGTGCTCTTGTATATTGCATTGAAGTGAAACATTGTTGTTCATGACTACAGGGCTTACACTATTTGATACCTCTTGATCAAGGGTGGGTGACTTCAAATCTCTGATTGATACATTGTAAGGGTTGAAGCCTTTGTCAGTTGATCTATTGTCTAGTTATGCCTCGAGTGAAAAGGCTATATGAGGTCTGTAAAGCATCATTCTCTAATAGTGGGCCCATATCTGTTGAAGCTCTTGAAAATGTACGCTCTTCTTTAGGTGAGAATCACACCTTTTCTCTACTTACCTGTCTTTCTTACATTCTTTTATCTCAGTCTTGGGCTGAAAGTACTATGTTAATTTGAATTTCATTGTTAGAAGCTGTCTACTCTGCCAATGAATATTTGTCCTTTTTTATGCCATGTTTTCTTGTAAAAGAAGAATTGAAAATGGCTATTATAGCACCTCCGAAATCATATTTTATGACAACACATTGAATATAGAATGAACCATGCACATCCAATCACGTCAAAGGAGACTGTTAGAGTAATTGATGAAATGAGTACACTAGTTTGATTCTGTTATAAAAAAGAAAGTTTTTTAGCAAGTATGATAACTAGACCAGATGTAGGATGCTTCTTTTACCAAATGATTGCTCCATTGCTGAACGAGATTAAATGTGTAAAATTGAGCTTTCAATTTGTTATCCAGCATTTCTTTCAAATTTCTTCTTTTACCTCTCATTGTCATAGTTAGGGATTCAATGTCTCTGGATTGTAAAGGCACATAATGCTTTTATTATTTTATGCACACATAAAATTATCTCATATTCTGTTCCCTATGTACCAATTGACACAATATGATTATTATGGAGGGACAGCATGATCTGTTGAGTTTTTTTAATCATTGATGGATTTAGGAGCTGATAACATGCAAGTTTATCTTATCAAGGGGTAGTTTCTGGTCTATTGTCACAGAAAGAGAAACTGAGAAAATCAATTCTGCACAGGTGGTTATTCAATAATTCCTTGCAAAATTTGGAAAGCCTTTTTATCATTATCTAATAGCTGAATACTGAAATGTTGTTGCATATATTTCTCATACAGGTTTTATGAGTTTGATTTCCATTTTAAGTTTTAAACTGTTATCTATTGTTTGAATGTGGTATCAATATATGAGAATGCATGCGCAGCTAATATCACTCATTCAATGGGAGTTTTAGGTAAATAAATCACAATAGTTAGCACGCTACAGGGTGCTGACAGTCAAAATGACAAATATTGCTTGGTATACATCTGTACTTTAAACCAAAGCGCCATTGACTTGTCACACACCTATGAACAATTTTATATTTAAGCTAATGATGGCCCCCCCTCTCTTTTCTTTTTATGTAAAATTTCAGAGTTGTGTTTGTTCTCTCCTTGTGCTAATCTTTTTTGAGTATCTTTTGCAGTGTTCTTGTTTACATGACAATATCCTCGTTCGAGTATCTTTTTTTTTTCTTTCATATTTTGTGTAAAATAAAAAAAATCTGAAAATGCCCCAATTTGAAATAAGAAAATTCCTATCTTTCTCTGTATTTGCTTTTGAGAGTATTGCTAATGGATATACAGGTGCTCAATAGCTTCCAGTGATTTCATTACTTTGAAATTCACTGTTTTATCTATTATGCATAACAGTCTAGGATTCATCTTTTATCCTTTTTATGCTTGTTTTGTTTCAATAAGCTAAGCTTCCTGCCACTTTCTTCTGGTTGACTTTGTGCTTTAGCACTTGCACTATCCTTGTATGATTTGTCTGCTATCCATTGACCTTTCACTTTAAAGTATAAGGTGACAAAATATTTACATATTCAGTGATCTAACCATTTGATTGCTGTCTGGCAATCTTTGCAAAGCCGTCAATCAAAATATTCATACATATGATGTGAAACACTCCTTGGTATTCTTCAAGTTGCTGATGCTTTGATCATTCCAACATTTTGCATGAATAAGACTTCATCCTTCTGTGTTCTTGCATGCACTTTTTCCATCGGTAAATCTGGATTCTTGCCGTTCAACAAGGTCTAGTTGTTGATTCTTAGTCTTTAAAGGTCTTGAAACCTTCATGAATGGATGTGACTAGTGTTTGATATACTAGTTAGGTTTTATTCTTCTTTCTGATTATAAGAAAATTTGCATCTTTACTTTGTTGAATATTTTTTCTTGGTAAGTTTGGCTAAATTTGGCAATGATAATCACATGGATTGATTAGAAGGATCTCTCTGATAATTAACCAGAAACCAAAGATTATTTAGAACTATCAGGACACCTCTTGAACTTGCCATTCTAAGAAAAATGCTGACAAATATTGTTGTCTTATGTTTCTCTATCCTAATCAGCAAAATAACCCCGTGAATCAACCTTCTCTGTGAGATGGCGTATACAATTTTTTTACTGATGGGGTTATGATGCCATCATGATTTTTGCTGATAAGATCACATATATCAAACACTTTACCAGGTGGTTTCAGGTGATCTGGTTTGCAAAGAAGTGACAAAAAAGAAAGATTTGATGCCTCTTAGCATATCTTTTGGCAGTATACAAAAAGGCTTTTTATCCAGTAGGTGTTTGGATGTAATGTGTATCTGTGGGAAAGAGATTCCTACCAAGTTATACTTTCCAGTATCATCAATTTAATTCATGGCTTGTTTCCTTTTAATGAGTCTTGCATTTTCCTTGTAATGAGTGTTGCATTTTCAATTTGAGTTCTTTCAACCTCTCACTTTTACTATTTCAGATGATATTAAACCTTCTGATGTGGGACTTGAAAAGGAGGCTCAGATAGCACGAGGGTGGAAAGGTGCCATGAATTCTAATGGACGAAGAGGGCATAGTGGAAGTAATCAGTGTCCAACTCCTATCAAATATCTGCATGTACATGAGTGTGAAAACTTTTCTGTAAGTATTTAATCCTTTGCCATAGTAGGTGTACGAGTTACTTGATTTGCAGGTGCATCATGCCTGCAGCTTTGTAATCCATTCTAATTATTTCTGTCTATTATCTTGAACCGAATGAAGTTAAGATCTGTTGAAGAACGAATTATAACTGTAAATGAAGTGATAATATCTTGATTCTTATCTAATTATGGTGCAGATTGGGATCTTCTGCATGCCACCTTCATCTGTTATTCCACTTCATAACCATCCAGGAATGACAGTGCTGAGCAAGCTTCTTTATGGGACAATGCTCGTCAAATCATTTGACTGGGTT
Source organism: Curcuma caesia (assembly GCA_037834155.1). Lineage (NCBI taxonomy): Eukaryota > Viridiplantae > Streptophyta > Magnoliopsida > Zingiberales > Zingiberaceae > Curcuma > Curcuma caesia. Next base: position 6,419 of record JBBMKF010000048.1, on the reverse strand, counting down.
GATACTGAGGAACCCATTGATCCATCTGAAGGTTTGTGCCACTTATTTTGTAAATAGTTTGTTGTTGGTTATGTAGATAAGTCAATTATATTCCTCTTGCTTGGCAAGTTTTCTCTTCACCAGATTCATGTTTTTCTTGGGGGGATGCTTTCCAATGGATGTAATTATTTTCTTGAATAGTCAGTTATCTTCTGAAATATTTGGTATTAGTAAATCCTAAAAAATCTTAATATTTCTTACTAAAATCACATATGCCAAATTCATTATAAGAAATGTCAACTTACTGGAATGAAAGAGAAACTGAGTTGGACAAAAGCTGGCAACTACTTAGAAGTCACATTGTTTTAAGAATGTGTATTACTTTGACAGGAACTGGAGGCCTTAGATTGACAAAAAGGTGATGAAATAGAGATCTGAGATACCAGTTTGAACAACTAGAAAAGAGAAACAGATGGTTCTATGTTTGAATAAGATGTATTTATACCAACTAGAAAATCAAAAATCATTTTAGTAAGACATTGTGGCATTGCTGCATTTTTTTGTTCCACAAGAGATAAAGGGTTAGTTTTTGGAGTGATCTACTATTTGTCTTTCTTAATTATACTCACTGAAGACCTGATGGAGATTGAAAAGGATTTTGCCCCATACAAGGAGAAAAAGATGAAAACGAGATGAGGCAGTGTTTGATTAGACCAGTTGTACATCATGTGCTTTCTCAATCTAAGCAATGTGTCAAATCACCTAGTTCACTACTTAATACAGAATAGTAGACAATTTGTGAATTCTACTCAGCATGCAAGTTCTAGTAAGTAGTCACAACCAAGAACATCATAGCACTGATTTCTAGAGGTTCAATAATGGCTACATGATCTAGTTCACCACTGAATTGAGGATAGCAGTCAATATGTGAATTCTATTCAATAGTGAGCTAGTTTATTAGATATGATCATGTTAACATGCAAACAATAACAAGTAGATACCAAATACACAGAAATTTATAGAGGTTTGGCCATCGCTCATCCTTAGCATGCTCCCTATCTCTGATTTTACACAAAAATTTATTATTCTTGAGGTTATAATTACATAAATTGGCCCCCATGCTTTGTTGTATTATTGTTGACCAATCAATATCACCCCATGGTCAACTGCACTTGACAATACTCTCTCTCTTTTAGGCTCTTGATTTGAGTTGATCATCCAAACAATTCCCTCATTGGTGAGATTCATTATCTCCTGATTCACAATAAACTCATACTTGTCTCTTCATAAGAAACATGTACATCATCATCATTGTTCTGTGCTTGTCCCAACTATTTTGGCTCGAGTACATGAATTTTATCCCTTTATTGAGCCATATGTAAGGCAGTATTACTAGTAATATTCAAAGTAAGTAAATTACATTGACTACATTTTATTTGGTTCCCCTCTATCTTTTGCAGCTTCCACTATAAAAGCTGTAACTTTTTTATATATTGAATTTATCAATTGTCTTTGAACATGTCCATACCATCTCAACCTATTTTCCTCATTTTCTAATTTATTCAAGCTTAACCTGATTGTTCTTTATTATTATTTTTCTTCTTATTAATATTTCTCATTTCTAGTAAGTCTACACATCCATCCTAGCATTCACATATGCTATATCTAACTATATATGGTTTTGTTTTCTTTTAACCTATTTTTTGTCCTATCAATTATATATTCATTAATTTCCCTTTTTTGTTAGATAGTAGATCTAGGACTCCAAAACTGATTTAATGCTCATCCATCTTAACTATTCTATCAATTATTTTCTTATACTGAAATTACACATCATGTATTCAGGCTTTTCTACTTATCTTAAAACGTTTATTTTCAAAAGTTTGTCTACCAAATTCAAGCTTTGAATTTAATATAATTACACTCGTATCAATTAACACACCAAAGAATGTGTATATTTTGAATATGATTAGTTAGTTCATCTATTAAAGAGATACCGATAGAGCTGATCTTTAATGAACAACATAATCATAAGAGACATACACAAGTAATAAAAAAACAAAAAAAAATGTACAGAGCTTAAGAATGCTCATTTAGTAGAAAACTTCTTTTGATTCTCATAGTGTGCTTGACCATCAAACTATAGATTCTTGACAGAGATTCAAGGAAACTGGAACTTACAGCTAGAAACATATGATCTCTCTGAGTACAAATATTTGACTTACAAAGAAAAAGATTATATCATTGGTGCTTAAGACAATGTAAAGAAAGATATTTAGGTAACCATTTAGGTTGGTTTGGGTCCTTATACTTGTGTACAGAAGAGCTGCAGTTGAAATGTAGCGTTGGGTTAAACAATAGATAAAAATTCGAGGAAAAATCTTAGGTAGTGAGTTTATCAACCGCTTGAAACTCAGCTCAATAATGTGCAAGTTTCTAGGTTATTTAAACATTAGTAAGTTAGAAGAAGGCCTATTAATATTTTCTAAGGTTATCTAAATGATTGTAGGATATGCTACAGGTTAGAGTTGGTTGAATTATAATAATCAGGCACATCACATTATTTCAACTCCTAAACCACTAGTTTTTTTTTATCTTTCCTTTATCTTTAATTCCATTGTTTTCTTTGAGCTTATCTCTTGATTATCTAATTATCTTTTTCCTTGTATTTCTGATTCATGTTACATATTTTGCACTTTTGCCCAATTAAATTCAAATAAAAACATTATCATCAAGGCATGAGAATATCAAGACAACGGTTTTAAACCTTAGGCCGAAAAAGTTGCACTGAGGAAGTAATTTGACTATACATAAGCAAATATTCATCTTCTGAGATAATCAGGTTGGAACTGAAGAATAGAAAGTTTCACTGTAAAGAAATATCCTGTATTCTTCTACTTTCTCTACATTCTCACCTATCATAAGAAAAACTCTTCCAGGCAAACATACATTGAAATGCTTCTAGCAGTAAATAGACATTATGTCTATATTTATAAGGGTTATACTAAAGGGAGCAAGATGACCTTTTTGTGCTTTTCTTCATAAATTTCCAAGGATCTCCAATTCAACATAGATTCAGTCTATTTTGGTGAATCGAAAGAAGAAAAAAAAATTCTTCTACTGCTGACCATAAGTTGATTCCTTGTGGTAGGGTGACTTAGTTCCATGAGGGAGGATGACTTTTGTCCCGTGTGCAATGCAGACAGAATATTCCTAGGCAATATAAGAGTGAGATTTTCAACATAGATTGCTCATGTCATTGTGAAGATCATCCCAATTTGTTGTTAGAATAGACCCTACGAAAAGTGTCTGACTTCGAAGTCATGTCTGTGCTGAGGTTTATTACTAAAGACTTTTTGTGATTGGTTCTGCACTTGAACTATATCTTTAAACCTTCTTATTTCATTGGTAGCCAATTTGAGATTAGTGAAGAGTATATTGAAGAAATGGCATCAAACTTTTGTGCATCTATCTTCTAAGAGTTGATTGTTGAAGTAGCTCATTCTAGGATTGTACATGCGCTGTAACCATTTTTTTATTGTCAATGATCAATACCCATATAGAGGAAACATGAGATAGGTACCTTGGTCTCCCATATGACTAAAACTTATCATTTACCATTTTCATCTGAGCGATCCCTATGATCTTTCCAGCTATCCAAAAGGTTTATCTGTTGCTTAAAATAACTAGGATTCATTTGGGAGTTTATCAAGCATGAACAAACTACTTGGCCTTTTAACTTCCATTGGGTTACTTGAGAAGTAAGTGTTCTTTCAAAATTTTCAGGTTAAGTAGGATTCATGAATTGCTTGCATTTATAGTTCCACGGTATGATAATATCCATCACAGTAGAGCACAATTTCTTTTTTGGTTAGAGGCCTTAATTTTGATTGAGAAGTAAATGTAGATGATCTTAATATCTTTCAGCTCGACCAGCAAAGCTCATTAGAGATAGCCAGATGACCACACCCTGTGGCACAACCATTCTCTACCCTACAAGTGGTGGCAACATTCATTCTTTTAAAGCGATAACTCCCTGCGCTCTCTTTGATGTTCTGTCACCCCCATACTCATCAAATGATGGACGTGATTGCACTTATTTCAAGAAGTCAAGAAAAAGTTCGTCTGGTACAAAATTTTTATGAATTAATACATACTTGCATCATTGATAGTCCACAATAACTCGAGATCTCATCACATGCATGTTTTATTTGAATTTCTTGAAGGTGTTTTGCCTAGTGGAATAGATGCTTCAGAAGTGGCTTGGTTGGAAGAGTGTCAACCACCTGAAAGCTTTGTCGTCCAAAGAGGGCCATACAGGGGTCAAATCGTTAAAAATTAATGATTTCCCATTTACTGTATTATATTCTGTTCGAGTAGCTCTTTTAACACAAGGACAGCATCGGTTTGATATCTTTATACCTGCAGAAATATGATTTTTCCCAAAAAAAAAAAAATCTATGACCTTTCAGCATCTTGGTAGTCAGGAAGCTTCTTATACATCACGTATAGATATCTGCTAAACATTTTTCTTGTTTCTTTGTTTAGTCGAAGAATGGAAGGTCTAGGAAGGAAATTAGTGGACGATTGCAAAACTAATTCATCCATGCACCATCATCGAAGACATTGTTGATTTGATCTGTTTCAGGTGACATGATCTAATCTTCTTCTTGATACGTTTAGTACTTTGATCAGGTTGTTTGCCTATCGACCTAATAGCGAACAAGATTTTGGATATGATATGGTTAAATCCTGGTAGTGACTCAACTTATTTGAGAGTTTGAAGTCAAATGTTGGAGGGTTTATTCATTGGGCCATGAACTCGTCAGATAGTTTGACTTCTTGATGAATAAATATTTTGATTACTTCTTTTTCGCGGTTCTAATATACAGACTATTGCAGTGTTTATTCTTTCATTGTCTCAGTGGAACCGGATTGCTCTTTGGCTTCTGTTTAATTGATTTGAACTGATCCGGTCAAGTTTAGTGTGGGGTTAATGGATCAATCGATCATAATCCATGGGATTTTAAATTACCATAATGTTTATAGTTTTTGAATTTAGCACGACCTTTTAGAAGCTATCATCTGTCTGCATGTGGGTGGCAGTCTATTATTAAGTTGGTGGTGTGACTAACCTCGGTCGATTTATCTACATGATAAGAACAGTTTGTCATAGAAGTTATAGGTTTCTATTTTTCAACTTTTATTTTTTTGTAATTTCGAACTTAGTTATAATGGAGATAGTTAAAAGATGTGGGAATTAAGGTTCATCGTAAAAACAAAATTGAATTGGCAATTACTTATGATAAAAATTTACGATAAATATAAATCTATAACTACGTTAAAAATTTGATTCACATTTGTTAAGTGCCAATAAGTCTAATCATCAAATTATACACTTACATATGAAACCGCTATTAAGTGTTGGCATGTCAGTAGGTCTGCTTATCAAATCAAAATTAAGTTGAGAGGTAAGATTCGTAGTACTTATGTGATAGAGTAATTGAGTTGAGTTTAAAATGAATTAAGTCGTCCAAATAATTGTTCAAGTTTCTTGAACTTTGTTCGTTTATTATCAAATTCTCAATTAAAATTTATTTGATTATTTAAAATTATATATTTTAAATTTGTTTGATTAATTATTAAGTTTGGTAATATAAATTTATTTATTTATTTTAATTTTTTATATATTTAAATTTATTTGTTTAATAATAAATTATTTGAATTTATTTATTTAATTAATCTTGAAAGTATTGAATGAATATAAATAAGTTTTTATTAAATCGATATCAAATTTATTTATAAATATTTAATTCATTTATAATCTTACATTTGAGTCCTTTTAATGAAATTAATTAATTAACTATATCGAAACAAATACTTATAAATCCTAAGTGTTCACAAATCGTCGCATAAGATTAGTATTAGCAATTTGCCTTATTAATTGTCAGGAGCACTTATCCAAAACAATTTAAATATGTTAAATTTAACGTGTTGACTTGTATGGTGCAGTTAAATCAATAAATCATTGCATCATGACGGAATGAATGACTCTGCGAGGGTTCTTATTGTTTTTAAACTGTATCATTCTATTTATGCTCAATCCACAGGCCATCAGGCCAGCAAAAGAAAAACTGTATCATCTCTGTGAGGGTTCACATAGATTTTTTTGCTACATTTTATTTTGTGCTACATCTTACAAACGATCTTAAATAGAGAAATTTCTTATGAGAAATTGTGTTCTCCATCTGCCATTGGATCCTTACAAGACAACAAAGGTCTGTTCACCAAATAAATGAAAGATACCCAAAAGAAAGAAAAGTAAATAATGAAACTCGTAATGTAAAGAAACTGCTATTTGGCGATGTTTCTTCTTCATGCTTAGCTCTTCTTCCCGACTATGTCGATGGCCTCCTGGAGCGCTTGGACAAAAGTAGCAA
>JBBMKF010000046.1:6551025-6565314 GCA_037834155.1 Curcuma caesia | reverse complement strand
TCTTGACAAAAATGGTCCATTCCGGATATATACTATCTGTTAGATAATATCCTTTTGTATATTATGTACCGTTCATAATAAAATTAACCTCCAATGCATTTTCTTTCAAGACGTCATTAAAAATAGACAATTCATTAAGCACATTAATGTCATTACAAAACCCAACAACTCCAAAAAAGGCATATCATATCCACAAATCAACAGATGCGACCGCCTCAAGCTCAATTGTTGGGTAGTCATGATCGCCTCGTATGTACTGTGCCCTCTATGCAACCAGACAATTTTGCCAAGACCAATGCATGCAATCAAGACTTCCTAACATCCTAGAGGAAACCGTGCCTTTGTTCTTGTATTTCAAACAAACGAGCGATGTCAGTTGCATTGGATTTTTTTAAGTACTCACCTCTATATATTTGCATCACATATTGATAAAAGTTTAACAAGCATTCGAGGGCAGTTGTTTCACACATCCACAAGTACTCGTCCAATTGGTCGGTGAAACCTCCATAAACCAATTGACGAATAACCGCTGTGCATTTTGAATCGGTGAAGGCCTTTTCTCCTTATTGTATCTTCCTTCTATTTAAAATATCCACTGAGATGATTTTTCAAATCAGTGACTATCCGCAAAAATAACTCTTTTCTCATTCAGAGTCGTTGTTAGAGCATGTCATCGGTGTACACCGGTTCATCGGAGAAATAATCATTGACAAGTTGAATGTGTCCAGCTACACATTCTCTGTTAATTGACCTTCTTCTTTGTATGCTCCTATAATAATTTTGCATGAATTCAACCACTCTAAATTGATTGTGCGCCACCATCATGAATAACGCTTCCCTGAGATCTGATGTTGTATGGCTCGTTGTCTTCGAGAATGTTTTCTGTGTTAGTTTGGTTAGGATCTTAAGACATATTAGAAAAAATGAAGAGTTTAGTGGGTGAAAGAGGAGAATAGATATTATGTGGATAATTGTGAATGCTTTATCTCCTACTTTTATACCAATTTTGTAACGGTTAGTTTGTAATGACTAATTTATAACGACTAATTTGTAATAGTTAATTTTTAACAATAAGTTTGTAACAGCTAGTTTATAAATAACATTAATAATCGAAGAGTGGATTACACAAATACTAAAACACATGACATGAAAACATTAATTACAAACTACATTAAATTAATAAAACACAGAAATGACAAACCATAGAAATTACAAACTACATTAAGTTAATAAAACAAACAAATCCACTACATGTTCAATCTTTTCTTCAATTACTCTGGTGGTCGATGGGAAACTTCCGTGGAGGCGGGCCGGTCACCCCCAGAGATAATCAATGGGGCTAACTGGGATTTATCATTTTTTTTCTTCAATTACTCACATCACTAGATGGTTCTGAAGTTGTTCATTTGTCATGTATCGTGTGTCCATTACAAGGAGTTGATGTGTTTGGATGAGTTGGTTCACTTTCTTATTGTTATTATACTCTTCCAAATGTACTACTAACTGTTGCACAACCTGACTCAATTCATCAATTAGACCCACTTTTTCTTTGCTTTTCCTGTTTGTTGTCTTCTGTCCCATCAGACGAGATCGAACTTCTATATCATCCACATAAATAGTTGTGTTAGGATTAAAAGAGTCAGTATGTGCACCTGATGATTTTGATGTCCTTGCTTTCTTTGCAGCCCGTTGCCTTGAAGATTGAGCGTACATTGAACTATCTTTCACAATCTTCCACATATGTTCATATTGAAAAGTAGATTTAAAAGTACTATTGCATTCTTTATGAGCCCGCACCATCAAATCTTTGTCACTCCATCCGCTCGATCGATCATTGTACCATTTATTGTAGATTCCATTATATTTATTCACGATCTTTTTCACCGAAGCCCAATGTGATTTTGTTTTATCCACAATTTTCTTTTTAGCTCCCTTCTCTGAATTAGTATTGCAGTATGTCACCATCCATTTTAAAAAAGACTCATTTTTCTGGGCATTACCAACTACGGGATCTTTGCTCATGATTGTGTAGGTTGCTACAAGGAACTTATCATCTGCTACTGTCCATATTGTTCGCATGTTATGATGTCCATTTGATTCGCCGTCTCGATTACTTGATCAAGAATAATATTGTCAAACCCTATTTCTACTAAGAATAAAGGAAATTGTGAATAAGAGACTGCATGAGGTGTTTCTATCCCTTAATCACTATTACTTGCATCAACACCAACCCTCCTCAATTCATTTGATTGAATCCCCAGTGATTGAAACAGATTAATTCCATGAGATAGAGCTTGCATGAAATATTGACTACTCTGTCAATATTCCAAGAGACATGTATAAAACAGAACTCGATGGTCACTACTTGAAAAACTTAAATAACTTTGAAAATTATGATAATATGATGGTGGATATGGAAAGGTTGAAAATTATGTGTGTGTTGTGTGGGAAATGAAAATTGAAGATTGAGGAGATATAGGACGAACTCGAGAATTTGCTCCACTTGAATTTTCATCGCTATTTGGAGAATTCAACAAATCTCTAAAATAATAACTGAAATTTTTATCCATTGCTCTCTAGATTTTTAGTGCGTAGTGATTTTTTTGTAATGAAAGATGGATAAAAATACGATGTACATATAGCAAAAATAAATAAATAAATGTTGTCCAACATTTTAAAAATTAAGGTTGGCAACCTTCTCAATCAAATAAATAAAAAATTAAATCGTTGTATTTAATTAACTGTTGCTTCATTGATTTTTTAATGAAAAAAGTTACAACAAGTACAAGTGGACCCATAGCTCATAGTTATTTTATTTTTTTAATACAATAATTAGAAATCACCGGGCAAAATTTTTTGCCCGGTGATTTCTAATATCTCGAAATCTATCCTCTCCTATGAGGAATAATTGAAGTTTGAGGATATTTCTCCAAAGATCCCCAAGGTCTATGCCCTTAGCAGAAATGTGTTATGGGTTTGGATCCGATTACTTTGCGGGTTATCGGATTTAGATCAGTTCAACAAATCAACAGCGCTTACCGGAAATGGAACGCTCGATCTCCAGCGGCGAAAGGGCTTTGAGCTGTTGCAAGGCAAGGAAAATGGTGGCGGCCTGGGGGAAGAAGGCGGCGATGGGGACATCCATCCGACGCGCTATCGCAGGGGCCCACGGGAGCATGGAGTCGGCGACGAGGACGGCGGGAGGTGGGTCGAGCTCTGCCAGCAGCGCAGCCACTGGGGGACCCATATCGACGAGCACCGCGCGGATGAAGGATCCGAGGTCGGCGCCGCGGGCGCGCTCGGACGGGACGACATTGGGGATGGAGCGAAAGCAGACGGAAGGGGGCAGCGGAGGGGAGGAGGAGGAGGAGGAGAGGAGGGAAAGCCACTCCTGGGTGAGGACGACGGTGGTGACGAAGCCGCAGGAGGCGAGGCGGTGGGCAAGGCGGAGCAACGGGTGGATGTGGCCTCGGCCGGGGTAGGGGAGGAGCACCACATGGCGTCGGCAGCGATCGGAGGTGACGGAGGAGGACGATCGCTCCATGGATTCGGAGTAGGGCAGCAGTGGAGCTCCCAGTGTGTGTGTGTCCGTCGCGTGAGAGAGAGAGAGAGAGAGAGATAGAGAGATTCTTCAAGGAAAAGTGTTGATGGCCACTTTAATCAACGGTTGGGATCAAATTACAGTCGAAATTGACGGTTGAAAAAAATTCTACACACAAAATTCTACGTGGACCAAATTTGGCCTTTGCTCATTATTTTAATGTTCTGATTAATAAAGATAAAATTAAAAAATAATATTATTTAATCATAAAATATAAAACCAATTTATTTATAAAATATTTTTGTTAAAATTATCACTGTCCATTTAAGTATTTTGATTATCTAGAAGATATTCCTAGTCCTAGATGGTTGATTTCAAAGCATTCCTTTTTGCAAATTTTATTTAACATTAAAACCTACGTTATTAAAGATAAAATTAAAAAATAATATTATTTAATCATAAAATATAAACTAATTTATTTACAAAAATATTTTGTTAAAATTATCACTGTCCATTTAAGCATTTTGATTTTCTATAACATATTCTTAATCCTAGATGGTTGCTTTCAAAGCAATCCTTTTTGCAAATTTTATTTAACATTGAAAACCTATTTTATTGAAGATAAAATTAAAAAACAATATTATTTAATCATAAAATATAAACTAATTTATTTATAAAAATATTTTGTTAGATTATGACTGTCCATTTAAGCATTTTGATTTTCTATAACATATTCTTTTCTGTAAAAAGTAGAATCCGCCACTCCAACGGTCTTACACAGTCAATTCTATGATTATTTATGAGAAGGTAAATTAAGAAATTATAATTGACCACGACGGAAGAGGGTATTATCTCAACTTTATCAAGATTCAAATCCTTATCTTCTTTTTCAATTCTACTCCATTGTAATCAATGGTGGAGCCAGTCCGGGTGATTTACTCAGACTAATCTCCGACTGTGTACTGTACCAACGAGTACAACCCGGGTTGCCTTCTTGGATTTCTTTACAAACAAAAAAATTCAACCATAAATTTAAACCTTTGCACCGCCAAGCTTCCGGGCTATAGCCCGGGTAGCGTTATACGTGGCTCCACCCATGATTGTAATCAACTCAATTATATCCAAAACTATAACATATTCTTAGTCCTAGAGGTTGCTTTCAAAGCATTCCTTTTTACAAATTTTATTTAATATTAAAAACCAATTGTATTATTTAAATTATTTATTTAGTAATAAAAAGAAATAGAATTTAATAGTTTTTTTTTAAATACCAAATATTTTTTCGTCCGACCGCCTCCTACCTGTATAGCGTGCGTTCTCCCTCGCCGAGTCGCCGGCGCCACCGCCACCGCCACCGCCACCGCCACCGCCACCGCAGGTAAACAGTGTCAGCTCCTATTTCCGGCAGATTGTGGAGGAGTGAGAACGTAAAGTAAAGACCTTGTTGTGGATTCTTCGCATCCAGAAGTCGGCGTGGGAAGACGATGCTTCAAGGTCAGTCGGAGAGACCAAAAGATTCATCCGTCATTATTTGACTCTTCTGCTATATAAGGCAAGAGGAAGCACAATAAGCCAACAATAGCAGCGAGATGATCTTCACCTACCTTTTCAGTAACATAATATAAATGAGGGCCGGGGAAGAGGACAGCCAGCGAGAAAGACGCAACTTTTGAAATTTCTTTTTGCAAAAATAGGTGCCAGTTTAGGGAGAGAAACAGGTATCGAACGATCGGCGTTTGTGGCCTCCGCTTTGTATTTTGGTGGCGCAGAAAGGGAATATCGTGGGGGGAGAGAGGAGAGGCGGGATTTGAGACAAGTCGTCTCTGGGTTGGGTGGTCGTCGTTGTCGTCATCGATGGCCGTCTCCTGGTCCTCCACCATCAGGATTTCTCTGCTAGTGCTCCTCGTCGTTGCTTCGGCCGCCGCCTTCTTCACGGTCCCAGTCGAAAAGGTAACCTTTTTAATCGTTCCTCTCCAGTATTAATGATCTGAATGCTCTGTGCTTGAACATATATTGAACTCAACTGCGGCCCATCAAAGGTGGGAAGGACTGGAAGATGAATTTATTGGTGTTGATAGAACAATTTAATTAGAAGATGAAGTTCTTCAAAATCTCATTCTTGATCTTGTTGGATTGCATGTCATGCTTCACATTATATCTCCAGCACGGATGCTGAAACCTTTTTTGTAGATAGATTTTCTCCTATGATGAAACACAAGCAAACCAACACGATGATACTTGACTAAGAACTTAAAATATTATTTCATCTCAGTACAGGCATAATAATAGTGCTGCATTTCTTTGCATATCATGACATTTTGAAAATCGCAATGTAATATTTTGCATTAGACCATTTCTTCATTCCACTGACATCTGTATTTAATTATGCTTCCAGATTCTGAAGGAATTCTTGGTTTGGATAAATCAGAATCTTGGTCTATGGGGACCTGTTGTGCTGTAAGTGAATAGTATATAGCATTGGCGTCTTCTTGATTTTTTTTCTTCAATTTTTTTTTCCTTTGGCTCATATTTGCTACTAGAGCAATCCTCGGTGACTAAAGTTTTCTAATATTCCATGAGTATTTGATCATCCTAATCTCATGTACAACTGCCAGGTGAGTATCATGACCCTGCAAGATGTAGAATGGAAAAGCATAGCAGTTGTGTAACCCATACATTTTATTTGCATTTGCTTGGCATGTGGCAGGGCCCAAATAACTCTGAAGATATTATTGATATGTTTGAATAAACAATCAAATAAGAGAAAATAAGTTTTGAAGTTTTGGATATATTCAAAGACATCCAATAGCTTCTATAGTTAGGAGAGCGGAGAGCCTATTCATTTAGAGCAGAAAGTGCAAGGAGTAGAGGGAGCCTAAATAAAATTTTAGTAATATAAGAAAAAATAATTTAATTAATTTGAATTAATAATTATATGGGTATGTATAGAATCATGTAGTGAACCCAAATGGTTGTAACAAATACATTATGAGGTCATGAGGAGAAGGAGGATTCAGTAGGCATGTGGTCCAACCCTGTTTTTGTGGCATCATTATTTGAAAATTTTGCTAGCAGGATGAGCATATGATCTTTTCTTTCTTCTTTCATCTCCTCAGCAAACATGAACGGTGTTGTAAACTTAACTTTAGGCACGTTTGACTGGTCTAATGTAAGACCACTGTGTTGTACTTAATAGAACACAATATCAATATAAGACATGGTATATTTAGCAGAGAAGGTGATGATGACCCAGTAGGATTTTGTTTCCCAAGCATTGACATATGAATACATAATGATGTTGTCGGTTCTCTTTAGGCAGGGGGAGCAGTTGTACCTTTTGGAAATTAATAGGGTAGGAATCTAAGTTGGTCATTAAGTGTTGAAAGCATGGAGCTGTTCTTCAGTTATAGTGTAGTTCTTCTTGAATTGTGCATAGGTTGTGAGTGAAGCAATACATGACAATGGTGGTATTGCAGCATTGATAGAATACTTGCAGGTACAATATCAAAAATGTGTTTTGTGCCTTCCTCCTTTTTTTCACTTTTTAATAATCATACATATTGGTTGGCGTGACACACATGTGATAATTTGGTTTTTCTTTTAACTTTCTATTTGATGTCATTCTCCCATTTTTTATCCTTAACACTTAACTTACTAAATTTTGTAAGCAGGGCTATCTCTTATATTCCTTTGACTATACTTGCCGTTCCAGCTGCAGTGCTTAGTGTAAGCATGATTTTCTATATGTTCACTATTTGCTCTTTTGATCGATAGGAAGTTTTATTTAGCTAGCATTGAATTTTGTTGGCAAGTGATGATAAAGAATAATTAAGTGTAGACAACCAGAAAGAACAACATTTAATCAGTTTATCATTTGCAGCTTGGTGGTGGATATCTATTTGGGTTGCCAATAGGCTTTCTTGCTGATTCAGTTGGAGCAACAATTGGTTCTGTGGCAGCATTTTTGCTTGGCAGAGCTGTAAGTTTCTTTGGTTGCTTTTGAGATGTGGAGAAGTTGCTTTGTATTTAGCAAGAAAATAATTTTGCTTTGTCATAATTATTTTTTGGGCAATATATTACTTAGTCTACATTGCTGAATAACTATGCCTGTTCCACTTAGTGTAACAAAATTTTCATATCTTAAAGATTGATTTAAACTTTGATGTTACTTGTATTCCTATAATGCACTGTTATAACATAACATGTTCTTTTGCAGTTAGGAAGGCCCTATGTCATCTCCAAAATGAATGACTACCCTGACATCCAAGCTGTTGCGATTGCAATTGAGAAATCTGGATTTAAGGTGTTATTCAAGCTCTAAAAGCTTTTTCTTTAAGTTATAAACTAGTCGAAGAGATGTTTTATGGTTGTTGATCTAGAAACAGATAAAAGATAGTACTAACTTTTCTATTCATTATATTATCATTTAATGATTTAAATTTTGCTATGAATCGCTATATTGGGCGAAACATAACATACCATTCGAGCTAAGAATCAGGAAGAGTCCTATGTGGTTTGCAAGCCACTGTACATATTGGATCTTCAAAAATATCGTATGATAGAATCCTTTTTTTTTTCTGTGGGTGACAATTTACAACAGTGTTCCTTGCTTAACAAGGATTCTAAATTTGTGCCATTTCTTTTGCAGATTGTTTTGCTGCTTAGGCTGGCTCCTTTGGTTCCATTTTGCTTGTTGAATTACTTCCTATCTGTTACACCGATCGGCCTTGCAGAATATGCAATGGCATCCTGGCTGGGAATGATGGTAACTTTATCATACTTGAGTTTTCCCATTCGGTAGTTATACGTGCTAATAAACATTGTTATTCCTTAAAGGTTGTTTATATAATTTCTGTCACCTTGAATTGGAAATTACTTATTAACTGAAGCTCGTTTGCTTCGGTAATCAGAACACTACAAATCTCATAAAATTATATTTGAGCAATCATTTAGTCCTTTAATCATGAACATTTTGTTGGGTAAATCATAAGATTTGGTCTCTTTTAATGTTGTAGGAAAACCTGAACTGAACTAGTATCTTTCTGATGGTCTTGTCCTATCATTTGTATCGTTTGAGTTTCAATTCTGAAACATTAAAGACTGTGATATATGATTTTCTTCTTCTTCTCTACTTGATTCATAGCCAATTACTCTTGCTCTCGTGTATGTCGGAACTACTTTGAAGGAACTGGCTGAGGTTACACATGGATGGAGTGAGGTTTCAATCTCTCGCTGGGTATGTTTGTTTATTGCTGTCTATCTCATTTGTCGATCGTCACGAGTTAATACTCACCCCTTTCTTTCAGCTTTGTGTTTGCTTACTTTCTGAGCCTTACTTTTCTATTTTCGACATCAAGATGCATATGTTAGTGCAAATACTTATCGAAATCTAGATTGAAAAGCAAAAAAATAAAAATAAAACAAGCACTTGTGTACAAATATGTTATCTTTTGGTTTGAAATGGATGCAGGCAATGATGATAGCTGGATTATTGATAACTGGTAAGCAAGCAAGCAGCAGCCTCTCATGCATGCATCTGTTGTTCTTTACTATTTGAATCTTACGATACAGCCCAACTTTGCTTCTCTTCAGCTGTGCTTATGGTTTGTGTGACAAGAGAAGCAAAGATAGCTCTACAAAGAGCTTTAGCTGACAACTTAGAGGCCGAGAACATCGTAACCGTGCCATCGTCATCGCCACCTTCATTACCGTCACTGTCCTTGCTAAACCAGCCTCTTCTGATCAAGATCGACTCTTCAAATGTCGACGTAGAAAATTAATCTCTCTTTTCCTCTTCTTCCTTGCATTGTATAAATCCAGTGCCACCAAATTTTTGGTCATAGATTGTCTTAGCAGTTAAGGTAGTTGCTATAATTCACTGTTTCAGGTGTTTTTTTTAAATTTTTTTGGGGTTTTGGGTGTGTATGAAGCTTAATTTGATGGTAATCTTAATGGAATACAAATTCTTCACAAAGTAGATCAATAAATGTTTTCAAACTCAGTTGGAGAATGCCAGCTCCAAACAAGTTCAGAAACAAACAATTCGAAAGAATCATATTAAGGGAAGAAGAAAAAACACAACACAGCGATCACCCTGTGCTTTTACAGCCAGCCAAAGTTAGAAAAAATCCTATACAAAACAAAATTTGAAGGATTCAACCGACCATCACAGACCCCCTCCACCCTTTTTAGACTTCTCAAGACATCAGAGATCCATGTCGAGAAACCGGTACCGGCTGAAGTGCTTCACCTTGAATTTCCACTCCGCCTTGGCAGGATCATACGCGATGAATTCGGCACCTTGCTCATTCACCTTCTGCGTCAGCATCTCCTTGTACCTCTCCACCCTCGGACCCTCTGTCAACTGCTCGCCTGTCTTCTTGTCGATGCATTTTATGTCGAGGAGTGTCACCTCAGCAGGTTTGTTCAGCCCTTGCCCGACCGGAGGCTTCTTATCATCATCACTGTAAACGATCACCTCGCGGTGGTTGAACTGGACGATCAACTCCAGGTCGAGCGCCCGGACATCGGTTTCTCCATAGAACTTGATGCTGCCATAGCCGTGCCGACCGACAACAAAATCCTTGACATTCCGGCAGAAGCCTGGCTCCGCACGCTCTTTTGCAGCCAGTTCCTGGATTCGAGGGATGGTATAGTAATCATCTCGGCGTAGCTTAGGCATAACTGCTTCGATGCCAGGACCATGCTCATACGTGATTGCTGCCTTGCCTGCCCTCTGTCCAGACATTTTCATGTAAGAAGCTGTGGCTTTTTGCATATGATCGTCATTGATGCCACCATTCGCCTTGTGCGTAGGTTTCGAGGGCGATGGAGTTGGGCCAGTGTGATCCTTGGAGTGTCCATTCTCAGTAACAGGCTCTGCATGATTTTGAATGCCACAGAATAAGAACCCACAACAATATAAATCAGCAAAAAGAAGAGGAAAATCAACTGGACTAACTTGAAATGCCAAAAAAAACTCTAAATGTTTTATATTGAGTAAAAAAAATCAATAAATAGCTTAACCATTTTCGGTCATGCATTCTCAAGCAAGACTTCTAATGTTATCAAACAAGTAGCTCTAATAGTCCCAGCAAGATCACACGATAGTTATCTTGCAACTACCTATAGTTTTGTATTTGGAAAATTTTAGCTAGCCCTATGAAATTATCTGCATACATTTGACACATAAGAAAACTTGCAAAAAAAAAAAAGGCCATTTGTCACATGGTCAAAATGTATCTTAAATAGCATTAATCATTACTATATCAGAAACCCAAAACAACATCTATAGTGCTGAATGCTGATTCAATAACAGCATCGTGAAAGCTTTTACTCTTCTTTCTGAACAAAGATTCAAGATTGGATTTCATAAAGGATAAACTGGTACAAGAAGCTTACCATCATTATCACCTTCATCAAATTCCTTATAAGCTGGAGCAGAAGACTCTCCTGGCACTTTACCTAAATGAAACGCCATCAGGTATTAGTGAATAACACAAGGTGGTTAATTTATTCTAAGTAAACAAAAATTATATTTCTTTTCTCTATACTTCACTATGCATGTCCCTTAGATAAATATTATTTTTGGTTGGTTTTTCAGGGATATAAAACCAAATAAATTTTCAAAAATGTTTTTTTCATCTTTATTTTTTTCTATAACCTTTTCTTAAAATTCCATGGTATGACTAATCAATTTGCTCCCTTCATGATTAGAAGAATAAATAAGAAGACATAGATTCATATAAATATGTAATTTAGTTAAGTCTCCAAATTAACTCTTTCAAACTTTGATAATCTATCATCCAAATATAAAGTTTTACCTACATTAAACTCCATTAAAGTATATTTAACCTCATCAAAACTGATTCTAATTTCATTTTCCATGGCCACTGAGATTTTAACCACTTTCTTAAAATAAGATAATGGAGAAAGAAGAATCTTACCATTTTCATGGGCTGAGTTTGGTCCATCTTTGGAGATACTACCCTTTTCCATAATACTTCGAGGAGGCCATTCCTCAACTGGGCGTATAACCAGAGCCCTAGGATTTTCTCTGGGAATGAAAAGTGCATCTGCTTTTGGTGTGGAAAGTGTTTCATCATCAGCAAAAAAGGGCAACTGCAAATGGAAAGATATTGCAAATGAAGAGTTATTTAGATGATGACAATTTTTTGGCAGCTTATACTTCATTAACATGTAACCAAATTAGCAAAATAGCACATTATCCTCATATTAATTTCTCACCTTTGGGCCATCAGTTTTAGGGGAGTATTTCCTTGGAGGCAGTCTAATCCTTCTCTGAGAGGAAATTCGTGGAACAAGTAGCAGTGAATTCCTTGCCGGAATAGGCTTATCAGCAACCTGTTAACAGCAAAGAAAGTGGAATATGATAATGGATAGTTCCAATCATAAATTAGTCATCCAATATTATAGCTAAACTTGTCATTTTGAATAAAGTAAAACTTACAGGCATGCTTGAAATTCCATACTGAATTGCAGGAGTAGAGCCCACACGACCAATTGACATATGAGGCATTGCAGGAAGTGTCCCAAAAGGATTTGCAACAGGAACTGGTTGCATGACCACATTGGACTGACCAACAGCACTGAATCATGGATATACAGGAAAGTTACCAATTTAATGAATAAATAAATGACAAAACAACAGTCCTTATGAAGCCTAACGTTGTAACCTTTTAATAAATTTGAACGGAGGCTCAAAACTTAAAGCAACAATATGAAAAGCTATGACACTGACTCCCAATTGGCAAATTATAGAAAAGTGAATCAGGTTGACCCCCCTACACTGACTTCACATGTCAAGTGAAATGAAAAGTATTTGAAATCACTAAACGGTGTATTCTTACCACAATAGCCCACCTGTTGCATTACTTCTTAACTTGGGTTAGCATTAAATATGGCCATCTTGATTCATAGCTATTGTAAACAAAAATCCTTTCAAGTTGAAACACTTATAGGAACCATTAGACTAAGTTCTAAGTCAATTGGCTCATTAACTCATCAATATGTGATTCTGATCAAGATTCCTTAGCTGACAAAATTTCTTTTCATAGAACATGAAACATGCTATTATTAGATTGATGCGTCTATTACAGGCAAGCAGAGGTTGTTGTTATCTCTTAAAAGCATATTTACATTTTGCAATATAAAAAAGACTGAAGAAGAACACGATCACGGATCTGGGAAATAACTAGGATAATTAATTAGTAGATCTAGTGCCTTTTTCTTTAATAAAAACTAAGCTCAGTTGTTTTGACATGGTAGGATGACTGTATAGGTCACCTTTTAACAATTAGATTGCAGAATATTGCAAGAAACCATATTGCTCACAGCATTAGCATAGAAAAAAGAAGAAAAAATGTCAGGTGAAGACAAGATAGCAAAAAAGAAATGGAGCATACGGCTGTCCAATGGGGTTTTGACTGAAGATGTTTGACATAGCACCAAAGCCACTGGAAGAGGCTGAATTTTCAAAAGAAAAGAAACATGATGTAAATAATCATATCTGAGAAACCAATTAGAAAATCAAACAAGGGACAGGAAAATTCATCAGATATACCTGGTTGTATCTGTCCAAAATTTGAAAATGATAATGCACTTGATGGTTGGACTGCTGGAGCTGGTTGGAAGGGTGTCTGTGCTGCAGGCTGGGAACACGAACAATAATTATCATTCAAACCTACTCAAATATCAATAATATCATATGAATGCATTAAGCAAGTATTACTTACAGTTGTATTAAATCCAGCTGGAGTGCTTGAAGGAAAGAGTGACGGTGTTGAACTGCTGAATAAACTCCCACCAAAACCAGTAGATGGAGTGCTAAATAAATTTGATCCAAAGGCAGAAGTTGTTCCACTAGTTGGCTGTCCAAAAGGTGTTGATGTTCGCCCAAAAGGAGCAGGAGAGGACTGGAATAGCCCAGAAGCTTGAGTACTGCCAAATGCCAGGCCAGATCCAAAAGCCGAACTAGACCCTGCCAATGAATTGCTGAAGACTGATGCTGAAGAGCCAAAAGCAGGTGCACTTGATCCACCAAAAAGTGAAGGTGATGAACTTGAACCAAATGTAGAACTACTAGAAGCACCAAACAAAGAAGTTGTAGAGGTTGGACCAAAAGGACTCGATGAGGAAGCAGAGAATGGTGAGTTGAAAAGTGATGTAGAAGTAGAACCAAACCCAGATGAACCAAAACTTGGAGATTTAAGAGCAAAGGGATTCGAAGGAGTGGTCGAAGAAAAAGGGTTTGCAGCAGATTGACCAAACGTGCCTGTAGAAACATAAGGGCTGGGTTGAGATGGTGCAGAAACATTTATTGCTCCTGCAGGCTGTCCAGACTGATTGGATCCCCCTGAGAGAATAATGTTTTCGTTAATAGCAGCCGAATATTCAATGTATGAGAAAAGGCAATAATGGAAAACAAAGCTGCTAGATAGTTATGGCAGTTGAAAATAGCATATACACTATGTGAAACATAATAGAGAATATAGATCAATAGTTGAACAAGAAAAACTATACAACCAATAAATTAGCCATTTGATGCTATTCTTTTACTCAGGGCATCAGTAGGAAACATACATCCAACGTAAGCAAAACAGGACATCTAAGCAGGAAAATACTTAAACATTTTACAAGCTCTTCTTCTGCCATTTTCAGAAGCACATACAGAAATCACATGTCCAATATAATTTTAAGATTATGCAAGATTTTTTTTAAACCAATAG
>JBBMKF010000046.1:6531297-6550925 GCA_037834155.1 Curcuma caesia | reverse complement strand
GGTGAGGGCTAGAGAGAAAGCCCGTACGTTTGATAACGTATGCGACAGTATATTCTGAGGAGGCTATTAGCCTACACTTATATGAGTTATTGCTATACTCTGACGTTACCGGCTCATGCTATGCACTTTTTAATTAAATATATAAATGTTGATACTGTTCATATTAATTGATCAGACTGAGATTATTGGTGATGATAAATAATAATAATATTACTTGATTTTCAGATGATAGTAAATGAATAGAATGATAAAGAGATATATATATGTATATACACAGATAATATACTATGTATCACTGGAGAACAGTACAAGAACTGAATGTGACAAAATGAATTCATGATCCACTCTAATTCCTTTGCTTCTTAATTAAGATTATATTCATGCACATCTATTCTAATTACCCACTTAGCCTTTGGCTAACTTCTACATTATTTGGCTTCCAGATTTGCAGGCACAGATTTAATACTACCCTGGTCCAGTTTGTGTTAGAGTTGCTCAGAGACTTTGACGTACTACGTTCGGTTTGTCTTACTTTTGTTGATGGGTTATGTCAGTTTCCTTCATTTATGAGTACAGATAGTTGTCCCTAGTTTTAATAAATGGTTGTATGAACTCAGTCTCATTTCAGTTTATCTAATAACATTATGGATGGTTCTTTCTTTCTATTATATATCTTGGTTATTGTAATGGTTCCTTTACTATCTCGTCACCGAGTGAGGTACCTCCCGAAGGCGGGAATGACACCTCCGGGTCGTGACAAGCCAACTGAATTGCGTCTGGAAATGTTCGCGCGGAGGAGAAACTTGGCCAGTGACGTTCTCACAGATGAGAAGCTTGGTCGGTGGCGTTCATGCCTTGGCGATCGACATGAATAGGGGAGGAATCCTCTGCCTACTCTCCTGTGTTTGCTCCCTCGGCGCTTGGCCCTTTAAAGCTTGAAATCTGAGATGTTTGTGGCACCGGACGCAGGTGGGAGACTGTGTCCGCGTCGATTCTGGCAAATCCGATCGTCGGCATCATTGGTCATGCGGAAGGGCAGGCAAGCGACGGAGGAATCGCAATTATGTGATTTGAGAAACTACAGTGGATTTAAAATCAGGATTTTAGGATTTGGCTGAACTAGAGCATGTGCTAACCGAACCAAGCCAAATCGGAATCTAGGATTTACTATAGCAAATCGAGTTCAATCTTGATTCGCTTGGTTTACTAACTAAACGACATCTATTTTGATCCACACTAGTTTTGTTCAATTTGTCTTTATAAGAGGAATCTTCTCATCCCTTCTATTTTGCCAAAATCTCTTCCAACATGGAACAAAACAACTTGGTATAATTTGGTTCAAAACTAAATCGTTTGGTTCAATAATCAAACGACCTTTGATTGGAATGAAATCAATTTCATTCGTTTCATCTTCATAAGGCGAATTCTATGATTTTGTCCTTTGTCCGGTCCAACCAGACCTTATTTTCTCGAACTGAGAATTCAATTCTCAATTGTGTTTTGAGTCCTTTAGAAAACTTGTAATGTGTGTGATCCAATAAGTTTCAAGTTATGTTGGCCGTCCATAATTAACCATTAATTGCGGAGAGATCATGAGTGGCACCTAGTAGTACATCATAATCTTCAATTGATCGAAAAATCAACGATTTATTCCAAAATACTTCTAAACCCTTCAGCAACTATAATGAAACCTGCCTCATTCCTTTTACGCGTCCTATACCGGCTTGGTTAAGGACATGGTCTATCTCTGTCAGTCCACATTAGGCTGACTACTTCACACCTAGTCCAAGCTATTTTCTTGTCATGTGGATTCAAGTTATTGTACATGTGTCCAAGAGTCTCATACTCTTGATATGTAATACTTTGATAAAAAAAATTTTAGTAACAATTCTGATAAGCGGCCGTAGGGTATACATCTCTTTTTACAAAGAGCGGTGAATCCTCTGTAGGCTATTCAAACACTTTCGGATACTTCGACTTATACCCAATCATCTCAGGTCCACACCTTATTAAAGATATCTGCTTAAGATGTCAAAGTATAAGCTTATATAACCAAGGTGACTTGAATAACGCAAGTCTAAGAAAACTCGCACTTAAGCATCAACGAGATCTTCACTGACATGTATATGTGATAACGTATAACCATATGAAGTCTCAAGGTAGATCACTCCAATAAACTAGTTACCTTTAACTAGCATCCACTTTTAACTCTCAACATCCAATATTTCCAGCTAGTGAGAATAGGTGCTTGGCAAACCAAGGAGTATAACACGTGCTAGTCTCGACAGAATCGATGATGTCTATGCTCACCTCGACTAGGTATAATTGCAATACATTCATAATTGTACACGTAGAGATGCTCACTAGTTGTGATCCGATCACAAATTCTATCATGTTATGAATCGTATTGCGGACATTCAGTAATTGAGTTTAAGATCCAATCAAACATATAGAAAATGTGCACTCAAATAGTGAATTACTATTTATCTTATAAATAGTATAACCGTAAGGCGATTGCCTTAAGACACCCCTCAAATCTAACATAGTTCTAACGGGAAGTTAGGCAAGAGTAAGCTAGTAGGTTAGACCTACAGGATAAGACTTAGGTAAGCCTAGTAGGTCGGTTATTTACGTGTTTGTATGCTTATTTTATAGGAACTAGGAGCTGGAAGTAAGACAAAATATGCATAGAGGAACACACAGAAGTAGTCGAACCAAGCACAGAGTCAGCTCAGGTCAAACCCGAGTTGACTGGATCTAGGCGCCGGGATGTTATTCTAGGTGCCTGGATAGTCTAGGCGCCCCCCTATGTGTTCCAGGTGCCCAGATCAAGAAGAATAAGCCTGGAGAAGATCGGATCTGACTAGATCTTATCCAGGTGCCCGGACAAGGATCCAAGAGCACGAAAAACTCTATATAAAGAGGCTGAACGTGCACCATAAGGAGTCTCTACGCCTTATTCTTCATCTTGTGGTGCTGCTCAACACGAACGAAGTCATGCCTGTGCAACCGAAGAAGTTCTAAGAGGAGTGTGTGGTGTTCTAGGGCTTCTAGATCAGCTACACGAGAGTTTGCTATTCCTTTTTTCCTTATTGTCTTGTATTTAATTTATATTTTTGATTGGATTGTAAGACAAGTTGTTCTGCCTCTGAATAAGGTTCGGAAAAGAGACCATTAATAGACGAGTGTCTCCAATACATAGGTCTTGGATGCACTAATCCTGGGGGTTAAAATCAAGTAAAATCTGCGAGTCCCTATGCTTGTTTATTTAATCTGCTGCTAAGTTGTTTGTGATAGAAACAAACAAACTGAATAAAGAAAAATGAAACACGGGCTATTCACTCCCCTCTAACGCGCTCCACAGATCCTACAGTTTTAGCAGGGCTAAGCAATAGAAGTCTTAGTTGGGAACCAGATAGTAAAAGTCCTAGCCGGGCTAGGCATGAGAAGACCTAATTGGGAACTCGGTTAAGTCTAAAGTGGTTCAGCTGGGAGTTAAACACTTGGCAAAGGAGAAGTCTTAGAGGAGTGAATTCTAAGCAAGTAAACCTAGTAGGGTAAACCAAATACTAGGCTTTGTATATTTTGTATGTTCCTTGTATGTTTTGTTGCAGGAGATGGATGAAGACTCAAGAGAACAAAGCTTATTTAGGAGAACTGGATAAAGTTTGGAAGAACAAACTACTCCAAGTGACTAGGAGAGCTTCCAAGCGACTCGAGGTCTAGGTGACTGGGAGAGCTTCTAGTCGACTAAGAGTGAAAACTCAGTCCAAAGAGGATTGAGTTTGTAATTGAGTCATCGGAGGAGCTTCCAATCGACTAGAGGAGCTTCACTGGATGAGTGAGTTTCCAATTGATTTGTTAGAGGTTCGAGTTTCCAACTGAGTCTAGTCACTCGGAGTAGCTTCCAGTCAATTGGAGGAGTGAGTTTCTAACTGAGTTGAAGGAGGATTGAGTTTTCAACTGAGTCCAGTCGTCTGGAGGAGTTTTTAGTCGACCAGGAGAGTGTCAATCAAGCAGTATAAAAAGAGACTTGAGACAACCTCTTCCATCATCAATCATTATCATCCATTTCAGTTCAAGTGCTATAAACTTCGTTCATAAGATCTGGAAAGCGTTAAGAAAGGTGCCATGATATTCAAGGTTTCCAACTGGATCTACATGAGTTTGTTTCTTGTTATCACACTTAATTACTTATTATTTTGTTATTTTGATTGTATTTTACAAATCTTATAAGAGGTTTCTTCACCTTTGAAAGGAGAAAGAAATTAGTGGATTCATGGTTTAGTACCTAGGTGGAGTAGGGACGCTAGAGGGTGCCGAACCAATTTAAAATTCTGGTGCCCTCTTTTTGTATTATTTTGTTATTATTCCATTGCTACTAACGACTTTAATAGAAAAGGAAATGATAAAAATATCAATATGCTATTTGCCTCGTCAAGCCTCGGATAGATCCTACAAGTTTCTCCTTTACTGTCGATTATGCCATCCAAATCTTAATAGTAGGACACTTATTTTGGTGGTGTCCTCTATCCCTATACTTAAAACAAATAATATGAAATTTAAAACTTGAAACTACAATCATACCTCTAGCTTGTTTGCTCCTTAGGCGATTAGTGTAATCAACGTCTGGCTTTGATACCAATTGTATGATCATTGGACGTGTTAGAGGAGAGTGAATAGTGCATCTCACATTTCGAGTTGTATTCGTTCTTTCTTCCTTTATCACAGTTAGTATGCAGCATAATATAAATAACTTAAGGAAAGAACAAAGACACACAAGGTTTACATGGTTCTCAAATCCCTCAGGGTTGGTATTTCAAGGCCTATGTATAGGAGGAGCATGCCCACTAAGCTTATCTCATTTTTGAAATTATTTCAGAGGTGGAAAAACCCCTTACAGATTCAATCAAGCACAATATATAAAACAATAAGAACAAAACTTGTAAAGAAATATAAACAAACTCAAGTGTTGATAGGTGTGGAAGTCCTGAATGCCTTGCACTCCTCATAACGCTTCCTTGGTCACACAAGAAGCGTATTGATGGGTTTCCTTCAAGCATAGACGAGTAGAATTGAATGTAGATAATTGATATCATGATCGCTGATCTCGAAGTTCTTTTATAGAGCTTTTTCGGTCGACCTATAAACTCTGTTCGATCGATTAAACCTTGGTCAAACTTGATCCTGTGACCAAGTTTTTTGTGATTTGGATCGAGCCTCGCGATCTCATCGTTATTAGGTTTTCCAATCGACTGAACCAAACCCAGTCGTCGATATGAGTTTGAACCCAAACCAGGTCAACAAAACCCAAAGAGTCGACTGGACCAATTTCTGATCGATCGAACCGGCTATTTGGTCCACTGAACCGGTTCGACCCGAGTCGAGTTTGATTCCAAACTTGATCTTATTGCGTCTGATTGCCCTTGTATGCTCTCTATCTTGCTTCTAGCTCCGAATTCATGCAAGACAACCATACAAACACACACGACAAAGCAAATCCTAGTCTACCTGATCTACTAACTTATCCCTTGTTTAGAGTTTACTCCTCAAAGATTTTTCACTAACTCGGATCATTCCTTAATTAGAATTTCTCTTTGCTCAGAGTTCACTTATTTGAGTCTCCTCACTATCTAAGGTTCACTTCTTTTAGATTTTTTTTTGTCAAGCATCTGATCACTTTGCCTTGCTTGAACTTGTCAAATATCCAGTCATGCTCAACTTACATGAACTTTCCTTTGTCAGATATCCGATCAACCTTGATCTGCTTAAACTTTACCTTGTAAGCATTCAATCACCTTTAATATGTTTTGACTTTTCCTTTACTAGTCAATCAATCTTGACTTGATTAGAATCAACTCTTGATCAATTATGATCAGACACAAGTATATTATTAAATGTCGAAACCCCAAAAACTGATTGCACCAACATATCTTATATAAAATATCTCTGTCAACCCCATCATCTTTTTGAAAAAATGATCCTAAATATATATAAAAACCTTTATAAATAATTCATAATATCTTATCATAATAATTATTTTATTACATCTAATATTATTAAATTTAAATATTTTTATCTAATATTTTTTTATTAAAATTTAAGTATTTATCCTTTTATTTTTCTCGTAGATCAAAATAGTATTATTTATAAACATCATATAACATGTATTCATTGAATTCATTCAGGATTAATATTGAAAGATATGAATTTAAAGTTAATCGATATTAACTTAAATAAATAATAAATTATTTTTTAAAAACTAAAATTTTAAAAATATAAAATATTTTTTAATTTTAAAAATACTTATCTTTAAAAAATATTTATTTTATTTTATTTTATTTAAAAATATGCCTAAGCACGATGGTACCAGACCTGCGCCGACAACCAGCCTGAGTCGTGGGCCACGACCCTGACGTCGACTCGGTCCGGGCATAAAAATGAAAATGACCCCATGGAGGAGGCGAGCGGAAGAACAGGAGATGGGGGAAGAACCGGCGCCGGCGGTGCTGAGGCTTATCGAGAAGGCCACCAACTCGACGGCGCATGAGGTCGATCCTCACCTCCTCAGAGCCATAAGTTTAACCATCCGCTATTCCGATGACGAGGTCCATGCCGCAGTCCAATTTCTCATGTTCCAGATGCGAAAATCCCACTCACAGGTCCTCAATCGATAAGCCCTTCAATGGAATTAATTATGAGTTAGTTCACCTCAATTGTACGATAATTGACCCCCAAACTCCAGATTTCCCCTTTCTGCTTTAGATCTTCGGCATAATTAGGGTTTTGATTTGTCTTTAGATGGGTGGGATATTCTTTTCTTGACCTGCTGAAAATTTATCAGGCTAGCTGATGATGAAACTTATGATTTTTACACAAATTAACTTTTATCTTTTCTCTGATGGAAACGGAAGGGAAAGCCTATCTACTGTATTATTGAAGAAATGTTTGCACGAATTAACTTGATATTTCCTATACGTTAAACAAACCTTCCTCAATAAGTAAGAGAATCTTGTAAAGAATTCTTGAACTTGCTCTCTCTTGATTTCAGAAACAAAGTATTTATATTGATCTGCAATATGTTTCAAACTAATTTAGTTTGTCTTATCTTTTCCTTCCAATTGTAAAATCCACAACTTTCCTGTAAAAAATTGTCTTACATTTCACATTGGATATAATCCTGTCCTGTAATTATTGAATCAAGTTGCTGGATTGCAGGTACGATACCTGGCTGTTCTTATCATTGATGAACTCTTCATGCGTTCAAAGCTTTTTAGATCCCTTCTAGTGATTCATTTCGACCAGTTCTTGAGCTTAAGTGTTGGTTTCAGGAGAAATATGCCTCTTCCTCCTCCTTTGTCCATTGCATCTAATTTGCAGAAAATGAGCATAGAGCTACTAGAAAAATGGAACGCTTCCTTTGGAATTTACTACAGACAGCTAAGATTAGGCTTTGAGTATCTAAAGAACACTCTCAGATACCAATTCCCCAATCGGATAGAAAATGCAGCTCGTTTGCAACAAGAGAGAAGAGAAAGGGAAATAAGAACACAGCAGATTTTACTCAATAAGTTTGAAAATCTAAAGGAAAACTTCCCTTCGATCAAGAGTGAGATCCAATCTACAATTGATGAGGCTGAAGAGTGTTTAGAAATTTTTAATGAAAAAGAAGTATTTTATCCACACAAGTTTATTGAGGAAGAAGAGTTGGAAGAATTTCAATCACTTGCACTAAGGAAAATTCGTTTAGAATCACTGAAGGAGGGTCAAAAGGTTCAAGAGAATAGTGATAACAAAGCCATCTTTGATGCACTGAGAGAGTTGTTCAAACTTCTAGTCTTGAAACATTTGACATTGATACGAGAGTGGATATCGGTACTTATCAGAGTGGAGCTCAGTGACAACAGATTCAGGGAAACTGCATTGAAGGAATTGATTGACATCCAAAAGCATATCCATTCTGTTAGAAATAGATGTGTTCAATTAGGGTGTGTTCTGAATGACCCTTCCAATGAGGAAGAGGAAGACTTTTGGGAAGAGGGTAAAATAGAAGATTGCACATTGGAGAAGTCGAGCAGGTACAAAAGCTTAGTTCAGAATCCTGTGGATGCTCCAACTATGGGCAAAGACAAGAATGCAACTCCATTAGGTGAAAATAACTTATTTGATAATTCTGGTTCATCATCTCCAAGGTCAAGACTTTTGGCTGAAGCACCAGTGTTGGCTTGGGGCCCATTCTTGGATAATTGGGGCTCAAGAAGAGATGTTTTGGCAAACCAGAGGGGGCTTGAACTAGAGAGCCACTGGGGTAGAGTGGATTTTGATGCTGTTATTCCTGCTGAGAAGATTGCTGAGCTGAGCGTTCATCGTACTGTATATGAAGAAGAGCAGGTAGAAATCCAACCATGCCTTGCTCCTTTAAGAAAGGGTGGCCTTTGTCAACGAAGGGACTTGAGAATATGCCCATTCCATGGACCTATTATTCCACGTGATTCTAATGGAAATCCTTTAGGTGAAAGTCTATCTAATAAAGGGAAAACTGAAAAAATTTCTTCCATCACTACAAATGGACAAAGTGATGGCATGTGTGTAGGAGAATCTCTCAAGCTGAGCAAGGTATCAGTTGAGCAAGTGGCAAAACAGGCAGTCAAGAATGCCCGGGAAAGAGAGAGAAATGACAAGCTGTTGAAGAGGGCAAAACTTGCAAAAGTTCGTGAGCATAATGACATGGTCTTGAGAGAAGCAGCAATTGCTTCCACATCATACTCAGAAGCTTCTGGAGAATATAGAGAAGCCTTACAAGAAAACCAAAATGAACCAAAGAAAAAGAAACCCACATTGTCATCAATGTTGAAGAAGAAATTTACACCAAAAGATAGACTAAATCAAAGGCTCTTGAATACACGAGTAACTGATTCTGCAATTAGGCAGGTGATGCAGGGGGAAGATTTGAACTACAGAGAAGCTTTCCCAAATCAGTGGTAGCTAGCTTGTGCAATAGACTAATGTAATCCTTCGTCATTTGTCTTTATGGTCAGCAAGCACATTTCTGCAAGTATAAAGAGTATCTAAAGAGGTGGACGTCTTCTTTCACACTGTAGCTCAACTTTCTCTCTTTTTTTTTGTTTGTCATTCTTTCACCCTTCTACATTTCTGTTGGTTGAATATATGTTTCTCAATGGTTTGTAGATTCCATGACCATGGTTTTTGGTATATACCAATCTCAGATAGGATATATATGTATGGTGGTTATATTATGTCCGAAATTGGTTCCTGTTAGATTCCCATTTATGTGATTGTCACAGAAAACTGGGTCTTCATCCGTTTGCTTTGGCTTTATGTTTTTTTTCATAATGCTATAAAGATTGCACCGCGAATAAAAGTATGATTTCTGGAATTATGCTTATTGAGATCTTGTTCTTAAGAATGTGCGTTCTATTTTGCCATCCACTGCAATTATTTTTTCTGTGACAGATACATGTACTGTTGTGATTGATGAAAAAATTGTGAAGACTATTAACATTTGCGTTCTTGTAGTATTCTGTGGGTTGGAGCAACGGTGCCTTACATTTATAAACAGTGTAGAAACTAAAGACATCTCCATTAGGGTGTTTATTATGCTCTCTACATTTGTCTACCAATATTGAATGCATTCTTTTTTAGAGATTGCCCGTGACCAATACAAATTGCAACCCCACTGCAATAAATTTCAGAGTAGAAGCTAAGGGAGAAAATTGCTCAGGTTAAGTCAGCCTAAGCAAAGAGGTAAGCTGACATGGACATGCAATTCTGGATGATCCAACACACTCGTCAGTTTAGGTAGACCAAAGGAAACGCATAGGTAAACTTAAGATGAGAGAACATGGCACAAAAACCTTCTACTATGGATAGGTCAACCCAAGAGATAACTAAGTTGACCTATAATTGACTAGGTTGAGTTACGATGTTGGAATTGACATAAATAATGTTTTGCTAGCCCATCTAGACATACATTGGCTCAAGGAAGGTTTGGGTCAAGCTTTATTAATTGTCTCCTCGACTAGGATTTGGGTTGACCTAGAAATAATTTGGGCAGTTTTTCAGAAGAGGGCTTTGACAATTGAAACCAAATCCTCAGTTAACATGAAACATCAAGCAACATGCTCAGTTAAACAACAAATTAAAACTAGATACCGTAACTCTATACGATGTTACATTCACTAACCAACCACAACATAAACATATAATTGCAAAGAGGTAAAACACTAGTAGCACCAGCATGTTGCTCCCGTTTGGCACAATAACTCATTTCTCTAAACACTCTAGGGCCTGACGCCTTCTCCCACCAGAGAATCCAAGGCAAACAACAAAGTTAGGCA
This sequence comes from Curcuma caesia, assembly GCA_037834155.1. NCBI lineage: Eukaryota > Viridiplantae > Streptophyta > Magnoliopsida > Zingiberales > Zingiberaceae > Curcuma > Curcuma caesia. The sequence goes on along the minus strand of JBBMKF010000046.1, from coordinate 6,540,567 downwards.
TTAGTTCAAAGCTACAAGCAACAATTGTTGATTCCTCTCTAATGATTTGCGATTATTCTGATATTTTAATGTTTGATCAATGCAGTTAAATTTTGTAAATGTAATTTGATGAGTTTGATCAATGCAGTTGAGTTTGACCATGAGCGTGCAAGATGATTTTTAGATCTCATGATACTCGTGAGGATGTATTATGTCTTGAAATGCACTTAGATGTTAGTGAAGTCACGTGGGTTACAAGCATTTCGAGTACAACATCATGCAAGCCATCTATTGGTTTGTAATGTTGTATTTGATTTCCTAAGTAAAGATTAGGGATTTCGAGTACAACTCAACCATGCAAGCCCCCGGGATATGGTTGAGTTGGTTAGTACAGAGCAGACTTGTTGAAGTGGATAAGGGTCGAATTTCGACGAAGCCGAGGTAATGTCCTCCCCGTAGTGGTCAACTACAGCTTCTCAACTTATCTCACCACAGATAATCGTGAGACTGACCGTATGAGGCCGTTAGGGTGATGTATTCCACCTTTTGTTGAAAAAGAAGGGATATCTAGAGGCTATTTATTTTTCAAAGCCTTTGTTACTTTGTTATGCCATTGGATCTGTTGGGTTTGACAGCTGATAAGATGGTCAGAAGGTAGTGGAGGGATGAATATTGATTTACTTGCAATTGTAGCAACTAGATACGAAATGTAAATAATTATTGTCACGTCCCAAGAGACGGCTGGTTTTGAAAATTCAGACAGTATCTCCCTTGTAATAATTCAAAATTTTTGAATAAATTTTAACATAGGCCCACACAGTCGCTCACTAATCCAACACATGCATATAAAAATATCAATCACACAACAACTACCACACATGTATAGTTACAATTGACATACCAACTGTAGGGTCCCCACGGATGTCCGCATCTCCACAATGGTATGATATTGTCCACTTTGGGTCTAAACCCTCATGGCTTTGTTCTTGGGCTCTCCCCAAAAGGCCTCATGCCAATGGAGATACTTTCCATCCTTTTAAACTCATGATCTTTTCCATGTGTTTTAGATGTGGGACTATGTTTGCACCCTTGCAACCCAACAATTGTGTCAGTCCAAAAGAAGACACATTAGATAAGTTTAGTGTATGTTGTATCAGTAGATGTATATCTATGCTAAAAGTAATTAGCCAAAATAAATATTATTTTTATGCTAGATATATGTTCAAGGTAGCTTACAACTATAGAACAAATTTATTTTGTTCAGATCATACACAAAATATATCGGTACAAACGAAGACATATTGTGTGACTGATTAAAGTTAATATAAGTTGTGGACCAACATATAACTCATACAAAGTGTCAAATTAGGCGTATAATGGGTTGACTTAAAGGAAGGCTCATTATGTGGTCAACTAAAGTTTGAGTTATATTAGAGAGTATCGCTAACAAATTATATTTTAGTCCAAAGAGTAAAATATAATATTATATTTGGTATTTCATAAATAATCCATTTATATGCTTTATTTGCATATTTTATTATCTATACTTATATGTTCTTGGCATTAATTAAACTGTGAGCTATAATTTTGTGAGTTACTCTGAAAAATCTAGAAGGTATAAATTTTACAATCCCTCTAACATATCCTTCTTCGAAATGGAAAACACAAAATTCATTGAGGATAGTGGGAGTGATAAAGTTAGGAAAATAATTTTTGAAGAAAGCATAAGCAATCCTCTTGTGGTCAATACTAGTGCAATCAGTAGCGGTATGATTACCATATTGCACATCATGAATATTGCACATCCAGAGGGAGTAGTGAATTAAGATATTCTCATGACATCTCCAATACAGTTAGAGGATCCCTCCACTCAAATGAGATATTATCGCATATTGATAAACAAATACCCCAACCACCTCAAGAACAAGTATCTTTACGGTGATCTACGAGGGAACGGAGATCCACGATGTCTCGTGATTATATTTATCTCCAAGAGGATGAGTTCTACATTGGGTTGGAAAGTGATTATGTATCTTTCTAAGAAGTTAAACGATACCCTAAAAGGTGGATTAACATCATGCAAGAAGAGTTGAAGTCTATGGTAAACAATGACGTTTAAGAACTTACACGAAGGTACGAAACTCGTTGGTTGCAAGTGGATATTTAAAACCAAGCGAGATTTAAGGGGGTAATGTTGAAAAGTATAAGGCTCGTCTTATTGTCAAGGAATTCACTTAAAAGGAAGACATTGATTACAAGGAGACTTTCTCACCTATGTCGATGAAAGACTCTCTTAGAGTAATCATGACACTTGTAGCTTATTTTGATTTAGAGCTGCATTAGATGGGCGTAAAGACTACATTGACATTGAAGAGTTTACATATATGATGCAATCAGAGAACTTTGAGTCTAAAGATTCAAAGCACCTAGTATGTAGATTAAAGAAGTCCATTTATGGTTTAGAATAGACATCTCGTCAATAATACCAAAAATTTGATCATGGTCATCTCATTTGGATTTAGAAAAAACCCTGTTGATTTGTGCATATATGTTAAGTTTAGTGGGAGCAAGTTTATCATACTTCTTCAGCATAAGGTGGAATTCGTCACCCCAGCGGCTCCACACGGTTGACCCCACGACCATCTATGAGAAGGTAAATTGAGAAGCTGTAAGTTTGTCATACTTGTCCTGTATATGGATAACATATTGAGGATCAGCTGTGATAATAAAGTCATAGAACTTTATGATAACAATTGCAGTTCGTCGAAGTCCAGGTACATCGATATCAAGTTTCTAGCAGTTAAAGAAAGAGGTCAAAGTCATCAGGTGATGATAGAGCACATCAGTATAGATTTTATGTTGGCAGAGTGGATCCACTCACCAAGGGCTTGGTACCTAAGGTATTTCATACGTATGTTATGAATATGGGAGTTCTTCTTATGGAAGAAGAATTCGTTTAGTGGGATCTATATGAATTTTATTACTCTATATTTGTTAATAAAGATAAATATTTTATTTTGATATTTATACATACTTAAAGTTTAAAAATATTAATGGATATTTTTATATTTGTTTGACACTTTGAAATAAAATATCATGATTTACTACTGTAGTTTAACATTTAATATTTGTAAATATGATACAGATTCCTTTAGGAATCATAAGGCTTGGATCATGATTTGTTATTGCAATTTAGCATAAAATATTTACAAATATGATCAGATCCTTTTAGATCATTTAGGATCAATTTAAAATTGAAATGTACCGATGATATTTCATATAATTTTTATACTACATATCCATATCTTAATATATGTCATTAAGGATATTTATATTACGATTATTGTTAGGGCTTATTACAGACATATATAATAGGCTATGATATCTTTAGTCTTATACCAATGAAGTTAATGGACCAGATTGTTTACAGGGGTATCTTTGTTCCCTGGGGATGACCGGCCGTGCCCTACGGAAGTTTTCCACCGGCCACTAGGGTAAATCGGGAAGCGCACACAGCGGCCAACCCAGATGCCCAATATCCTTTGATTGCGATCTCCATTTGGAGGAAAATTTCTACAAATACATCGTAGTTGGGGATCAAATTACAGATACTTGAGAGACAATCTGAATGTCTCGTAGTACCATGATCTTGGGGACTAATTTTAATTTTAAGATATTATTAACGAGTGAGCATTACCGTTCTTATTTTGTGTGCTCCATTGTAACTAGGCTATGAGGAGAGTCGGGCCAGCATTACTGAGATCCGGCCCAGCATATAACTAGCCAATTCCCCACTCTCCTCGACAAAACCCTACTCTCCATCTTTTCGTTATCCGCAACTCCGCTCCGCCTTCCTCCCTTTCCTCTGGCGACCAACTTCGTCCCCTAATTTGAGCACTCCAAGAGTTATGGTGCGAGAAGCAAAGGCCGGGCTGAAGGACAGGGAAGCGGAAGAGGCTGGTTCGAGCTTCCCCTTCAGTCGCCACTGCAACCTCAGCGCTGCCTCCAGCGATGATCGTTTCAAAGACATTTTGCAAAGTGTTAGATCCTCCAAGAGCCCCGTCCGTAAAGAAATCTCTTTCCATCCCATTCATTGAAGATAAAAATTTAATTCGAGTTTTGAAATTTGATTAACTTATTTTTTTTGAACTGTTTATGTGTGCTTTTGCAGGCTGTTGTGTACTATGGAGCTTCATGGTACATCATTGTTTCTCCTTGTTTCTTAGTTGCTGTTTAAGTTATGGACATATGTTGCTTGTAAGAATTTCAAGTCGGGAAAGGCCATGTTGCTTGGAGGTAAACCTCAAACAAACATAGGAAGACTAGAGAAGGTAAAATTACATGAAAATAATGAAAAAGGAATCATACTTATGAATGAACACACATAACACAATTTGCAATCACACGTGAAGAAGTCATGATACAAGATGGTTTTCATAAATGTTAATGTACCAGAAGCAATTTTCTGGATAACACGATCATATATGTTTAGTTCGTGACAATATCTATCACCTAAAGAACACTGTTACATCATCGCAGGTTAGAGTTTTTTTTTATAGTTTTTTTATTTTGTTAATCCCACTAGGTGGAGGGAGTATTACCATCAATAAGAACATTTTTCACAAGATTTATTGGTTCCACTAGGTACAAAATAGCCTTATAAGAACTTGGATGTGCCAAAAAAAAAAAAATCCTCCTCCACGAAGTAAACTTGGACATAGATGGTGAAAAGCCATAACATTCTTGTCCTTATTTTCATTCTTGTCACCCACTAGATAAAAACTAGAGCCAAAATATTTTCTTTTGGATGCTTATCACATTAAATTGAACAAGGAAAGCTCAGCTTGGTCCAAATAAAATGGCAATGCTGTTTTGCAAGGCTACTGTAACTCCAATGTCGTTGTGGTCTGGCTCATACTTCTGGATAAAACTACTAGGAAACTTAAGGTGTCTCATTGCTCATTTTCATTGGGCATTTTATGAACACCTACACCAACTGTCAATTACCAGTGAAGATTATTTTGATCTTCAATCAATTGAAAGACTTTTCTCTCATACTACATGCATATACTCCTACAGCCAATTTTATGTGCATATTCACTTCTAAGCAAGGATGGATAGTGCTTCTCCATTGAAGCAGCTCAGGTAATTCTTTAGAAAAATAAGAAATTATACATATAAGAAAATTGATTATGTTTGTAATCTTTAATATGGGGATTTTTAGAAGCTATTGTTGGGAATTTAGAACCTTCAGATATGGCAGTGACACTCAAGTCTTGACAATGTTTTTGTTTTTTTGCGCAATTAACATTGAATCACATGTTAGCTGATCTCTGGAATTGTAGATCTCCAATTTGAGTATTTTTTATAATAGCTTAAGTTGTTTCACTTTGACACATTCGATACGTGAACAAGGCATGTGCTTCACATCCTTATTTATGCCTTGGTGTTTTCTTATTTCTTTATGTGTGCTACATTGTAGCTTGGCTATGAGGAGAGTTGCTAGATCATAATTTTTACCTCATCAAATCACAAATCTACAAATTATAATTTTGTTATTGAAAATGGATTTAGATGTTTTATTCTAAGTAATTACAAATTTTCCTTTTCCAAAATTCCCACCACTTAAGGATCAAAATATGAAGAAAAAATGGACTTTCTTTTTGGAGAAAGTGGTAAATGTTCAATAGTTTGGAAAATTTAATCACCAAGAAATGCTGTTATGCTTAATTCGACAAGATCTTTGCGTTTCTTAGGTGTCGTGTATGCTGCCAGATCCTTCCAGCCTTCTGCAGGTTCAGCAATGAATTCAAGAACCTTAAATTCATCTATGCTGATATTGATGAATGTCCAGACACTACACAAAACATACGCTACACTCCAACTTTCCACTTTTATCGTGGTGGAGAGAGGGTTGATGAGATGCTCGGCGCAGGAGAGGAGAGATTGCATGATCGGTTGTGGCTACATTCTTAAAGCAATGAAGAAAACAATGAAGGTTTGTTGTTCCTTCCACTATGGCACATCTGTATATTATTCATATAGGAATTTCCAGGAAGTCAAGTGTCTTAAAACGTGAAGAAAACGCTAATTCTACTTTAATTCATTTATCTGATATCAACTCAGGGAAAAGATACCTTAGTAATGTTGTAACATTGCAATTGGAATATTAGATCAATTAACTGGCTCTGTTTGAGTTTGATCCATTTTCATTATGTTTGCTTACTTGATCCATCACTCTATGTTAGTTACTCTGATGTTTTTAAGAAAATAAAAGCAGCCTCTCTGTGTGCATTGCATTTGCATATTTAATACTTGTTAGGATAATTGGTTATTGATTCCATTAATAATGCAAGCTCTACATATCAAAGATTGATACAGAATTTGTTTGAAATCACATTCTAATATACGTCTGAGAAAGTTTCTCCATATTTAACGCATCAGGTTGGATGGATACCCTGGAGTTCTTAAAATTTTTGACTTTTGCCAAAAGGGCATGGTTCAGGTATTTCATTGATGGAAGCTTAATTTACAGTGGATAAATAACATCAGAGGTTTAATGAATTCGTCAATAATTTAGCCGAGTTTACCCTCAATGCTCACCTGTGAGCCCGTACGTCGTGACATTGTCCATGAGCTTATTTGGGTCGCATAGATTCTGAACTAATTATTGGTCTACTTAGATTGCACTAGCCTAGCTGGACTTTTTTGCACAGTGTTTGATCGAAGTGTTCAATTCATCTACACCCAAGTCATTTGGCTTGCATGAGCAACACACAGATCACCCGAGCCACACAAATTCCTATCCGCATAGACTGCCCACGGCAACTAGCCCATTTCTCCTAATCAGATTGTCTGAATGAATTATCCCGTTTGGTCCAACCAATATGCTTTGATTTTCCCCCTTAAATCAACTAAATTGATTATCCTAACTAGCTTAATTATGTTATTCAGTTTGTTTAAACTAATTGGTTCACCAACCTACCTAGCTTGTCCGATTAGTTTGGCTTAGTCAATTAGAAAGTAGCTCAGTTCAGTGGTTCTTCTTCACTTAGCTTTGACACTTTCATCAATCAATTACAGGATCAAGCCCGCTCCCATGGCAAGATAAACACACACACACACACACAAAATCATCAAGTTTTAATAGAAAAATACTTCAAATTTGTAAAGACTTCTTCTAAGAGAAACACCATAAAATCAATCATACAAGTAGTTATCGGTTAGAATAATTAAAACAATAAATAAAATCAACTAATTTTTATGCACTGAATGTAAAAGTAATAATACAACAATTTATCAATATAATAGGACAGATGTCTTATATATGTAGGACAATTATAAGAAATTTTATCATGTATAAAATAAATGAATAGTCATTGTCACAAAAAGATAACAATAAATATTCACCGTATGGAAGAACATATTGACTATTAAAGATAATTAAATATTTGAACAGCGTGAGTAAAATTCAGTATTATCATTAACGTACTCATATTTCAAAATTTTAAAAACAAGTAGCGTTTTTTATTATATCCTTTTCTGTTTTTCCACATTCAAAATTTTTTCTCACACTTAATTTTTTTCAATCGATTAAAAAAATTATTATTCTCAAATTACGTTGTTGAATTAGATCTGAGGACGTAAATATATTAAGAAAAGTAGATTGATTTTAATTTGAAATCATTCAAAATTCTCTAATCCATTAATTCAGTTTTGAACAAAACTAACTAAAGGATTTATCTCATTCAAAAATTTACAAGTCTCATATTTTTTTAATTAGGTGAGTCCTAGGAATTAATTGATGATGTTGATTAGCGAGTATTATTATCTTATATCTTATAATGAGCTTGAGATAAATTTTATCATGATTTTATAAGTTTAAAAATTTACTATTTTCAATTCACACTGTTGAATTTAGATTTGAAGATACAGATATATTAAGAAGGCTTCCGAAAGTATATTTATTTTGGTTTGAAATTATTTGAAATTATTTAGGTCTATTAGCTAATTTGTGGACCCACACCATCAAAATTTTAAAAGTTTGATATTTTCGAATCATGGGAGTCCTAAGAACTTATTGGTGGTGTTGGTTAGTGAGTATCATTGTTATAGGTCTTATAATGAGCTTGTGAAAAATTCTATCAAGCCTGCTAGTTAAAAAATTTAATGCTCTCAATTTACGTTGTCAAATTCAAATATAAGAGCATCTATATATTAAGAAGACTTTTAGGAGTATATTGGTTTTGGTTTGAAGTGATTTGAAGTTCTCTAGATTCATTAGTAGGTTTTATCTAAAACTAATTAATGGACCTAAATAACTCTAAATCACTTCAAACAAAAAATAATATATTTCTATAAGCCTCCTTAATGTAACTATGCCCTCAGATCTAAATTCGACAACGTAAATTGAAAATAGTAAATTTTTAAATGGGTAGATCAAAACTTTAAACGTGGAAAGCAGGGAGAGTATATAATGGGAAAGGCTATGTGTTTTTTGAATTTTGAAACTTGGGTACATGAAATGGGTAATATTGAATCTTGCTCATGCAGTTTAGTAAAATGATAAAGATTATTAGTTATGCTCATTTAATTGAATCATATAAGTATATTTTCATATTATCTATTTTCGGATATTTAAGTTTCATATTTCCTAAAATATATAACACATTCCCATTATATTTTTTTTCTACGCAATATTCACGTGTTCGTCCAAACCAAAAGAAATATCAGAACCACTTTGTGTGCGTCCCTGAAATCTCTAAGTCTGATGGTTGACATGATGATTTGCTTTCTTCATGAAAAGTCAAATATGAATAGATGCTTGTGTTCAGTGGCGGATCCAGACTAATTTTTCAACCGGGGCTCAATTTTTTTAATATATAATAAATATATATATATAATAAAAATACAATTAATAACGATAATAATAAAAAAAATAGGACATCTAAGCATGAAAATATTTAAACATTTTACCAGCTCTTCTTCTGTCATTTTCAGAAGCACATACAGAAATCACATGTCCAATATAATTTTAAGATTATGCAAGATTTTTTTTAAACCAATAGATAAATGAAACTGTGAGATTCAAGAAATAAGAGACTCAAGAAACAACATACAATCACCCAGAACCGATTAACTTTTACCTTTATCACCTTGTTGATAATCCTCCCATCTTAATTCCTCATGACTCTTTTCTTTATACACAGACATTGCACTTATGGATTCCAGCTTGCCAGCAGGCTGACTACTAGTGCCACCATCAGCCTCAGGTGTTGGGCTATATGATGC
>JBBMKF010000046.1:6458209-6473437 GCA_037834155.1 Curcuma caesia | reverse complement strand
TCATACTTGATGCGCCCTTCATAGAGCCCCCATATTTGGTGTGCTACTTCATTGAGGTGTTTCGGTAGCGATTCAATTAGAGCCCAAATTCGATAATTATCCAGAACAGGAAAATCTTGTTCTTCAAGTCTCCTGATTAAATTATCAAGCTTTTCTATGTGTCCTTTGACTCCATAAACAGGATCATAAACTATCTCTTCGATAGCCTCCCTCAGTTTATTTCGCAACACATCACGACGAGTCATAGTGTATATTATCCGTGCCATCTGAAATTGAAATCAATATTGTCAGTACAAAACCGACTAACCAGTACAAAACTGGTTCATTTCAATTTAAAAGAAGCAAATAACTAACACTTTAGGAACACATAAAAGAAAATGGGATCAACTCTTATCCGATCAACTACTATATCCATGTTCTAAATGGTCTGAGTGTGATCGACTCCTCTCGAGCACTCCAAGCGCTACTGCACTTCGTTTGCCCAAGTACGATTTAGACAGACCACCCAATTTGAAGTCGAATCCGAGTAGGTACTTCTCAAACGACTCGGTTATTACTCCCATTGGGCAAATCTGAGTCGCTTGATTTTCAAATAATACCAATTCCATAAACCCCATATGACAATTGAGTCTAGGTTGTTTTAAGTATGAGTTCATGTTTGTTGATTCTAAGTGGGATTCAACCAGCTCCGAGTTTAGAACATTATCCTAAGTCTCTTCTGACATCCTCGTGCTGAAGTCACTTATCACAACTTGACAGTCATGTCAAATTATTCGGCAGTTATGCTCTTAAATACATAAATACTCAATAATGTATTCGATTAATCAAGTCAAATTTAGTCCTCCTTATTAGAACAAATCTAATTGGACTTTATTCTTTATTCTATTTTTTTATATATCTATATATACTGTTCATTCTTTTTATTAACAGTACACATACTGTTTTAAAAAAATAAACGGTAATGATACTGTTTATAAAATAATTTATTTAAACAAAATTTAAACAGTACTCATACTGTTCGCCAAAATACATACTGTTCATCCATTTTTTTCGAGTTACTGTTCATCCACTTGTTTTTTTAAAAAAAATTAAAACAGTGATGAATAGTACAGAATATGAACAAAACAAAAAAATGAATTTTTTCATGAACAGTAGCATTTCATTAGTTGACTGGTTATATCATAAAAAAAATTTAAAAAATGATATTATAACAACAAATTTCATTCGGTCAGTCTATGTGATATCATAAAAAAAAAACAGATTAATTTGGGCCATCCTATGTGTTCAACCCATTACCATTGACCTGACCCAATTTGGGATTTTAATGAAATCCGTGATTTCATTCGGTCAAATTGGGGAAAAATTGAAACCCATGATTTCATTGTGCCCTAATCACAGCCCCATTTTCTTGCTGCCCATCGACAACCATGACAGCGCTGGCGTCACTGACTGCGCCGGCCTTGCCGGCCGGACCGGCATCAGGCGTGACTGGAATTCACGCCTGTGTTTGCTCTGTTGTGTGCATCACCGGCCAAAGCAGTGACAGGTAAACAGAAGAGAAAAGAAAAGAAATTGCAGAGCAGATCATGCTAAACACAATTTCTTCCACCATGGGAAGAAACACAACAGGTAAACTAAATTATGGCTCTGATACCATTGTTAACTATTCATATCTGTTGTAGCGCGATTTCCGAAAGGGTTTGCTCGTGTCGAAGAAGCAATCACGAACGAACAGCTTCTCAAAGTTCACAAACCAGATCCTCTTCTGGTGTTCTTTTCTCCAACAGCGATCCTCTCTTTTCTTCGGCTTGGACGCACACCTTACCACTCTAGAGCACAGGTTTGCTCTCCACACCTTTCACCACTCTTCTCCTCAACGCAGCAGATCTTTCCTCTCCCTTTAATAGGGAGAGGATGCGTCTTCCACGAAGTGCACAATGTGCGCTTCGTGGGATGCGTGGTGAATGCCACGTGGTGAGCAGTTACAGTAACTGCTTACATGTATTACTAAAAGCGCTGTCTCAAGTATTCATGACATGAATTTGTATATGTTGTGTCTAGATTTGATATTAACATTACTGAGAAAAAAGTATTATACAAGGAATGAGTGTGAATAAAGTATTATACAAGGAATGAGTATGATGAAATTAATATGATTGATCCATAATTATTTTTGTGTGGTATTTATATATGATATAATTGTGTGTGATATGCAGGGTCGGCTCTAGGCTAGGGCAATCAGGGTGACTGCTTAGGGCTCACAAATTAGTACGATCCTAATTTTTTGGTTAAATTTCATATTCTTAGCTTTTAATTATTACCTCTCAAAGAATATTAAAAGTATTCTTTGATTGGATCAAAAAAAAAACTAAGCCATCAACTCTATAATTCTTTGTCCATCTGCCCATAAAAAAAATTAAACAGTCAACTAGTTTTTGAGTCCTAATTGTCGATCTTTTTCTGTTCATTCCGTCAAGCACAAGCACTAGATCTCGACAAATTGTGGATTTCGTCACCAGATCATTTTTCTGTTCATTCCACGGGTTGTGGATTTCTGCCGCGAACTACCCCCATAGGCCACAACCGCTTCACACGCCGCGAAAGTGTCTCTCCATATTACGTTTATTGTTCTTTGCTTATTCCTTATTGCGTATTATTCATAATTATCTATCATCATGTAACAACTATCTGGATATCAAAAAAGATAAAAAAAAGAAAAAAGATGAAAAGATAGCCCAAAGTTTAAGAGGTTCATTGAATAAATATTTTAGTAAAGAATCACATGACACAACGAAAAATTTAGTTCAGATTTTAACTAATGAATCAAATGTAAATGAAGATTTTGTTGAAAATAAGAATGATGAAAATGAAGAATTTGTGAGAAACGAAGCGATGAAAATATGAAATTTGTAGAAAATGAAAACGAAGAGAATAAAGATTTTAATGATTTAGATGAAACTAAAATTGACAAAATTAAAGATATTGATAATTATTGTGATGATGAACATACAAACGAATATCTTGGAACTCTAGTTGCTTGAAGAGCATTATTTTATATAAAAAATTTTTATCTTGGAACTCTTATTAATTGGAGAGTATTGTTTCGTATAAAAATTTTTTTATCTTAGAACTCTTATTGATTGAAAATTATAATTTATCAAGCTTTAAAAATTAAATATACTACTATGCCAATATCCAAAAATTATAATTTCGCCCAGGGCCCTTGTACAACAAGGACCGACTCTGGTGATATGTGTGGTATTATAATTATACGGTGCTAAAATTATTTGAGTTTTAATTTTACATTGTGTGGTGCTGATAATTGTATAAGGTTAATATCACATCCTAACTGTAGCGTGCGGTGCATGTTGCGAATGCTCTTAATTGTATTGCACACCGCATGTTGTGAATGCTCTTAATGTCAACGTGTATTATGCACTGTAATTGCTTTTAACTGTAGCGTGCGCTGTCGATATCTTATGACTTTTAACAATTTGCAATTGTGCAAAATGCGAAAATGTATTGTGGATAAAATAATTGTGCATTGCATAAAGTCAAATTTATTATAATGAATGCTCACTGACTATGGATTAGGGACCAAATCTTAGTAAAATTTTTTTGAACAATAATCCATATCACCGACCAAAAAGATAAGATTATCCAAATTAATAATCTCCATATTTAGCACATTAGAGTAAATCTGATTCTCCAAAATTGTAGCTGGCTGAAGTTATTTGCCATATCTGATTGAATGCTGAGCAAAAAATTCAAACAGGTCTAGAGAACCAGATGTTTGACAAAAAATAACTCTCTTGAGAGGAGTAGATGAGAACATGTTTCTTTAAAGGGAACAGTATACGTCGGTCTGACTTAAAATTTTATAGAAAATTTAAAAGTCAGACCGACGTCTAGATCAGACAACTGTAAAACTATCAAAACTTAATATCTTGTAGTGTATTTATACTGTACTAACTCTTTGATACAGGAAAATGAAGTTGGAGGAAATCCAGCTTTCGGATGTCCCTATCTGTTTTAGGCGCTCGGATGTTGATTCTTCGGGCCAGCGAGATGGATGAGGTGGCAAGTCTTGATTGGTTGGGACATCTCAACTTCTAGGCGCTCGGAAGGAATCCAAGCACTAGGAGAAGGATAACACGCAGCGAAGTCAAGGCTGATCCGACAATCGTCATATCAACATTCTAGGCGTCGGATGAGATTTAAGCGTCCGGAGATGCTAAGTCAGCAATTATAGCGGATAGTCAGCTAGTAACACAAGTTAGACATGCTGATAAGGGCAATTTTATAAATGTTGTATTTTCATATATTCTAAAAAAAAGTAGTCATCATGCTTGGACATTAGGCTTTATACATTTTTTTAAAATAATTTATTAAAAAGTGTTGTTGTTATTGCAAGTGCATCATAAAATTTTCTTTTGTTCAAAGTGTTTTTTCAAAAATTTTCAACTGTCTTAAACCCTCAAAAGATTTTGTAAACTTTCTTGCTAAAACTTTCAAACCTTACATGTTTTTTATTAGGTTAAAGGGGAGAGGAACTTCAAAGTTAAAATAAGTGGTTAAGTGATTTTTAAACTTCAAAGCTAAAATAAGTAGTTAAGTGATTTTTAAAACAGTAGTTAAGTGGTTTTTAAAATATTTTTCATAAACTATTTATAGTTAAGTGATTTTTAAAACAGTAGTTAAGTGGTTTTTAAAATATTTTTCATAAACTGTTTTTCAAAGTCAGATATTTTTTAAGTATTTTTCATAAGTGTTTTTTCAAAGTAAAATATTTTAAAGTGTTTTTCATAAATATTTTTTTCAAAGTAAAACGTCTTTTCAAACTACTACTTATCTAAGTAGTTATTTTCTAAAAATACAAAACGAAGTTTTTTATAATTAAGTTGCTTTTGAGTGATTCTCAAAACTTAAAGCTAAAAAGAAGGGACCATGCCAAATTTAGGGGAGAGAAAAATTATGAAAATTAAAAAAAAAAACTACTTTAAATTTAGGGGGAGATTGAATTAAGGGGAAGTATTTTTTGGTCTTTGGAATATTTTTGAAATGTAAATATTTTTTCAAGTAATTTAATACTTAACTTTGAACTAGGTTGTCATAATAAAAAAAAGAGATTGTTGGCGTAGAGAGAACTAGATAATCGAACTTATATTTTGATTATGACAAAGGGTTCAAGTTAGGAGTGTGTTGTAAACTGACGAGTTAATCTAAGTGTGCAAGTAGCACAGGAAAGTCCTAATTGGAGGCTAGATAAGTAAAGTCTTAGTTAGAGGCTAAGCAAGAAATCTTGGTCAGTGTAACTGGGCAAGAAGTCTTGGTAGATCAAGGACACTAGGCAGGAAGTCTAGGCAGATTAGTGGACTGAACGTCTAACAGGTTGATGGGTCAGTAAGGATCAGACATCGAAAGGAAGTTCTAGGGGTCAAAGACCGGATGCTGAGTAGAAAGTCCAAACACGTTTTGAGGATCAGATGTTTGGCAAAAGGTAACTCTCCTAAAAGGAGTAGGTGAGGACATATTTCCTTGAATAGAATAGTAGGTGTCGATCTGACCTATAGTTTCACAGGAAATTCAAAAGTTAAAATCAAACAGTTGTAAAACCATCCAAACTTAATATCCTATAGTGTATTTGTACTATACTAACTCTCTAATACATGCAAATGAGGTTAGAGGAAATCCAACTTTCGGGTGCCCCTATTGGATTTGAGTGCTCGAACGGTCCAGGCACCCCTATCTATTATGGGCGCTTGGATGTTAATTCTTCGGGTCAGCAAGGTGGATGAGGTGGCAAGTCCTGATTAGTCAAGACACCTTAGTTTCCAAGTGCCTGAAAGGAATCCAGGCACCCCTATCTATTACGGGCGCTTGGATGTTAATTCTTCGGGTCAGCAAGGTGGATGAGGTGGCAAGTCCTGATTAGTCAAGACACCTTAATTTCCAAGTGCCTGAAAGGAATCTAGAGGTCCGGAGAAGGATAAGATGCAACGGAGTCAAGGTTGATCCGACAATCACCACATCAACATTTCAGGCACCCAGAAGGAATCCAAGTGCCCGGAGATGCTAAGTCAGCTATTACAACGGATTGTATAGCTGTTGTGGGGGTGTTCGAAAGAGGATCCAGGCGCTCAAATTGGTCAATATAAGTAGTTGCGAATAGAGCCTTCGGAACAACTTTTACGACCATTTTACAACTCTTGTTCACAGGCACTATGCTCCCAAGACGGTGCTGTGACACTACGATGCTACATTGACATCACGCTCAACTACTACTTTACAGTCGGTAACTAGTAGCTACATTATTTCTTCTATTTGTGCATAATTTTCCAAGAATGGTAAACTTGTTAACATGTCTCTTATTGAAAAAGGCGAGACTCTTTCTCATTGTGAGAAAGAGTCTTTTAGTGAATTGCCCATCGAAAGTAATCAAGGATTATAGGCTTTGGAATAGTAGTCAGAGGTTATGAACCAAGTAAAAAATAAATGCATCTCTACTTTGTGTGTTATATTTATTTTTCGCTGCATACTCTAAAGTTTTAAAATGATTTCCAAAAATAAAGTGAAGGGCGTTATTCACCCCCTCTAGTACTCTTTTCTTTAGCAAAAGGTGGAATCTGCCACCCTAGCGACCCTACACAATTGACCTCACGATGATTAAGGAGGTAAATTAGAAAGTTGCAGTTAATCATTACGAGGGAGGACATTGTCTCGGCTTCGTCAAGATTCGACCCTTGTCCACTTTAGCAAGTTTG
Organism: Curcuma caesia; assembly: GCA_037834155.1. Lineage (NCBI taxonomy): Eukaryota > Viridiplantae > Streptophyta > Magnoliopsida > Zingiberales > Zingiberaceae > Curcuma > Curcuma caesia. Next base: position 6,466,673 of record JBBMKF010000046.1, on the reverse strand, counting down.
TCCCATACTAACCAACTCAATCATGCCCTGGGACTTTAGTGCTCTTTTCGATCCTATAGTAATTAGTCAAATAATGTCTGATTTATAGCCAAATAATTATTGGGTAATGAGCCAAATAATGATTAATTTCTAGTTAATGGATTCTTTTCCTTATTTTCAATACTACTATACTGTTCAAGTTTGACGAATAAATATCTATGTATTCCAACTAGGTAATGACATTTTGCATATGGTTGACTGTAATTCTCCTAATGAAGATATCACTAAATTGCTCATGACTTTGAGCATATATAGGAGTTACTATGGTTCTTTTGGCACATAAAGTGACAATTGACTTTGATGTATTTGGTTCGCTCATGAAAGATGGGATTTGAAGCAATGTGGATAGTCAATTGGTTATCACAATATAATTGATAGACGTCATAACCATAGATTCCAACTCTTCAACTAGAGTCTTCAACCAAACTATTTCACTAGTTGCGGTTATCATAGCCCATATTCTACCTTGTGCTTGATCTAGACATCACTAATTGCTTCTTGCTTTTTGAGATACTGCATTTCCTCCAACAAACATACAATATCCAATAGTCAATTTCTTATCTTGAGAGTCTCTAGCCCAACCTGTGTCAAAGTAGTCCACAATCTTTAAGTTTTTGTTGTTTTTTTGTTGTTACTTATGCAAATTCCTCTTGGAGATCCCTTGAGATACTAGAGGATCCTTTCAACTGTCTTATAGTGGCTCATCTTGGATGCGTGCATATGTTGTATGATTTGGATAATATCTAACTTGATAATAGTCAGGTAGATGAGTCTCTCGACCAACCTCTAGTACCTCCATATGTTTAGTGAAGGGCTCGTCCTTACCCTTTCCTTCATCATACCTAGCTAGAGATTGGATTGTTGGCTAACATTGCTCTCAACTTACCTGTCTCATGCAAAAGGTCAAGAACATATTTTCTTTGGGACATAACTAACTCCTCAAGAGAGCAAGTTACTTCTATATCTAGAAAATACTTTAATTTTTCTAAATCTTTAATTTCAAATTTAAACATAAGAAAACTTCAGCTTGATTAATGCAGTTCATGCTACTTCTAATAACAATTATGTCATTTATGTATACAAGTACTATAGTGGTTTCCCTATCATTGATTTTAATAAAGAGGGAAGAGTCACTATTGTATTTTTTTAATTAATATTAACAAGTGCAAAACTTAATTTCGTATACCAAGCTTGAGAAGATTGTTTTAGCTTATAGATAACCTTTCTTAGTCGACAAACCTTTCCTTCCTTAGTCAACAAACCTTTCCTTCCTTTCTTTGATGGAGCCTTAAGGTAATTGTATATATACTTTTTCATCCAGCTCCCCCTGAAGAAAGATATTTTTGTCATCCATTTGGTACATTGATCATCTCTTATTGGTGGCCAATATTAAAAAGACCCTTACTATGTTCATCTTAGCCACTGGAGCAAATATGTTTATGTAATCAACACCATAGATTTGGGTGTACGTACTCTTTGGCCACTAGTCTAGTTTTAAAGTGATCTATTGAATCGTCACTCTTGTGCTTGATTTTGTAGATTCATTTACACTCTACTGTCTTCTTGCCCTTGTGTAGGGTTGTAATTTCCCAAGTCTTACTTTTTTAAGAGCATCTAGCTCTTCTTCTATTGCCTTTTTCATTTTGGATGTTCATTAGTCTCATTAAAGTTATTGGGTTCCTATATTTAGTCAATGTCACTCAAGAATGTTTGGTGACTTAGCAAGTATTATCAATAGTATAATAATTAGCAATTAGATGAGAAAAGGTGAAGATGGTGAACCACTAGTTGCATTTTCTGATTATAAAGGAGTTGAGCTTGCTTCAGTCTCCGAGGGATTATGTTCATCATATTTTCTTTGTTCATAAGTTTCATGTCCTCCTTCCTCATATTCTAAATTCTCATCTTTGAGGTCTATATTTCCTCCTCACTTGATTGTAAAGGAGGAATAGTTAGCTCTTATAGAGTATATAAAAATAATTGTAAGTCCTTTGTTCTTTTTTTCCTTTTCTTAAAATGTAAAGTAAAACTCATTTTCTACAAATATCATATCCTTTGATGTGTATATCTTATTAGTAACAGGATCAAGGCATATATATCCTTTTTGAAATGAGTCATACCTTACAAAAACATAATGTCTACCCTTTTATCAAGTTTGTCCTTAAGATGTTGAGGTAGTATGTAACTAACATAGTTGAATAAGTGTGAGATGTTTGGTTTAGTCTTAGTGAGTAGTTCTAATGGAGATTTTTCTTTGAGTACTTTGGAGGGTAAGTGGTTGATAAGATTAGTAGTTGTACTAGTTACATCACTTTAGTAACTTTTTAGAGTGTTGACATTAAACATTATGGTTCTAGATGTTTCTAATGTATGTTAATTCTTTCCTTTTTTATCTATGCCATTTTATTATGGGGTGTATGGCGGGATGTTTGATGAATAATTTCCCTTTCTTCTAAATAGTTTTTAAATTCAAGACTCACATATTCTTCTCTTTTTAAGTATTTTGATGTTAGCATCATATTGCTTAGTAGTGTAGCTAAAGAAGTATTTGAATGTCTTAAATGTTTGTACTTTAATGTAAGCATATATGCCCAAGTGTATCTAGTTACATGATTAATAAAAGATATAAAATACTTAAAACCTCTTCTAGACACAACCGAGGAAGTCCATATATCAAAATGAACAAGATATATAAAAGACCTTTTTATATTTTGTTTTAGAAATAGGATAGTGCATTCTAGTTTCCTTTCAAAAATACAAGCCTCATGATATCTTTTGGCAATTTTTAGATGAGAACAATCTTTGTAAGGTTTGTTTGTGTGGGTGACCTAATATGGCATGCCACAAAATGTAGCTATCTCTTTGGCATGTCGTGAGCACGATACTATTTTGATCTAAAAAGTAAAGATTAATTCTTCTGGATCCCCTACTAATTACCTTATTTGTTTTGAGATCCTTAAAGGTAAAAGATCAAAAATGATCTTACAATTTTAATATTTAGTGATTTTGCTAATGGACAGTAGTTCGGAAGTGAACTGAGGAACAATAAAGTGCTAGTATTTTTCTCAAAATTTTTTACCTCCCCTAGTTCCTTAACTTTCAAATTGTGTCTATATATTAGCTACTTTTACCGTCATATAGTTATCTAGTGGTTTGAGATTATTAATTTTATTTTTATTTCTGACCATATGATATTCACAATCTGAATCAATTAACTAACTTTTAGAACTAAAAAATTTAGAAGTATTCGAGCAGTTACCTTGATCATTTATAGATATTTTTACTTGCTCAAATAGCTTTGAGATGCCATTGATCATTATTTTTAGAGTTATAAACTTGGTCGAGTTCTAGGAGGATTGGCCATTTTCTTTAAATGATCAGGTCTTAATTGGGATGAAGTCGTCAACATTTTTCCTTTGTGTGATTCAGCTTCTTACAGTATCCACACACAATTTTGACTTCATGTACTTTATTCGACTTTTGTTCTTCTGGATCACAATAAAGTCATGTCCCATTGATTGTGAGGCTTTAAGTCTCATGCTTGCTACAAGTCTCTAAATCATAGCCCTACCCTCTTGATAGAGAGGAAAAATTTTCATCCTCAGAATCTTTTGACGAAGGGGTGTATAAGATTCTTCCAGAAATATAAGAAGGTTAAATATCATATTCTTCTCTCTTTGTTATTGTAAAACTTTAAGGCCAATTGTAATTGGCTTCAAAGTATTATACTTATTTCATAGATCTTCATAGTCATCAAATAGTTAGAAATCATCTTTTCTTCCTTTTTGATATCTATAATTTGTCTTTTAATCTCGAAAATCCTTCCTAGAGTTGATTCTTATCCATAAAGATTACTCATCTACTCCCAAAGAGCCTTTGACGTTGGGACATAAGTGATCATTATTTTATGAGTCTTATTCATAGAATTTGATAGGAGAATAAATATTTCATCATCTTTCTCTTTCTAAACTTCGAATGAAGGGTCTAACTTAGCAAGAGGGTCCTTTGTGATATACTTCAAAAGCTTTCTTGAGTTTAAGGATTTTTTTTTAATAAGAGTGGCTAAAGAGAAGTAATTGGATGCATTGAGAATGATACAGAAGATGAGAAGAGGTTGTGTTGAACTTGCTTGCAAATCTCCCATATTAGCAGAACATATAGAAGTTCGTTAGAATTATTTGAACTAGTATACAGCATACGCTCGAAACTTCCCTATCAAAATTAACCTTGCTACCCTGATACCATGTTGAAAATTCATGAGAATTTTCTTGGAATCTAGATTCACAAATACGCAAGACAAAACATCGCTCTTTAAAAAAAACTCACTTTTTGTATTCACAAATTATGTTACAAGGAGAGTTTACATAGACTACGAAAGATATGTTGAGTTTCAGTATGTGCATTTTAAAATTTTATATTTGTCTAAACATGTAGTGGAAGCGTAATAAAAATTTTATTACTTTCTATGCATAAAACCCATGTAACGACCCGGCCCGTCCGCCCATGGGAACTCTACTTTTTCCCGACCCCTTATTTTTCTGTGGGTCATGGGCCTTCGACCATCAGCCGTGCCGTTACCTACTTAGGACTTTCCACCCCTGCCCAGTGGATACAATAACCTTGAAGGTAAGAGTATTCTTGAGATAAAACATATGGTGGGGAGCCCATTTGATGATTTTTACAAAAAGGGCTCTCATTTGACAAATTTATTAAATGTGGGGGTGCCCTTTTGATTTTTGCCCAAAATCATTTCCAAGGTGGAAGAGAGTCGATGGTTTTAGTATGGCCATCGTGGCACATTACAAGCACTTTTTAGGAGTCTCATAAACAAATCTCATCCTCACAGAATCATAGTTGAGTTGTTATGCTTGTTTAATTGTCTAATGGAGCACAAATGCATCATCATTATTTACTATACCTATGATGTTCCCCGTGTGGCAGAGATACTCTCCATTAGGATTTGGCTGCTTTACTATAGGAATCTAGGCATGGTTGAACACATGATAGATAGTTCAGCCATAAGGATGAAGTTATGTAGGGATGACCTATACATAACCTGGTTTTGTTTGTGCCCGTTGCTACTATTTGTAAGCTCAAACATTCAGGTATCTATTGTTAGAAGAACCCAATGAAAGCTAGAATTTTGATGCGGTCATAATTTTGTTCTTGTGGTTTAGTATTCTTATCTTAGTCTTATCACGTATGATTTCAGCTATGTTTTGGAATCATGCTCCAGAGCCGATCATATAAGGTCCTTTGCCAAACTACTATTAAACATTATGGTCATTACTCAAGCCAGTTTTGATCTGCCTATCTATATGTACTTACTTGAAAGCTCATGACTAATTTAACTTCTTTTTCAGTGACTCTTGCACAATTGCACAACTAGTGATATTTTTAAGGTAATAATGCAAGGAGTTCCAAGAGAAAAGGAAATGCAACATAACCAGCTAGGAATCATGTTTGCCCATCCAAGTTATCTGTTGCAGCTTTTTGGATCTTTTAATCAGGAATATGACTCTTTTCAGAAGTGTTTACTGGCTTGCTTACTTTTTGCAAATAATGTTAGTCTACCAAAGGACAAGATCAAGGAGACAATTGACAGAGATGTGAATGTGGATAGTTTGTCTGTTAGAGGCTTAGAAAGTAAAAGGCTTATGATGAAATTGCAGGCTGAAGGTAGCTATAATGATCAAAGGTCAAACGATTGCTTTCTTCCTGGACTCTATGGTGATGTTGCACTACACTGCCTGGACTTACTGTGTAGGTCTGATTAACCGAAGGTTTAACTCACTCATTCATGGTGGATATCTTTATAAATTAGGAGACAGCATGGTGTTATTGAAATTGCTATCGTTGCTGGTGGAACAGATAAATATGGTGGTGTTTTATAGTGTGTGGAGTTGTATAATTCAGCGACTGGCACCTGGGAGACTTTATCAGATATGAACATTATTACAAGGAGATTGTGTTCTGGATTCTTTTTGGATGGCAAGTTTTATGTCATAGGAGGCATGTTGAACCAGACTGAGTCTTTAATTTGCGGCGAGGAGTATGATCTTAAAACAAGAACATGGCGAAGAATTAGGAATATGTATCCTGGTGGTAACAGAGCTACTCAATCTCCCCCTCTGATTGCAGTTGTAAACAATCAACTTTATGCTGCAGATCAATCTACAAACGAGCTCAAGAAGTACGACAAGGCATCTAACACTTGGAGTGTTGTAAGACAATTGCCTGTGAGAGCCGACTACTCAAATGGTTGGGGCCTCACATTCAAGGGGTGTGGTGATAAACTCAAGGTGAAGTAATTATTCTGTATTATTGGTGTCTTGAAGATGAAAATGTCAGGGGACAGAGTGGGATGTGTTCTCTATCAAAGAAAGAGCTGGCGCTTTCATCTACAATTGTGCGATTATGGGTTGTTACTGCTCACATTAAGTTTGATAGAATTTCGTTAACCTCCAGAATTATAGAAAACTTTAGGCTGTCGAAGTTATCATATTCCCATATTATAACTCATTTGTTGATGTGGCGGTGATATTATATTGCTTGAGAATCAATTATAACTTGAATCAAACAAGGTTATGGTTGATAACTTTGGACAAATAATCAAGGTGATCAATGATAACCCCCAACTAAATGCCCCTTTAGTGATCAGCAGTTATAGAAGACCTCAAGGTGAAGTAATTATTCTGCATTATTGGTGACCTGAAGATGGAAATGTCAGGGGAGCAGAGTGGGATGTGCTCTCTATCAAAGAAAGAGCTGGTGCTTTCGTCTACAATTGCACGATTATGGGTTGTTAATGCACACATTAAGTTTGATAGAATTCCTCGATCACCAAGGAATAGTTGGTATTGGAAAGGCAGGTACTTGTTATTCAAGTAGCTACATGATAACTAACTTGTACTCATAGATAAGTAACTCTACTTCATTTCGAGTATCTTGAGACCAAGTAGACCATTGAATTAATCCTAAAGTTTCTTTGCATGAGACTTAAGTCATTGTTCAGCTGCATCTTCTACGATTGTTGCACATTACGGAGCCAGGAATTTTGTAGCCTTTGGGCTAATCCCGAACTGATCAAAAGTCCTGGGCTATCTTCCTCTTTCACATATATTTTTTATTTTATCTATAATAAATTTAAATTATAATTCCTCTTTAACCCTTTTGGGCCCCGGACTAGACCCCAGGTAGAATTATACCAGGCTCCGCCTATGTACATGTAGGAATGTCGTTGTCGCATTGTGATATCGATCCATACTGCATTTTTGCTCAAGGATGGATAAGATTCATGTAGTTGATCATATGTTGTTGTCATTGTTTTGTAGGTGTTCTCATGTTCTTGATGTTGATGTTGCTTCCCTTTATATTGTTATAACTACACATCTCTATTTGTAATAATAATAATAATAATAATAAATGTAATAAGAACATCAATTTTATTTTGAGAAGGTTCAAAGTACAGATGAACTTTCTAGAAGTTAAAAATATATTTATTTATAATATTTGCCAATAAGTGATTGAACCATCACCAACTTTTACCTATCCTTTGATCATCTCCTAAATTGAGTACGTTCCAAGATGTAAACATAATATTCTTAGTGCATTAATTTGTAAAAAGTGAATTTATTTGAATGTTAATGTAAAAAATCAGGACCATCCACGTCCATGGCGAGGCAAATTCTCCATTTTTGTATTTCATGAGGGGCAATACGCAAATATCCCATGATCACCTCGCCTCCTTGTTTTTCTTTCACAGGCCAGCCTTCGACAAAGATACCATCCGCCTCCTTGGGTTCATCCGGTCAAGTGGGCCTGGGCGACGTTCCACCGTTGGATCAAAAATCGACGGTCGGGTCACCGGATCCCCTTCCCCTCACAGCTCTCTGCCCCCTTCGTAGCACTGCAGTTCGCACCGATCTCCACCGCTGCCTCGTAAAGTGTTGATGAATTCCATTTTTGTTTATGGGAATCGGATTTTTCTTTCTCATTTTTTGATTTGGGAGTGAACGGACGATGAGGGGGAGAAGCGTTGATTCCTCTGGGACGAGAAAGTGGAAGCTTTCTCATGCTCTGTTGGCGATTGGATCAATCTACTTGATCTTCATCTCGTTCAAGTTCCACCATTTTCTGGAGATTGCTAACGCGTTGAGTGGGGACGATAGCTTCTCTGGGCTCGACCGGCCGGTCAATGACCTTACCTACGCCCATCTACAGCTTGTTGGACACAGAAACCCCGTTTTGCTCCACCATGATACCTTCCACCGGAAACTGGAGGACAGCTGGAATCTCGCTCCCGGCCAAGAAAAGGATCAGTCTTCCCATCTATCTGCACCGATAACGCTGCTCCGGTCTCGGTTTGGCTACAAATACAAATCATCCGGCAACCTGACGCAGTTGGAGGAGATGGTCAATGAGG
>JBBMKF010000046.1:6435496-6455781 GCA_037834155.1 Curcuma caesia | reverse complement strand
TCCAACTTTTTCTTCTCTTCTCCCACGCGAACTCGGCGACGAATACCCTATTCGTCGCCAATTTGACTACGAATTTGTTTGTTTGTCGCCAATTTGGCGACGAATTTGATTGTTCGTCGCCAATTTGACAACGAATTTGGCGACGAATCCGTTTGCGTCTCAAAAACTTCACTAAAACCCTAGATCCGAACTTTTCTTTTCTTCTCCCACGCGAACTTGACGACGAATACCTGATCGTCGCCAATTTGGCAACGAATTTGTTTGTTCGTCGCCAATTTGGCGACGAATTTGATTGTTCGTCGCCAATATGGCGACGAATCCGATTTCGTTCCAAAAACCTCACTTAACCCTAGATCTCCCACGCGAACTTTTCTTTTCTTCTCCCACGCGAACTTTCTACCGCAGCTGTCTCTCTCGCCGGATCTCTCCCTCTGATCTCTCCGTCGCCGGATCTTTCCCTCGCCGGAGCTCTCCCTCGCCGGATCTCTCCCTCGCCGAAGCTCTCCCTCGCCGAATCTCGTTGATTTCTCGCCGAGATCTCTCCGAAATCTTTCCTCCTCACGTGGTAAGCTTCCTCCCTTTTTCCTCCTTTCTTCTGTGTTTGTCACCGCCGGCGCTGCTGGAGAGACATTGCTTGGACCCTTACTCTGCTTTTTATTATCTGTTTGTTCCTCCTGCTGCATGCCTTGGATTGCATTACTTTACCAAACGTGATATTTCATACTAGTTCTCCTACGAATTCCTCAGCATTTAGACATTGTGTATCAGAAAATCTGCAGTTGTCGTGCTGCACTTCAAGAAACCCTGCTACAAGCCAATAAATAATAGATTATATAAGTTCATCAATTGTTTCAACAGTCATAATTAAGGAAATTAGGCACCTGAAAAGATGTTCATTTTCTTTTTTATTCGCCTCAATGCATAGGCATTCAGTTTTGAGTTTTCTTGAGATTTTAGATGCAAGCAAAGCTTTTTGAAGGCAATGTAAGACAGTTTGTTGAGTTAATGCGACAATTATTTCATCACTTCTTTGATGCTTCACTTGTGGATTAGGTGCTATTAGGATGTTAGAAATGCAAATAGAGACCCAAGGGCAGTAACTGACATATACTGTGGCTTATTGTAACTGTTGCCATTTTTGCAGCATGTCTTCCCTGACTATTTGATATGCATAATTGCATATAATAATGCATCGTTTTTTATTAACCTACATTGATGGCCATTGCTGAATAGTTTTTGCAAAAATTCAACTGCTGTACTACTTGATTTTGTTGAGGAGCAAAATGTAATATCGTCTACTTGAACAAGCTAATTGAGAGTTTCATCAAGATTTCAAATTGATACTATTGTTATAGATGCCATTACTGTGGATGTATTTAACTGGTTCGTTCATGCTTGATTGACTTTGCTATTTGTGCTGTTTAAGATGACCAATAGATCAGCGTTGGACTAATCCTCCTGAATTCTTCAACAATGAACTAGAATATTTATGAAATGTAAATGCTTCTTAGATGCCCTTTTTTAAACCTTCATTTAATGCAAGGGAGAATATCTCCATCCTACATCTTATGCAAGGGAGAATTACTTTAAACTCCTTTTACCTAATTCTTATAGGTTCTAACTTTTAAACTCCTCTCTTAAAATGTTTGGATTATAATTCAGGCATTTTTTAGATTGGTGTGAGAATGCAAAGAGAAAAGAGTATGGATGGCACTTAGAGATGCTTACCATTTTAAGGTTCTTATTGCGGTAGTTCTATGTTAATCGGTATCTGGTCTTCATTAATCTTGTTTTGTGAAAATAATGTCATATTTTTTTAATAAATGATAATGTTGAATAACTGTGACTAGATCTAAGTCATAGCACCTTATTTTACCAATATGAGGACAATGATTTACAATTGGCAATGTATTCCTTTGAAACTCATATGATCATGTATGACTAGCATGTACAATTTCAATCGTTTCTTTTTGGACAGTTGATGGATTTAGAAAATGTGAAAAGTGGGCTCGGAGTGATATGATAGATTCGAAAGAGTCGCGAAGTACTTCTTGGCTTAGTAGATTTATAGGTCGTGCAAAGAAGCCAGAAATGACATGGTCTTTTCCTTTTGTGGAAGGCCAGCTGTTTGTCTTAACTATACAAGCTGGTGTTGAAGGATATCATATTTATGCCGGGGGAAGACATATAGCTTCATTCTCATATCGACCGGTAAACGAGTTGTTAAGCTTGAGTCATCCATGTTCAATATGGTTTGTAACAGAATATTTGTCATAGAATAGCTTGTCTGTTCTGCAGGGCTTCACTCTTGAAGATGCAACTGGCTTAGCAATAAAAGGAGATGTTAATGTACACTCTGTATATGTCACTTCGCTTCCACCATCTCATCCTAGTTTTTCACCTGATCGTGTTCTTGAAATGTCGGAGAATTGGAGGTCCCCTCCTTTGCCCGATAGGTCAATAGATCTTTTTGTTGGAATTATTTCTGCTTCAAATCATTTTGCTGAACGCATGGCTGTTAGAAAAACTTGGTTGCAATCACCTCAAATAAAATCATCTAGTGTGGTGGCTCGCTTCTTTGTTGCTCTGGTAAATTTCATATTTGCTCTGCACAATGAACAACGATATATTCTAAGTGCACACAGAGAGTAGATTGTGTCAGTGTAATTTTGAATCTGACTTTTGCTGTTTGAATGCATTTTTAGAACCCACGGAAGGAGGTCAATGCCATGCTGAAGAAAGAAGCAGAATATTTCGGGGATGTTGTAATCTTGCCATTTATGGATCATTATGAATTGGTGGTTCTTAAGACAATTGCGATATGTGATTATGGTGTAAGTTAACAAGTTCATCTTTTGTATTAACCGCCGGTCACATCATCTTTCATCTCCATGTCCAGTGTTTAGTGATCTCTTATTCTTCAGGTTCATAATGTGACAACTCCGTTCATTATGAAGTGTGATGACGACTCTTTCGTACGGCTAGATATTGTCTTAAAAGAAATTAAGAGGATCGATACCAAAGGACCATTGTACATGGGGAACCTAAATCTCTTGCATAGACCACTCAGGAATGGGAAGTGGGCTGTGACATATGAGGTATGACAACCGAAATCTTTAGCTCTTCGATGGATCGTTTTCTGTTGCCTAATTCTCAGCTTGCCACTTTGTCTATTGCAATTCGTTCCAGTTGGAATAGTATCTTTGTATCTTTCACATTGCATTAGATGAAAATATTAGTCTTATGTAGCGGATGTCAAATGGTTTAGTCGAACAATTTGATAACTACGTTCCTAAATGAAAACTAATTTCTGAAACTCTTCACTTTGATTTGTTTTGTGGCTTTGATATAGGAATGGCCCGAGTATATATACCCCCCATATGCAAACGGACCCGGTTATATAATTTCAAGAGATATTGCAAGCTTCGTTAACTCTCACCACACCAATCAAAGTCTAAGGGTGAGAAACACATGCCTCAAGCGATTGTGAAACTATAACAAAACTCGATGCCATCTGATAGAATCTTGTTTATGTTCTTGCAGCTGTTCAAGATGGAAGATGTAAGCATGGGTATGTGGGTGGAACAGTTCAATGCCTCGAGCACGGTACATTACTCCCACAGTTGGAAGTTTTGTCAATATGGATGCATAGAGAACTACTATACCGCACACTATCAATCTCCGAGGCAAATGCTTTGCCTTTGGGACAAGCTGGTGAGCGGGCGAGCCCAGTGTTGTAACTTTAAATGACAATTTTGGCAAGTTTTGTTTTGTGTTTTTGCACTTTTTGTGATCGACTAAGGAAAGTTGGATTACTAGTTAGAGCATCATTATCATCTAGTTCCCTCTTCTTCTGAGGGATTTGTTGCACGAATGTATATGTTTCCTTTTAAATTCTGTTTTACTTTGTCTGATATCGATAACTTGGCAATTTTGCGATGCAAAAGATGTTGAATGATGGTTAGTTGTGATGATTTTGATGAGCTGTTTGGAGGCTTTTCGTGTGAAATCTAGTAGGCTTTGAGCATATATATGTTCTAGTAGGATTTGGGAGCGGCTCCCCAAATCCTTTAATTAAGAGTTGACAGTGGCTTCCCATTTGGGGAGATGCTTTTTTTTTTTAATTAAAATTATTGATAGTGAAAAGAGATGATATAATGTAAAATATAAATAAAAATGAGACTCATAAAGAAATAGTGCAGTCAAACGGATTAATCCATAGCGGTGGGGGTTAATTTATTCAAAATCTATTATATGGTGGGAAGGCAGATCGATTTCTCATCTTGATGTATTAAGAAATCTCCGATCCATGTTTTACCAACAAATAAAAAATATGTAAGATTGAAATTTTTTACGTTTGAATTGCAGATTAAATGAGTTAAACCTATCAGTCCATTAAAAAATAAAACATATATATATAATATTAAAAATTTAATAAAAATTTTAAATTTGGTTATAGATTAAGCTCACGAGCTCATTAAATTTTCTATTTTTATTTTATATTTTAAAAGAATTTTTTTTTTCGATTCACGAGCCAATTCAAATCCATCATGAACCAATCCATATGATTCATTTTAAAATAGATTGATAAAATAATAACTCAATCTATTTAAATTATTTAATGAAACGGATCAGAATAATTCAAATCAACTGATTCTAAAGAAATTGTTGAAAGTTTTTTTATAGTAGAAAAATGAGTATTGTAGGGTCCATGAAAACAACAAGACTAAGATTAAGATGCTCTAAGATACATTGACGGTCTAAAATTATTAATTTTGATTTTTTATAAATTTTTTTTTGTATTTTAATGGTAGTTTTTGTTTTGTTTGAATAAAATTATAATGGGAAAATAATTTAGAAAAAAACCATCAATTTAAGAATCATTAATTAATTTATAAGACATTAAAAATAACAAATATAATATAAGTATAAATCTGCACAAATATTAGATTTGGTATAAATTTGCGAATAGTATGATTGATAAATTATTCATAAACTTGTAAATAATATGTACAAGTATCTAATTTTTCTATATATAAATAAAAAATAAAAAAAATAAAAACATCCAAAATATCTAAACCCATAAGCAACTAAATCAACGCGCACGTGACTCGCATGTTCCGCCGTTCAAGCTCATCCCTATATAAGACCTCGATCGCGCTTTCGCCAAGCGTTCACCAAAACCCTAGCGCTGCAGGTTAGGGTTTATATACTCCTCCGCCACCAGTTGCGGCTGTGCTTCCCAATTTGTCTTCTTCTTCTTCGAGGTGAGCGATTTTACCCGAATCGTTGTCTCGTGTTCTTCGTGCCCTCTGATTCGCTTCGCTTTGGTAATCAAACTTATATCAGATCATCAATCAAGTTCAACTCTGTTTATTTTCTCTTCTCAAGTTGAACGCTGTTTCTTTTCTGCTTGCCTCGATCGTTTTCTGCGGCTTTATTAAGGTACTTGGTTTATGCGAAAGACGCTGTTTTATGTGTCGCACTTGATTCCTCCAGCGGTGTTAGTTGCCATAGATACTGATCCCTAGACATAAATCTGCCATATAAATTTCAAGTAGAGTTCGGACATATGCCCTCGATTTTATTGAAGAAGGAAGTTATTGCTACTCACTTTTTGTAATACTTTTAATCACCGGATGACACGCAAGTTCAAGTTCTTGAATTGTGATGTTTGATGACTATTTCTTCTTATTTAGCGTATAGACTCGACTTTTCTGAGCATTAGAAATGGGCAAGTCAAGCAAAAAAACCAATGTTGAGGTAATGTTAAAGTTTATTCTTAGAAATGTAGTAAATTCTTTACTGTACATAAATTTAGCATTGATGTCCCGCAGGTTGCACCTGTTGTTCCAGCAGTGACTGCGAAGCCTGTTAAAAAAGGTCATTAATCGCTTGGGTGTAAAATGCTGTTCATTTTTTTAGTTTTATTTTTAAGTTGTTTTGATTGATTCTTTCATTCTCCAGGCAAGAGGGATGCTGAAGTGGCATTAGAGAAAGAAGTAAGTGCAAAGAGGCAGAAGAAAGATATTGAGAAGGTTGTCCCCAAGGAGGATACCAAGAACCTTAAGAAGGCTCTGAAGAATGTTCCACCTAAAAAGAAACCAGAAACAAGCAGTTCAGAAGATGACTCCTCATCTGACTCTGAAGAAGAGGTGTGTGACTTTTTATTTTGTTTATTTTCGTCTCATACAAAATCTAGATGATTTAACTCAATGTACTGATCCCTTGTTTGTGATTGTTTTCTTTATTTTTGTTTGGCTTTTTTCATTGCCAACCGAAAAAAGCTGCCTGTCATTGTGTCAATAAGAGTTTTTTCAGCCACTGACTAGCCATTTCATTGGCGACAATATTACATCCATATCAAAAATTTCAAGAAGCTTTATCCTTTGAATATTGGAAAATAAAATTGCTGTTACATCTTTATTGAATTTTTTTTGACTACCATTGCATGATTCCATTTTCATGTACACCATTCACAGTAGTAATTAAGCTAATTATTACTGATTAACAATAACCTAATGTGAAATAAACTTCTCAATATCTGATTCCATTTTCATTGTCATGAGTCCAAGGCAATATTTTATACAGTCACTTTAACTTATCATCGTAATTTTTTTCCTTTCTATTTCCAACCCACATATTGTCATTGTTGAATGTTGAAGTAAACTGACAAAGGCTTCAAAGAAAGAGTCAAGTAGTAGTCAGGAATCTTCTTAAGATGATGTAAAGTTTGACAAACAACACTAGCATTTTTTTTTATTCCCTCTTTCCCACTTGTCTCCTAGTCATGCTGCCACTACAACAAATGTTCATGATCTTAAATGATTATTGGAATTTGTGCAGGAACCTACTAAAACAGTTCGTGCTTCAGATAAAAAAGCTTCAGTTGCTACTAAGAATGGTTCTGCTGCAGCTGTAACAAAAAAAGGAAAAGAAAGCAGCAGTTCTGAAAGTGATTCTGATGAGGATGAAGTGAGTCCTCTATGATGGCATAGTTTTTTAACTCGTTTGACAGATTGCCTTTAAGCAGTACCTTGATCATTGTTTGGAAAAATTATGAGAACTATAATTTGTAGTGAATCGTTGCCCTTATTATACCTATCATATAATCAAACTATAATTTGTATATATATATTTGAATTTTTTAATGCTATGTATTTTCAGAAGCCTGCTAAAGCTGTGTCTCAGTCCAAAAAAACTGCTAGTTTGAAAAATGGTACACCTGCTGCTACTAAAATGGAAGAATCAAGCGATAGTGATTCAGATGACTCAGATGAAGTAAGCATGATATTATTGCATTTTCCATTATCATTAAGTTTCACTTTGATCCATCTTTAGTTGATTTGGTTAAGTTTTAGTTATTTTTAGGATTTTGTCTTTGTTAATGGTTGAATTTTATTGGTATTCAAATATGTTTTATGTATTTAACATATCTGTTGACCTCGAGCAATGCTGCCTAACTTGTAGGATGATGCACCTAAAGCAGCCAAAGTTGTTCCTGCAGCAAAGAAGCAAACAACAACTGTTACTAACACGAAAAAGAAAGATGAATCAAGTGATTCATCAGAAAGTGATTCTGATACCGATGATGATGATGTAAGTCCAAACTTTGTTTTTATATTGTGTTGATGTGTGATATCATATTTTCTTTTCCTTTTTTATATTTTGCAAAAGTAACTTTTATTATGCTGTGGTTATTTCAATAGGTTAATGAAGTTCAGGTTGATGTTATGATTTTTAATCTATTAAAACTGTGTAGTTTGATGCTTGTATTTGTAATCTATTCATGTGATAGCTTTGACTTTGATAATGATTCTGATAATTAGATGAAGTAAGCACAGCATTGTTTTATTTTTCATTGTCATTTAGTTTCACTTCCACTGTCTGTTGATTTTTCTGCTGTTATTTGAAGGAAGAACTCTAATTAGTGTTCAAATATGCAATGTCTTTTAACATATCTATTTTTCTGGATTAATACTGCCTAATTTGCAGGAAGATGCACCTAAAGCAGCTCCTGCAACAAAGAAGCAAGCAACAACTGTTACTGAACTTAAAAAATCAAATGATTCATCAGAAACTGATTCTGATGAGACTGACGTAAGTCCATATTATGCTTTTTACTAATCTGTTTAAATGTGATATTATGATATGCTTTACTTATGTTGACTTTTGTCAAAATAACTCTGTGATTTTTTTTATTTCAATAATTAAATAAATACCTTTTGATTTGTTATTTTCAATAGCTAGATGAAGTTCAGGTCCATGTTATGATTTTTTTTTTTAAATATGTGCTATATTTTTAATTTACTCATAGGTCCTTTTCCATCTTATGATTGATTTGGCTTTCAAGATAGCAATGTATGACAAAAAGGAAAAAATAATTCATAGTACTCTGAATGTAACCCAGGTAAAATAATTTAGTTCTCCACAACAAAGTTTATTGGCATACTGCTTGATTATTGTTATTTATAGATGTAGCTACTAAGAGGAACTAGTAAATTCTTAGTTAAGTAACAGGTGCCAAGAACTAAAAATCTTGGTTTCAGGAAATGGTATACAATTTTATATGCAATTGTAATTTATTATGTGGAAGAAGTCTTTCTGGTATTTGTAGATGTAGTTATTAAGAGATAATGCTAGATTCTTGGTTATGTATCACAAGGATTTAAACTACACAAACATGGGTTCCTTTAATTTTATTCTATTTCTATGCATTGGTAATTAATACTGGGAAGAAATTTTTGTAGCTTTGTCTGTCTGAAAAGGTGGATATAGCTAGTGAAAGATCCTCTATTGGGTACCCTAAATGAGAGCAGATCTATTATATATAAACTTGCACCTCACTTTTATTTTTTGGTGGTCTTGCAATTTTAAACCTGTTTCATGTGACAAGGAAACATATTCTTTTGTGAAAAATTCTGTGCAAGACAGTATGTAGTATTTGGTCAAGGTTCGCTTAGTTGTGATTTGAAATATTGTTGGATCCTTTCTCATCTAGTGGTAACATTGTTTTTTTCTTTTTGTTTTCATAAATTTG
Organism: Curcuma caesia; assembly: GCA_037834155.1. NCBI lineage: Eukaryota > Viridiplantae > Streptophyta > Magnoliopsida > Zingiberales > Zingiberaceae > Curcuma > Curcuma caesia. Next base: position 6,446,741 of record JBBMKF010000046.1, on the reverse strand, counting down.
TATAAATTAATCTTCTAATATTTGTAAGCTTTATATTTTTAGTCCTGATCACACTAAATTGATTTTTTTTTTTTCAATTTTCAAGGATGATTCTGATGAGAGTGATGAGCCACAAGTGAAGAAGTCAAAAGTTACTGTAAGTGAGCATTTTGCACGTCAAATTTCTGCCTGTTATTCTGTATTCTCATACAGATCATGCAGGATTCTTTGCCATCAAAGATGAGCAATGCCAAAGCCAAAACTGTTAAGGAAAGTGACAGCGATGATGAGGATGATGATAGCTCTGAAGAAGATTCTGAGGATGAACCTTCCAATACTAAAAACGTGAAAAAGGTAGTCTTTTCTAGCTAAATGCATGAAATTATGGTTTATTAATACTGCTATTACCTTGCAGCATATGTAAGATATTTATATTGACTTGTTTGTGTTTGGTGGTAACTGACACATTGCTAGGATGATCCAGTTATCTTATTTCTGGCTTATTTTTGTTTGGCTGCTAGATTGTGTGTATGACTTTGTTCAGTTGAATATTGTTTATTGTGTTATTTTGGTTTATCATAGAGACGTTTCATATTTAATAAATTTGTTCTCATTTAGGATTCTGTCCCATCGTCAAAGACCAAACCCATTGCTAAGGCTGTCAAAAAAGAGAGCAGCAGTAGTGAAGAAGACGAGGATGAAGATTCTGATGAAAGTTCAGATGATGAGCCTTCAAAACAGCAACAGGCTAAAAAGGTAACTCTCTATATCCTATTTTCCCAATCATGTATGTTGAGACCAAGCTAAGAAATAAATTTTGTTTTCCTATTTTTTAAAATAATTTATTTAGCTTTCTTAATACTCTCAAATTATCTAGTTGTCTTTCACATGGTTGGTAATATACTGTCTCCTCATTCATATCGCTAGTCAACTCAAGCACCCAAAAAGAGCAGTAGCTCAGACTCATCAGAGGAATCTTCTGACGAGGAAAGTGAAGATGAGAAACCACTTAAGACTCCAAAGAAGGTATTTTTTTGTCTTACTGAGTAGTATTACACTTACGTGTCTTCTTTTAAGGTAATATAACCACCTAGTTGTTTTCTATGTGATGTCATTGCTAATGCAGGATGTGGATGTAAAGATGAAGGATGCTAATGTGGTTAGTGCTGAGAAACTAACTGCCACAAAGTCAGAGAAGAAAACGGTATTAACCATTATTTTGGTTATGTTTCATTTGTGGATAGTTTGAGGTGGTTTATTCTCTGTCATATAGCTAGAGCTAATTTTTGTTTCTGTGTTTTTTTGCAATTGTAATTCCTACAATCCAGAATCAGACGCCTGGATCTAGGACACTATTTGTTGGAAATTTGTCCTATGATGTTGGACAGGACGACGTGTAAGTATAATTTAATATGAAATTTATCATGATAGTTATAGATATTCGACATAAAACTCATGTGATGGAAATTATCATTTATGTTAAGATCATTCTTTCTTTCAGGATTGAATTCTTCAAGGAGGCAGGAGAAATTGTTGAAGTGCGTCTATCTGTAGCGGAGGATGGAAGCTTTAAGGGATTTGGCCATGTTGAATTTGCTACTGAGGAAGTTGCCAAGAAGGTTTATCGTCTTCCTTTTATTTATAACCTGCTTCAGTAGTCAGTTTCCATTTTTGAATCTTTTTTGTATATTAAAATTGACTATCAGAATGCTACTTTCAGTTTGTACATACAAATAATTAGGGACTCTCGTGTTCCATAGAGTTCATTTGCTTTCTCCTACCTTCTGTAGGCGCTTGAATTGAATGGTCAGGAATTATTTGATCGCCCTGTTAGACTTGGGTTTGCCCGGGAAAGAGGTTCCTATACCCCTCAGAGTGGGTAAGCCTCTCATTGTCATTGGATTTTTAATTTGGGGAAAGGATCTTTTAATTTGAATGATTTTATCATTGCCATTGGATTTTAATTTCAAACATATTGCAGAAAGGATAGTTACCAAAGGGGCAGCAGAGGTCAGAGTCAAACCATATTTGTTAAAGGCTTCGATAGATCACTTGCTGAGGATCAGGTATATTGTCGGATTAAAATGCAACATTCTTTCTCTTCTCAACTCCTGTTAACAGTGACACTCCTACAGATTAGGAGCTCCCTTGAGGAGCATTTTGGGTCATGCGGAGAGATCACTCGAGTTTCCATTCCAAAGGATTATGAAACTGGCTCTTCAAAAGGGTCAGCCCCTTTTAATCCAATCTCTGATATTGAAACGCAACATGATATGGAGCTTGAACTTTTCTTGTTTTGCCCACAGGATTGCATACATAGACTTCACTAGTCAGGATGCCATTAACAAGGCGTTTGAGCTCAATGGTTCTGATCTCGGAGGATACTCACTGACCGTGGACGAGGCCAGGCCGAAAGCTGACAACCGTGATGGTGGCTGGAGTGGTGGCAGGGACGGAGGTAGAAGTGGTGGCAGATTTGGTGGGAGAGGTGGCGGTGGACGCGGTGGAAGGGGTGACCGTGGCCGCGGACGTGACTTTGGCGGCAGAGGCCGTGGTCGTGGTGGTATGCCTTTTAAGCAAAGCGCTGGCACAGCTAGTACAGGTTTGTTAACGATGATCGTTTTCACTTTCTGGATGCCCCCATACAAATTGTTCAAGAGAATTTTTTAAGAAATGTTCATTTTGCAGGGAAGAAGACCACCTTCGGTGATGATTAGCCATGTTCAAATTTTGAAGCTTTTTGCTGGAGGATCTTTGTCTGTGTTCTATGCAGAGCAGCTAATTTTTGCTGTCATGGATTAATCCTACTCCTATTGATTTCTATTTTAAACAACAACTTTTCTGTTCGTTTCAGTTTCATTTTCGTTGTAGTTCGTTATCTATCAACTTGGTTTCTTTTCAATATTAAAGACCATTCTAAATTTAAGTAAGACGCAACGTTTTCTTATGGCATTGGTATTTTTTTTTCTTCTCAATATTCTTTACTGTTATCTCGTTTGAAACATTCATTTAATGATCTTATTTGCAAATGTTAACTTTCATTTAATTTTGTGATATTTTAAATTCGAGCACCCGTTCAGATTCGATCAAGTAAGAAAAGAAACACAAACACACAAACCCTAAACAATTCAAGATTCATCAACCGCACAACTCCTCACCTTCTTGAAGCAAGCTGAAGCTGAAGAAGAAGAAGAAGAAGTAGAAGAACCTGAACTACGGCGCCAGACGCCGGGGCTGAGGCACAGCTCCGTGTCACAGACCTTTACGCTTTCTTCTTTTTCTTCCTCTTCTCCTCTCATTTGATTTGATTCGACGAGAAGGAGAAGATAAGTGATGGATGGTGGTTTTGCGATGTAACTATTGCTCTTTATAGTCGAAGAACACATGTTTGATTTAATTGCCATGTGATTTAATTGTTCACACTAAAGTTGTTTAATTTTTTAAATTTGTTTTTAAGAATAAGATAGTAAATCCGATTGGTTTCATAGAGGGCAACTAATTAGACTTAAGTGGTAAACCAACTTGTTATGCTAGTTTGGTTCAAATGAAGCTTGACTCATGCGATCGAACCACACACACATCAAACTCCAATGAATTAGATCGATGTTTAATTAAGACACCAAGGAACAACACATAGCTTCTTGTTTAGTTTTAGTGAACTCTCTAATTAATCACCACACGAAATTTCTTTAATTCATATCAAATTAATAATGACCAACAATTAAAACTCATGGCGATCATTCACTAATGTTGGATGCAAAAGTTCACCACATGCCTTGCATAAAACAAATAGGCAACTAATTTGGTAGACACATGTACATTTCACTAGTTAGTTCCTATCTCATGCAAGAAGGTTTAGACAAGTGAGAGCAGCGAAAGAAAAACATGTGCGATCGATAGTTGAATGACATGTTTAAGTTTTAGGTTTAGGGTTGCTTTATCATGTTTATGCTTGTTGCAGCCATATATAGACGTTCGATGCAAAGCGGGTAGGCTAGCTCGATATTGGTTTATTAGATTTTCTAGGTCTTATCGATATTACTTTGAGAGGACTTTAATTGATTTGGTTTTGTATTTCTATTGATCTTCCCAAACGGAACTCCTTAGTTTGGTTAGTAGCATTCTCATATATAGGCAGTCTTGTTGCTGTCATATATAGATATTCGATACAGAGCAAGTAGGCTAGCTCAACGATTTATTAGGTTTTCTAGGTCTTATCGATATTACTTTGAGAGGATTTTGATTTTATTTCGTATTTCTATTGATCTTCCCAAACAGAACTCCTTGACGTTTGATGCAAAGCGGATAGGCTAACTTAACTCTTTATTAGGTTTTCTTTTGCAAAAGGTAGATCCGCCACCTTAGCGGCCCCACGACCATCTGTGAGGAGGTAAATCTAGAAAGTGCAGTTGGTTACGACGCAGGAGGACTTTATTAGGTTTTCTAGATCTTATCGATATTACTTTGAGAGGACTTTAATTTGGTTTTGTATTCCTATTGATCTTCCCGAATAGAACTTCTCAGACTTAGGACATCCTAGCTCTTTAGTTTTAATAGTAGCATACTCATACAGACAGTCTTGTTAATCTTTGATATTATCAATTTTTCTAATCGAATTTAATTTGACTTCGCTCTTTAGTCTGACTTGAAAACAAAGGGGGGTGGGACATGTGATGCTACTCGGAATTATTCTTAATCCCCTTTCCCAAGCACTCAGCCTTCGTCCTATGACTCAAGATGCTACAATACTCATGTTGCTACAATACTCGAGAAAGCTATTCCGAATTTGTTTTCTTGAGCACTCGGTATTCATCCATTGATTTCTCATTCGAACTTAAGAAATCTAGAAACTCGACCTTAATCTCTGATAACTCTCAATGACCCAACAATTTGTCTACCAACGATCCAACAATGTTAGTGTACAATCTAACGGTTGTCGCCCTTGGCCCCCCCAACGGTTCGGTAATGTTAGGTACGATTCCTTTCCTTCAACTATATAAGAATTGGCAGAGGTAAGTGTAAGGGGGATGGTTCTTTTCTTGCCGTGGAGATGACTCTTCTCCTCAAAATATCTTTTCTTTCAGTACTATTTTTCTCTTTCTCTCGCATCTCTACGAGTTTTCGATTCCTCCACTTGATACTGACTTAAGCGTTGAAGTAGTCATGCCAGTAGATTCAGCTAACCCTAATATACTTTTCCTCTCAAGCCATCGGATCTTGAACTTGAAGGAGGCGATCATAACTTTCGGTAAAGGAGGTGTTCAAGCAAACGAAAAAATAAAGGACACCATCAACGTCAACTAATGACAAATTGTCTAAAGAAAGTTGATGCACACACTACAAAAATACCTACATTTAGCAACCAAAATTTAGATCGCTAATTGATTGTTAACCCATTTAGCGATCGAACAATGATAAAAAAAAATCATGAATAATTTCATCGTAATTTGATTTAGCGACCGAATTAGGATTCAATTGCTAATATTAGCGACTAAACCCTAATTTGATTGCTAATATTAGCAATCAAATCCTAATTTGGTCGCTAAATTTAGAGATCGAATCCTAATTTGGTCGACGTCATTACTTTTTTTAAAAGTTCGCCAGCATCCCCTCATTTTTCTATTTCATATCTTATTTATATACAAATATATCAAAACTTCATCATATACAATCCATATCACAAACCTATTATATACACAATCAATATTTATAATTCATATCACTAACCTATTATATATATACAATCTACATTCACAATATATATCACAAACCTATAATATATGCAATCCATATCAAATAATGTTATAAAATAATAACCAAATGATACAAAAGATTCAAACTATACAATATATATCTAAATGATACAAATAATATCCAAATCATACAATCAATATTCAAATGATACAAACACTATTTATGATACAAATCAGTTTACGATACAAACCATATCAAAATGATAGAGACAAACATGTCGTCATCCTCAATAAAAAATAAATTTCATCATACAATCCTGCATCAAATAAAACACGATAAGTTATTAAATCAAATAAGCATAAAATATAATAATCAGAATAATGTAAAAAATAATGGAACTAATATTAAAACAGATATACACATTGTTAAAATAACTTATTAGAAAAATATACAAACTGAATCACTAACATAAGTTTAACATATTTTAAAAGAATACATACCTTAAATCAAAATATAGTATAAAATCATCGGCATTTATATAATTAGCATTGTATATAGTATCAAATATAATGGAACCAATTATTATGTTTAATGAACCATAAATATAAATTAAAATTAAAAGTTAACACACCTCATAATAATATCAATGAATAGAGATCGACTATCGTCCTGACCCAATTATCCATGGACCGCTCTGACTGCTCTACTGCTATCATGACTCGATCATCTTTCGACTGCTCGGATTACTCTAATGTCATGACTCGATCTCTCAGTGCTTGATTTTCTAACCATAATTCTCACATTTCATTGGATTGAGAACGAGATCGACCCTTATCCTTAAGAGTCATTACACGATCATATGCAACTCGTGTATGGGAGCCAAGGTCTTAGAAGGTGTTTTTTTTTCTTCCACTAACAACATCATAATATATATGATTCATAGCTTCATCTAATGACCTCACTAGGTATTCCCCCTCTACATCAAGCTGAGATGTTTGTACAACTTGATCAGTCATATCATCCTATTAAAAAATTATTAGTATTAGATAATAAATAATTAATAAATCTAGTCATTTTTAAATGTGAGTAGTAATAAAATTTATATTCTTATGTCTATGGCCTTCGATCTCATATCCATAAAATGTTAGTACCCTCCAATTGAGTTTTGATGTGTAGTCAAATAAGTCTGAAAGTAGGTCATGGTTATATTGGATACGTGTGTTTAAGTGTACACGGACTTAGGAGATCACACAGAAGACACAAGCAAGCGAGAAAGATGGCACGAGAAAGGAGTCGACTGGCTCAGTGCATCTGAGGAACGAGGAGCTGCGGAAGAGTACTTTGACGGAGCAAGAAGGATGCACGGGAGCATGCATCCAAGGGATGAGAAGCTAGAAGGAAAACTGCACAAGACGACCAAGGCAGAATGGAGGAGAAAAATGATCAACACAAAGTTGAGCATTCCAAGCACCCAGATCCATTTCGGACACCCTAGCGTCCAAGCACCCGAGACGCCCCAAAATCTAGGTGTCCAGATCCATTCTAGACGCCTGGACACTCATTCCAAGTTAGGGCAAGTCATTGCCAAGACAGATGAGCATGGAGTCCACATCAGCAAATCTAGACACCCAGATCGTAAGGAGTCATTCAGACCCGTTAGAGGACCGTTGCTAGAGTGGATTAAGTTAGATGAATTCAGGCACTCGGAAGTCTTCTAGGCGCCTGAAACTACCACATCAGCACAATAGTTAGATCAAAGAAAAGCTATAAATAGACTGAAGCTCGAAGAACAATACACACTTGAATTATCTACTTTTATTCAATTTATTATAGTCTACACTCAACTATTGTACTAGGTTTCTCCACTTTTGAATCATGTCCAAAGAGGAGATTCTGACTAGTACTTTCATAGGCTTGGACTAACAACCTAAGGTTATGACCAAATAAATCCTTTGCATCGTGTTTCTTTTATGTTATATTTCTATATTAATTAATGTGTCCTTGCTAAAACGTTAACAAGAAAAAAATATTACTTTTATTGCAGGTCGCTATTCACCCCTTCCCTCTTGAGATCACGAATTGCTTTCATTGCACCAATATAAAAGTGTTATTCTTTTTCTTGTGGCTATTACAAAATATCTCCCCACAAGTACCAGATCTATGTAAAGTATTTATCTAAAAAGATAAAATATTTAAAAAGCAAAATTTTTACTAATTATAAAAATTTTAAATAATGTTGTTATAAACTTACAAAGTTTATTGCATGTTCTACAATAGATCATGATTCAACTATACGCTTTGATGATCCAATGCTCATGTCACCAACCTTAGCATTTTTATTACTTTGCTAAAATTTTAATTTCCAACCGAATCATTTTGGCTGTCATGATAACTCTCAATGTTAAATTTCTAAAAAAAACTCAATTTTGTAAGTACTTATCAAACATTATTAGAAAGTAGATCATGGAAGACGATATTGGAATATGTCTTTGCATGAACATGTGACAATCATGATTCTTCATACCAAACAATTTTAATTTATTCATATCCATGTATTGAGCCATATTCGAGGCAAACCCATTTAGAAATTTCACTTCTTTCAACCAACTGTACAATATCTGTTTACTTTTTTTTGTCCAATGTATAGCAAGTTTTTAGAAATTTATCGGTTGTTTCATTTTGATGCAACTCAAGTCTGTTAACTAATTGTTTCAGTTTCTCACATGATTTTACCGTGTCTTTAGTTTTGCTCATAACATTCATCACAGTATTAAAAATATTATCAAAAAAATACTTTTCCACATACACCACATCTAAATAATGTCGAATGAGCAGATACTTCCAATATGACAACTCCCAAAATATGCTCTGTTTCTTCCAACCACACTTGCAGATCCTAATATTATATTTATTTAAATCATCAGAACTCATCTGATTTATTGGTACAAATCCATAGTTGTCTATTTGCTGAAAGACTTCCTTTTCTGACTTGATTATGGGCGATTATTTTTTGACCACTGCATTCTTACGAACTCTTTCTTATTTCACCTAAAAGAGTGCCCTTTTAGTAAAAATTTATAGTGATTATCAAACTAAGATATTTTTTCACTGCAAGGTAATGAAAATGCATCCGACTCTGTCATGCAATGTGGACATACTAACTTACCAACCATGTTCTATCCAAACATTGTTGAGTATATTAAAAAAATAACTAATCTTCTATAATAAAGCAGCATGCAAGGTAAAATTACTTTTACTTGCAATATCATAAGTCAGAGACCCTACATTCCATAATTCTTTCAACTCTGTAATAAGAGGTTACAAAAATATATCTATCTTCTTTTTTAGATTTTTTGGATCTGGAATAAAGTAAGGAATATGAATTCATTTTTTATGCACATCAATGACGGTAAGTTGTATGATATTACTTTGACTGCCCAAGATGAATATTGCTGTACAAATTGACCAAATGGCTGAAATCGATCTGCTGAAAGTCTTAGTCTTACATTACGTAGTTCCATTGAAAAGAAAGAAAATATTGTATCAAGATGTTTCCATACAAGGGAGTCAGCACAATAACACATTATATCTCCTTCATGCATGTACATGCTCATGATGTCATCTCATGCGATTTGCTGTTGCGGCAGATGCATACAAATGTTGAAGTCTAGTAGTTAATGGGAAATAATACATAACTTTTCATAATATATTCATCTTCTTCCTCGATATGCGACTACGCTGTCTATATTGAGGGTGATTACACAATCTACATTCAGTAAGTTCATTATCTTCATTTCAAAAGATCATGCAGTTATTTGTACAACAATCAATTTTTTCTATGGGCAAACCTAAACCCCTGATCAATTTTTTATACTATAAAAACTATCAATCATTATATTATCAGCAGGGAACAACTCTGTCATCAATTGACAAATATCATCATAATATTGTTCAGAGAAATGATGTTCTGTTTTGATGTTTAGTAGTCTAGTAATACCTGATAGTTGAAAATGATCAGAAGGAATGTCTTCCCACACTTCTCTTTTACTAGCATGTAACATGTCATATAATTTCTGAATTTCAGGTGTTGGTATTTCATCAATATTTCTATGATCAAATGCATTCATTGTATTGTAAACCATTGATTGCATTGTATTATCATTAAATGATAATTCATGTTGAGCAATATGGCCAGATGAGAAAGCACCATAATGTCCAATTGGCTTAAACACATAAAGTTCTTCATGATATTCTAGTTGTAATAATTTAGAATAAATCTATTGTTATGGGTATTAGGATCTGGCGTGTAAAGACGAGTCTTAGATAGGGACACGTCAGACAAAAGATGACTTGTCCCAACACATGGTACAGGCTGAGGGAAACCAAGTTGTTATGGTTAACTTGACCGGTTGACTGGACTTAATCAAACCTATTCGACTCATTCATAATCCCTATTCGACCACTCGAATCCTGATTTATCTTATTTATCGGTCACAATCAAATCCCCTGATCCATCTTGGTGGTCACAATCAAATCCAATCTATCACACCACCGTCGCCAAGCACTTATGAGGCGAGACAGTCTAAGGACACGTAGCTACGATGGATATGGTAGGATATTCGATAATGATTAAGGATAATCACGGTAGGATATTCTCCAGACCCAAACAATGATCATGACAAAATATGGCAGGATATTCGTTTTGACAAGATATCTCAGATAATATTCTACAGTTCCTCTGACAAAATCTACTGCGCTGATATTTTCCTTGATTACGCAGGTATAATTCTCTCCCCTCTCCGTCTATATAAACTCTCGGTTATTACATGCACAGGTACGCAATATCATAAGCAATCACTTCTTCTCCTTGTTGTTTCTTCTTCCTCCTCCCGTATAACTGACTTGAGCGTCAGAATGGTCGAGCTAGGGACACCCTTGGCCTTCCTTCTCACGGTGTTAGTATTCACAGGTCCTCGGAGTCCACCATCTTCTTTCGCACGACGTCCAGCGTGGTGTTGTGTGGCGGGTGACGCATCCACCAGGCGATCTCAACAGGAACATATTTTGGCACCATCTGTGGCAACATCTTTGTTTTGCTTTGAGACGTGTCCATGGATGATCCCCCAAGACCAGCCCTCTACGCCTTAACGGAAGAAGAAATCAACCGCCTGTTGGCGGTTGCGGTTCAAGCTGCTTCACAAAACCAACCCTTTGTCCTAGCTCCACCCTCCATGATACCAACACGATCTGCGGAGGTCCCTCAGATCCCCACCTGAAGGCCGTACTTTCCGGTAAAAGCTCCCTAGGCCCCTCCTGTAAGGCCCATTGCGTCTATGGAGTCCGCGGCTAAGAGAACTCCTCCTCGGGACCCAATCAGGGGTAAAAGCCCCTGGTTGGGGGACAAGGGTGAACCTGGTAACTCACCCTTCACTAGGTGAATATTGGAGGAGGAGCTTGTAGGGATGTATATGTTGGGTTTTTCGTGCCGCAAAACTGCTTTTTGCGTGCGGAAACCACGAAACCCTCCGAACGGATCCGTGCGAAATTACAAAAATAACTTGTACATGCTTAA
>JBBMKF010000046.1:6402785-6418362 GCA_037834155.1 Curcuma caesia | reverse complement strand
GGAAAAAGAGAGGAAAACCTTGCGTTAACTCTACAAAGACTGCATCATAGAATTCAAAGGCAATAAACAAACACAATCGGTAAAATTACATGACCTAATGGCGAAAAACAGCCACACGAAACCAATGAGAATGAAATATGAAAACGAACGAACAAATGTGTTTGGATACAACATCAAATAGAGCTCATACCAGGAATGGGAATCCAGAAATGGATCTCTGCTGGGGGTTTTTCATCACAAACATCGTACCAGGTACGGAAGAGCGAAATGGAGCAAAAGAAAAGATCTATAGCTTTTCTCAAACGGGCGAAGAGAAATTATCAAGGTTGAACAGATTGTGTTGTATTACGAGACATCAAGATGAACTGATGTAGAGAACTGGCACCAGTCCACCCATTCTCCCATCTCTCCCAGGTCGTTTTTTCTTCACCTGAACATGGATAATAAGATGAGGAATTAGTGGTTCGAGTTATGATAAATCGAAGACAGGTTTCTGGCGAGGAGACTTACATAGTACCAACCATCGACTTCGTAATCGATTTCCACCTCCTCTCCAGCTGTTAAGCTTAACTGAAGGCATGATAATATTACCTTCGGTCAGGAAATTCGTATGCATTTGGCTCATCAAAATTGACAAATATCTCTGAATTTAGTTCATTTGGCTGGGAAATAGAAAAGGAATATTTCTCACAATCATAAAATATTCTTTACATGAGAAATTTAGTGCGATTCACTTATTTTGCAAGAGTTATAGAATTTGATCTGACCGATCTATCCAACCCAAAAGGGGCCTGATCAGCTCGGTTGTTTGTGCTCCCACCTTGAACAATCCATACGACTAGCTAGACTTTGCCTTGCCTGAGGGACCTGATTGATCTACTTGCTCAGCCTGTTGAACCCGCTCAACTTGTTTGATCGACTCACTTAGCTTGATTGGCTCTTCTGGTCATACTAGCCTGATCCCTAGTCGGTTCCACTTGATCCGATTAGCCTATCTAGTCTGCTCGTCATGCCTAAACTCATCTAATCAAACCACCCTACCAAGCACATCCAATCTAACTGACCCCATTGACCCCTTGAGGAGACCAACCATTCGGTATGTCAGACCCACCTGATCTGATTAGCCCACTCATCTAGTCAAACCAACCTACCTAGCCCATCCAATCTGGCCCCACTTACCCCTTGACGAGACCAACCATTTGGTACAAGCTTGATCCGTCACACATGTTAGGTTGGGCGGGCAACTGACTAGACTAGGTGACCCAATTGAATCTAGCTCATTCAACTTGTGTAGCTCGATCAAGTCGTCCAATCTGCTTGGCTCAATTGACTTACTTTGCTCATCCATAATAATATATTTTTGGAGGATTGAATAAAAGAAGAATATATATATATATATATATTGAAAAATAAAATAAATAAAAGATAGTGAATGTTGTAATAGAGTAAAACTTAACTATTCTTTACAAATAGACAATTCGTGGGGAATATAATAGCTATTCCTAAATGCATCCTAGAGAAATAGAAGATGCCCATGGTTTCACCATTGTTTAGAAGAAAATGATAGGAAAGTAAAAAAGAATCTCATTCATCACTGCCGGCGGTGGCACGAGATTTAAGTAGCAATCAGTTGAAAAAAGAATAGCAATGTAACATAAAAACCACAAAGTACCTCATCATCACCACCCGCGGTGAAGTCGTATAAGGCTTTCCCAAATTGCGGATTTTGTGAACTTGTGCCATCATCCTGCGAGCCAAAACTCCGTGTACCAGCCCCTGCTAAAGGATTTTCAAAGGACTCGTATCTCTGAAGCGTAGATGAGTATGATGGTGGTTCTTCCCTAACCTAAATATGCAAACTGGAACATGAGAGCTGTATAATCCAGATAATGAAAACCACAACATGCTTTCTAGAAAGAAGGCTAACTGGAGATCCAATTCCCTCGAAACCTGCACCACCAGTAGATGTGTTGCTGAACCGCCTCGCATTGGTTCCTGACCTGTTATCCTGATAATAAGTCCAGAGAAAAGAAAACTATGTTTATTTCTTTAGTTCCACTTGAATCATGGAAATTAGAGAAAAAAAGCTGCATTGGTCACAAGAAATGATCCATAAATCATGTCAAACGATATGAATAATCTAAGGCAATTATGTAAAGCTCTATATTTTACACATTTAAAGCATCTTTAGTCGAGGTGATGCTGATGCTTCTAGAATACTGACTATAGTGAGCACGATCTTATAACATAATTTGATACGAAACACAACGAACAAAGATAAATAATGAAAGAGACATGACAGAATTGCAAATTTAGGTATCTATCTTAAAATAAAAAAAATAAAAACTCAATTAAAGATTTGTTATTCTAAACAATACTTATTTATCATCCATAATCGGGATCTCCTGAAATCATAATACTTTGAAAACTTGGAACATTATATTGAAGAGGAATACCGATTAACTGTGCACCCTAAGCCATTATTATTTTTAGCAAGTTCATCTGCCTGCCCCTCCACTCCAAGACATGTACAATGGAGCAAGGTTATATGCTAAAGCAATAAAATCAACACTGAAAGAATTGACAAGAGAAACGAAAAAACAATGCAGGAAGCAGAGAAACAGTAGGTTATTTCTGCAACAAAATAAAGATACATACTGAAGTTTGTGAAATGCCATAGCCTGATGGACGTGAACTGAACAATGACGGATAGTTCATACCGCCAAAATGGGATGATATAGAAGTTTCCACAGAACCAGTTGATTCAGGAGATGATGACCCTGACGATCTTGCATCATCTTCCTGGAATAAAATGCAATAATATAAAGATCACAAACACAATTAATAATTTATATTGATGGTTATAGTACCTCGGCTTCATAAGTTTCAAGAATAGACTTAGCCCATAGGTCGTCATACGTCACTGATGGCCGAGAAGTTAAATTCTCTTCCTCCTCAACATCCGGAGCATCAATTCCAGCACCAGCAAGAAATTCATTTACCTAGCAACAGCATATTACAGCCTCCATGGCTTCAGCAATTAAGTAAAGATTATAACAAAACGGGAAATATGTAGCTATGTAAGCTGAGCAACAGTGTGATCTGCAGTCACAGTTGAAGGTAGGCATGTCTTCTATATTTGAGCAAATTGTATTTACAATGATTTAAAATTATGAAAACATCATTAAAAGGGACCACCATTGTAGAAGTACACATCTTACCTTCTCCATTGCTGGTGCATTATTTTCCCACATACCATCATCTAAACCTGCTGCCCAAGCCATTGCCAATTCAGGATCAATTGCATTAGATGGCTTTACATCGACTTGTTTAGATTCATACACCAAGTCAGATATCCCTGTTGTTACAGCTGGATCATTCAAACCAGAAGATGCACTAATGTTATGTCGGTCACGGTATATGTCAATGAGTTTGTCGCTGCATGTCAAAAACCAAGAAATAATAAGTTGAGAGATGATTATAATCTGTTCATAGCTAATGCAAGTAAACCTGGACACTCATTCACATACTGAAGCTGGACTGGATATCAAACTTACAAGTAAATGGAAATACAAATTGCAACTGCATGCAGAAAAATAACTACAACCAAGCCTTCAACTGCAATGACGAATAAAAAGGCAACGTCCTTAACTGAGGATTTTAGCTCGTGGCTTCACTAGAAATAAAGTACAGAACTTGAATACTGGTAGATGAGATTTTATATCTCAATTCATCCACAATAAAAACTCAACGAAATCATATGCCCCTTTTTTATGGTTTTGATGGGCAGTGCAAGATGATTGTAAGCAATTTTCTTCTCTCAATCTGGAAGGGAATTGGTCAAAGATGGTGAAATTAGTTCAACTCAACCAAATTGAACAGATTTGGCAATTCTTTGGCTGCTTTACAACCTTACAAGCAACAAGAAGGGAATTAACTGGAGACAACTAGACGACTACTACAGTATGTGAAAAAGGCATGCTAGATCTTCTATTTGTGTTAGTTACAACCAAAATTGATATCACACTTTTGCCATATAATTCTGCATTAGTCTTACTCGAATAGCATTGTCAGTGGCATAATCATCGTCATGATGGTCCTCTATGTTTGAATTTGCCCCCACAGCTAGTCAGGAGCTAATGTTGTAGTGGCCCTGAGCCCCTAACGACCACTAGTTTGTTGCTTTCCAGCGCATACAACTAATCAGGTCTAGTGGGGTGTACTTATTCTCATTATCCTCCATTCAATGTAATGTGTTTAGAACTATATGCATCATCATTATAATAATTTTCTGTAGCACCTAGTTTAACAATTATGTGGCCACCAACAGGAAAGAAATGGGTCTTCACAATATCCAAATAATCAATTGCCACATTATTAAACCCAACAAGAACACCATATGGAAGCAATGTATGAAAAGTTCAACCAACTAGACACTTGATATAGATCTCCTCGTCCACAAGAAATTAGCATTCTACATCCACATTTCACATGAGGGCGTAGGACATGACATCTAATTAGTATGATATAATGCATCGGGTATGAACATAAAGAATCCTCTTCTGCACTATGCAAGTACAAGTGTGCTTACGATGACTAAAAGATGCAAGTCAGAGTTACCTGGTAGGACCAAGAGGAAGATACTTTCCCCTTGGGACAAAGCAGAACAATGAAACTAAATCAAGAAGTCTCTCATGAGTCTCGTAAAGTTTCTTTAGTTCGTCATCTGTCCATTCTTGTTTGTTGTTGTCATGATTCCGCATATCTCTAGAAATCAAAGGAAACAAGCATAGATCAACATAAATAAACATCTAACTTCTTCACTTGTAATAAGTTTGTCATAAGTTACCTGATTAAATCATCTTGTGCCCTGTACATCTCATCAAGTACTTTTAGCATAGGACTAATTAAAGACCCAATACCAATACCGCTAGCACCTTGATCTTCCCCATTACTAAGTTGTGATTGTGAAAACTGAGATTGAACACCACCTAGAGATAAAGCATGCAAGAATTCATATATCTGTAGTCGATAAGGCTCTCCAGATCTGATTGCAATAGTGATTAATGCTTCAGCAGCAATTATTCGAACCTGTGCATCATCAACAGGCAAAATTCACATGAAAACAAGACAATGCTAAGTGCTCATAGGTAATGGAGAGAAGAATCTTTTAACAAATCTTATATATGAATAATAGTCAAAAGTCAAAGTTCTAAAGGTACCTCCCAGCTTCCACTAAAGGCACACCTTTGAAGCCGTGTCAAAGCACCAGCAAGTGTAGGATTTCTAGAACTTGCAGCTGCCACCATTTTATCAGCATCTAACATCATAAGTGCAGTGCCAGGAGGTGTTGCTGACTCCCAAGCATATTCAGAAGCAGCATAATTTGCATTTTCACCCAAAAACCACACCTGCATTGATAATTATCAAAACATAAAAAACTCAATTTCATAGTAAATGCATATAAAAACCCCAATTTACCTACACCAACAAAGAGCACTGATGTGTACAGGTACAAGCACACATGTATGGACATATATAGGGTCAGCCTAGTTAGTTGGTTTTCATAAAATCCATGATCTAAAAAGGGATGATCATCACTCATCATGCTCAATAGAAGTTGTAATTTGAAACCTGCTTATCTAGGTTGCATAGTAACAACAGAATTAAAGCACACTTAATTTCCAAAGATACACATTAAATTGCATAAATCTGTGATATTTATATCCTTACCGCAGCTTGCACTAATCTCTGCAATGCCAAAGCAGACTTTGGATCTGATGCAGACACTCTATCAACAGATGCAAGCCCTGACATGGTTCCAGGTTGAGGTGGTGGAAGGTCAAGAACAATAGTAACCGCTTCCAATGCAGTATGCTTCCCTTCTGGACCAGCTCCAACAAGACATGTCTAACGAAGGGAAAAAAAGGATCATAACAAGGTCAAAAGGCAGCCAAAAGATGAAGTACATATATAATGCTTACAAGCCAGAAACTTATCAACATCATCTAACTGTTTGTCACAACTATGTGAGGTCAGCTAGTTTTAGATGTAAGAAACTAAGGAACATGCTACACAGTTTACATTTGTGTGGTACCGTATGAACTAGATAGTACAAAGTGTGCAAACATTATTGGATGCATTGAGAAGAAGAATTTGGAGTGTGGCAAATCATATTAGATACTCAACAAAAAGAAAATCACTAAACTACCCTGAATGCTGGGATACAAGCATGACAATCAGTTTGACAGTAACCTGAACAGCACATTTGACAGTAGATAACTTTCTGAATTAAGCAATATACTATCGCCTACAATCTAGTTTAATATTAGCCATTTGGATTGAATAAAAAAATCAGATACACCGCAGTTAGGAATACTCTCCACCAGTTTGATACTTGGAATAATGGACTGTTTAACTCTCAATACCCTGAACAAAGGCAGACACAATTTAACTGCATCTATGGAACTTAACTATTCTCATCGTTATTAAATGTTAAAAATGGAGTATTATTGCAGGTTTAATCCTGAGTAGTTGAAACATAAGTCAGATAGTAGTGCTTACTCAACAAAACAATCTATGGCATGCAAATCAAGGGTCATGACTTCCAAAATGCAAGTATAAGGGCAGTGTGTGGTTTAAGTGTAATAACCTTTCTTCAAGTTAACCGTATGTTAAATCTACTTTTGATAACAAGTACTTATCATAACAAACAAAAACAAATGATCACCTGCCATTTTGTAACATCTAAAACACTCGTGCAGACAAATTAAATGGAACCTCATATGCCTTCATAAGCTAAAACCCCAATCAGTTGAAACTAAGAATCATATTAATGTTGAATGCAAAAGACTACTTCCTATGAGCCACAACATGAACATACTTTCCAGAGAAGTTGCAGAACATCAGCATCAATTTTCCCAGGTACTTTGGTTGCAAAAATTCTAGCAATTTCAAGGAGTGTGACTGCCATATCTGGAGTTGCCTGGTAGGTCAAACCAAAATCAAGAAAGATAAAAAACTAGCATCTTATAATATAACACAAGAAGATCAGATATTCAACATCAGATTATGTTGAAGCATGCCAAAACATTGTGAGACAACATACGAGGATGATTTTGGAGCTGGCTTATGGATCTTTTCCCATCCTTGAGTTTTGTGTAGGGTGGTTAAACTAAGGTCCTTTTAACCTCGTCATTTTAAGGAAATTTATGATTGTGGAGCTAGTTTTCTGAAATTCTAATTTCGAAAATCATAACATAACATCACTTTTTGTTGTTACCTCCTACAATCTTTAATGTCATGAAATCATGAACTGACCTGTTAAAAAGTACAATGACATTCAAAGAAATATTATCATGATTGGTCTCGCAACTATCTCAACTACTAGCTAGGTTGACGGTTGGCACTTGGTGTGTGCGCCATGATGGAAGTATTGGGGAAGGATGGCAATAGGGTAAGTTGGGTTGGGAAATCAATCATCCACCCTTGCCATCATGAGAAGCAGAGACATGGTGATTTAGAGCGGGCACATTTCCTATTTTTATCCATCACGGCACAATAGAATGAAGAAGGATCAAGACGGGTGAGATGAATATGTAATGACACTAAATTACTAAAGACAACAAACAGAGTGTCGAATAATCAACTTCTGTGCAAGTGGAGCAAAACAAGCCTAGTCAATATGGGGCATAAAGAACTGGCATTTTATCAAACTAATGAAAATTTTCAGGTATTCCATAGTTAAATTTCATTGTAAGGTTACTATTATATTGTGAAACTTAAAGCTTGCACTGCACAATCTTTTTCTTACTTGGTTGATTTTCTTCTGATATGAAAATGAAGTATACAATGTAAGTGATTCCCAAAAACCACAAACAAGCACTAGTAATGGAGAGAAGAAAAAAGTACCTTAAACCGAGCATGTAAAGTGAGCAAGATATCATTTAATAATGCAGAAGGCCAGGCTGGATCAGACAGCTCACATGCAATGATAGATTGCAATTCCTCCAGAGATTCATGTGGGTTTTGCATCCATATTAGAGCTTTAATTACCATGGCACGAACATAAACACATTCACATGCCACAGTTGTACGCACAACTTCCATTAGTGATGCTAATAAACTTGCAATAGTATCTACACTGCCTGCACCATTTGACACGGGTATTGCCTTACGGGTTCCTGGAAGACAAGATTGTTAGCAATTTTTTGACAATGATGAATTGGTGGACAAATGTTTAAATAAAATTTTAATTTGGAGATTTTAGGCTGACAAAATTTACAGATGACAATGATAATAAAGGTTAGAGTTAATAATACGCACGTGTTGTGATAAATAAATTTTGTCCAATGCTAGGTATTATGTCAGTACATAGTATGTAAGAGTTGACATTCAGATGCATAGAGAAGTTTCACTGGATCTAACACCTACTAGACAAAGTTCATAGATGTCTTCCCCTGACTGGACAACCTTAATATCCATAATATCCTGAAAATACATAAACTCTCCAATCTCCTTTGTTAAGAAAGTGTTGATGAAGATAAATTTTCAAACATATGATTCTTGTAGTATCATCAACTGTAATGATAATATCACATACAAAAACAAGGAGAATTCACTTTCTAGACAAAGAGGCAACATGTAACACTAAATGAACGAATGCAATTCTGCCAAGCTGAATAAGAACAAAACTAAATACAACAAAATATGGTCTAAGAGACTACTTTGGTCCATACATAAACATTTCCAATTAACATGCAAGGAAAGTACACTTTCTTCATGATCCCCATGGAAATCTTGATATCTAGCTAATGCAAAGACTATTAAGGCATTGCTTACATGGTAAGAAAGGGGGAATTCTCCTCTCTTTCCTCATCCTCTGCCTCTTCTCCCTCTTCTCTTCCCCTCTCTTACCACCTAACTGTGTCCTTGTCCATCAACATTAAACTCGTAAATGCACTGATAGAATTGGGATCGTCCAATATGTGACCCTTTCCTTTCCCCAATCTCCTCCTAGCCTCTTCAAAAGCGAAAGATGGAAGACATAAGGCCTAACATCAAGTGAAAATAAGCACAATCCTTCTTATAAGTGTCATTCTTATCTCCTTTAGTTCCTCATCCTCAAGATTTATAGCTATAAGATATGCAGAGCTATGGTTGTCTTCTGGAAATAGTTATTGCCACAGTTTATTATTCTTAATCTTTATACAACCATAAAAGAAGTAAAGAATCAACATTCTGGAACAGTAATTCAGTTTTGACAAAAATGCATGATTCAAGGAATAAAATAAATATTCTTCATTTATTGGAAGTGTGAACAATTATATATAAACTACCTTCAGAGTGTGAGCCACTATTAAGCTCTGAATCAACAGGATCAAGCCTCATTCCTTCATCAACATCATATACACCCAATGCAAATGCAGCAGCCCTGCTTTTTCCCATTTCCTGAACCACTCTTGCAGCAGCATGAAGCACTGGTCGAGAGAAACTCCGGAAAGAACTTTCTAATCTGAGTATCTTAACAAGAGAATGTTAGAATTCCATACCTGCATCGTTCAAAATAACAGGAAAAATATAGATATGAAAAAAGAAAAAACATGTAGACCTCCTCATGGAAAGTTTTATAAGAGGCTGAGGACGCTTTGCTTTAGAAGGTTTCTCAATATTTGCTTTTGCTGTAGGATTGTCTGTCTCTTTTAGTTTAACTGAAGGTGCATCAGGCAACTTAAGAACTTCTCTGGTCAATCGAATCCATCCCGCTGCACGCTCTTCAGTTCTATAACATAGCAAGTATAAAGGGAACTTATGATTATACAAGATATCGATAACTCAACAATGATAGATATTTTCAAGGAATTTCTCTATCCATTTTATTACAAGTTTAACTGTCACCTCTCTGTATTGTCAAATTTTCCCAAAACACAGAGTATCGCCTCAAAACAAACTCTGTCGCTGGGATCCAGAAGCAGTTGATAAAGAAGTGAGCTGAATTGAGACGTTATATCAGGCCTCTCTGGATACAGATTATTAAACAAGGCATTTAACTGGAGTATACAAATAATAAAGAAAAATTGCATATAATGTCAATGAATATGCATACCATGAAGTGCACGGGCTCTAGATATTGTATGACACAACCTAGCAAGGGAAACCCGAGCAAGAACGTCATGCAAATGAAGTATGTCATGCAAGGCACCTATTCATCCAACAACAGATTCTTATTAGATAAAATGAAAAACTAAATAGACAATCCCAATAACATCTTTCATTCCTACAATTGCGCAATGCAACACAAGAAGGTGTTGGATAAATGAATTCAAGTTAGAAAGAATTCTAGATTTTCTAGAAGCCAGATTTCACGTTCCACTCTCAAATATCTAAAAGGAAAAAAGAATACCAAAACATGGTCAGCTAGTGCAATACTAGTGTTTACTGATACAGCATAACTAATGGAATTGAAAATGAAGTGATGGCATAATTTAGAAATACATAGCAACGATAAGAAAGAGATAGAAGTGCACCTCCATGCTCAATGTGTTTTTCTGCACAGAAAAGAGAAAATAAGTTAGTAGATAAATATTGTACTTACCAGTCTACATATTGGTACTATAAACAAGAAAAAGTCAATTAAAGTTAATAGACATATCACACAAGTCAACCTTTACACAAGTCAACCTTTTCACAAGAAAAAAAGCCATATTTTGTGCAATCACCAATGTAAATGTAAGGTCATAGAAAACTTAAACTGACCAAGAGCCATAGCGACAGAGTAAGGATCTTTTGTAGCTATATCAGAAATAAGCCCCAAGGCATGCCTTACAGCAACTGGATCAGCAAATTGAATCCTATCAAAAGCATTAGAGTAGAAAATGTTAAGAAATAGTGAACAACAAGTGTAGCGATAAATCAGTATACAATGTAAATTATTTAATGCAAACTGACTGTCATTCATATCATTGTATCTAAGAAGCCAAGAAGGAGAAGAGAAACTCACAAGTTTCAGCTAATTTAGTATTAATAAAACAAAATGGGAAAAAGAAGACAATTTGGCAACCACCAGGTATGCACAACTAAAGAAAGATTATGGTGGAGGTTTAATATGTGAATGCCTAGAAGAAAGATGATTAAGCAAACCATACTTCTATAATAGGGAAAGAACTAATTATAATTGGGATTACTCTGTATGAAACAGTCAACAAGGCATAATATTTTTGAAAATAATTGTTCTCAAATTGTAGGCATTGCAATTTTTATTCTCCAAAGCCTTTTAAAAAAAGTTGGGCAGTAATAAAATCATTAAATTAAAAAAATGATACATATTCATATGAGTTTGGACAACAGACCCTTGTATGGCACGATGGAGAAATGCTGGATTCCCAGGATCAAGAGGAAGTCTTCTTAGAGCACTAAGAGAAGCATATTGCAGATTGCTCCTAATATTAGACTGCAGATATAAGAAACCATATTAACCACACAGTACACACTAATCTCATGATTGTGCCAAACTGAATGATGGTTTCGTTCTGACCTTAAAAAAATCTTGGTTTCAAGGTGCCACTGGACTAACTTAATGATAGATAATAGAGGAATATACAAAGTAAAAAAGGGGTTTCTAGTTTCAAAGGTAAAATTGACGGTTTCTACTTTCAAAGGTAAAATTGTATTCTGATCAACAAGATCATGGGTGATAGGCAGGCACTTGAGATTCAAGTGTTTAATGTGAAAAGATTAAAGCACAGTACACATTTGTAAATGGGAAAGTACCTCCTTGTCACCACCTTGCTTGCCAAATATGCCTCTTCGGCGCTTTTGCTTTGCATCTCCAACCTGAAATTTAGGGACATGTAAAATCCAATTTAATGTTCCAATAAATGTTCAATGAGACAATTCAACATGAGAATGTTCAAGGATCAAGAAACAAAAGAATGAGAAGCCCTAGGACTAGCATAGAAAAAAAAATCAACAAGGGTGGGGTCGGTGCATAAAAAAGATTAAAGCTTGTATAAATGCTTGTGAGGCAGGTGCATAAATTTTTCTCAGCAATTGAGGTAGCATTATCATTTCCAAAGAATAGGTAGTCAATTAGGGAAATGGGATAAACATTACAAACCTTTTCTAGAATGCCAAAAACAATCTCGTATAACTTCTCCAAGATCTCAGAATTGCTTGCTGAAGCAGAAGTCAGGGCCTTCAGAGCTGCAAGCCTCCGAGAATGGACTGCAAAGAACCATTTAGTCAATCAAAAGTGTTTTGAATACACTATACTGGCTACGATGTTAAATTTAATCTGTCGAAACTTAAATTTAATACACTAAAATAAACACTATAAATTTCACGTGAAGTTTTTCAAACAATTAATTTGACAAGTAAAAATATAGTATCGAGCAAATTTGTCTTGCCTCTGGGGGAGATAATGTGTTGTTAAAGAGGCTCTTCACCAAATTATCTAGAGCGCCTATGTTAGTAAGCTAGCATTAGTTTCAATTTCCATTTTCTGGAGTTAATGGGACATCCTAATTTAGTCTGAGATACTGAGCTAGGAGCTAAGGAAGAGGTTTATAAGCTTAGATGAGTGATCAATTGTTAAAGGGATAAATCTTAAGTCAAAGAGATTGTGACACCCTAGTTTAGTTCCATGTGGGCTAATAAAGGAATTTAAAATTTTTTGTATGGGTGAACTACTGTTAACTTAAACTCAAGCATTTTGAGCCAAACAATCATGGGTTAGTTCTCATATTTCAGTAGACCATGATAATTGTTAAAGTGCCTTCATGGTATTTGTCACAGTGAAGCCAAAATGTAAAATAACAGCTATTTTAAAAATTAGATAAGATATTTAGACACCCACCTTTGGCTCTTGAATTACTGCAGAAGAAAAAGCAAAACTCTTGAAAAATTAATCAGCTTCACGTGATGATTCATTTGTGAAAATTCAATTCTCTTTACATAAAAATTAAGGATAGCACATTTTTTTATATAAATCCAAAAATATGTTGTATTTCTTCATATGTTTTCATAGTTTTTCAGATCAATAAAAAACACTGTATAGTCTTCCATAAACTATAAAGGTGAATATAAGACTGTTTTTTCTATATTTTCATACTTTGCATACACGCAAAATGTTTCCATATCAAATAATTTTTGGAGCAAGTAGAATATGTTAGAACAAGTAACATATTTGCTGAATCAGAAAGGAGAAAGAGAGAATTCACTGTGTTAAGGTAAACAGTACTGCTATTAGTTTAAATATGTTACATGATTACATAAAATAACCACTAAAATTAAAAGATAATCATTTTCTAAAGCAAAATTTTATCAATGAGAGGTTGTTTGAGTGAAGTATACGATGACAAATGATCATAAAAAAATGAACCTAGGGAAATACAAGAAATGATTGCCTTAAATAATGACATGGAAAAATGGCATAATCTAACAGAAACAAACTAAGACAATAGTTACATTCAACATCAGCACTTGTAGCCTCAGCAGTAAGTTGATGGACTATTCGAGGTATCACATCTGCTCTTGTGACCCCTCCAACAGCATCAATATCAGCAAGTGCATCCCAATTGGGGGTCGGAATCCCTCCACCTGGACTTAAACCTTGTGCACCACTGTCGGACAAAATTCTGGCCAAATAATAGTACACATAGCGTAGCACATTCCTATCTTCACACTGTTGATGAAGCTGAAAAAAGGTAAAACAACATTAGTTAATTTGATATTGTCATTAGACTATCCCATTGCACCTATATATTAGAACCCCATGTACTGTTAAATGAATAATTCTGATGTGCAGATAGGAAACCATAAGAACAGACGAAACATGAGAGCTTTGCTATAAGTAGATAGGTGTTCATATTGTTGCTTTTCCACCAAATTTTGATACCCTTTTCTCCTTTTTTTGCAGTTAGCTTGTTCATTTTGCATGTAGAACCGCTGTGTTTCCTGTGAGAAAACCATTGCAGAAGGAAAAGGAGTGGAGAGAAAATCCTTTAAATGAGAAAATTACTCCATTTCTCTTCTTCCCTATTTTCAGCCTTCATATTTCTCTATCCGTCTTAGTTTATGAACCTAATAAGAAACATGGCCTAAGTGTCCTTTTCATGCACTTTATTTAACTGTTATTGTTAACAATAAGGTCCATAAGATAGATACAAAAAATTGGGATACTTGATTGCAAAGAATCTAACAGAATTTTTAGCGGGTATTTTGTAACCAACTACTAAAAGAACACCAATGTGGGTTCTCTAAAAACTCAGAGTTATGTCATTTTTGTGAAAATCCTGGATCCTTATGCAACTGTTCTGATTCTATGAGATTAAATAGAAGCCAAATAATTAAAATTTAGCTTGTAATTTAACAACTGCTTCAGTTTTGAAATGTTGAATAAAATCAATAATGATACAGCTGTTAAGGACTCTCCAACTTAGTCCCAACAACATTAAGCTATTGGTGTATATAATCCATGTCGCAAACTGCAACCGGTAAAAATGTCCAGCTAGTTACTACATTATTGCAGAAACTTTTCTTCCTAAAGTTTGCATTAATTAAAATACCACTATAAGAAGTATTTGTATCTTACAATCACTGGAAGAATATCTAAAATGCAAGGTAATTTTCCATGATAACAACATTATTTTCACAGATCTTGGTATTAATATGTTGCATAATTAACTTGAGCATATTAGCTGGTTACAAAGAACCAAACAGAAGAAATGTGTACTTTGTGATCACCTTCAAAGTTAGCAGGAAGTTATTGCTTCTACAAACAAAATTCGCAGGCAAAGTGAAATACCATAAGAAGTGATGGAGCAACGGAAGGATCCACCGAGTTGTAGACTGCAAGTTTTGGGAACACATGAAGCACGAGCTGCTTCTGGGAGCTTTTCTGCAACAAAATAAAGGAGGCGCGATTAGTCATTGCTCCACTTCTCAGGTAGTTTAAGGAGGATCATAATGCAATAAAATTAACAGACACCTGATCCGATGTGGCAGCGAGTTCATGAATACTCCTCACCAACTGTGCATATGAGACTGACTGCTCAAATTCGAGTACGTCAGAGAATTAGGCAATTTCAGACATTATACGAATAGATCTAGAAAGATAAACGCCGTAACGCGATTGACCAGGCAGGGTCGCAGGGACGAGATTCGACAGCCAAAATAGGCAAACGTAAGGAAAGTGGGTAGATTCAAGGCGAAAGGGTCGGACCTTCTTCTTCTGCCGCTGCGGTATGGCTTTGACGGGGTTGAGAGCCTTGGCGGCGGCGATGGTATCGGTCTGGATCTGGGCCAGAGCGCCTCTCCTGGACTTCCGATCCGTGGTGGCCGGCTTGCCGAGAGTTGATGGGGCAGCCGCAGGGGCGGGGTTGGGCGCCGGGGGAGCCGCCGTCGCCGGATCGGAGGTGATGAGATCCATGAGCGTGGTCCCGGATGACTCGTGGCCGGGGGCGGCCATTGCGTCGGAGGAAGGGTTAGGGTTCGATCCGGCGAACGGAGATGCGAAAGATCGCCTAAACCTTAGCTTCGTCGCATCTGCTCGTCGCGGACGAGGAGAACGCGAGCAACC
>JBBMKF010000046.1:6354986-6375189 GCA_037834155.1 Curcuma caesia | reverse complement strand
ACTTTCATAATTACACATGTAGAGAAACTCACAGTTTGTGATCGTATCACAAATTCTCTCATGCTATGAAATGTATTATGGACATTCAGTGAACAAGTCTAAGATCCAATCAAACATATAAAATATGCACTTAAACAGTGAATTTATTCAATATAAAGTATAATCATAAGGCGATTGCCTTAGGACACCTCCCAAATATAACATATTTGAATTGAAATAAGCCGATTTTGTTATTGATTTTTGTTGATTCTGTATTGACTTTATTAATTTCAATTTCAGATGACATGGATCATACACATAATGACTCATTGTGATGTGTTACGGAATAAGCTGAGGGAGACTATCGAGGAAAATAATATATGATTCTGCTTATGAAGTCAGAAGATACATTGGGAGGCTTGATAAATTATCCTAGAGATTTGAACATGGTTTTCCTATCTTGGATCATTACAAGATTTGGACAATGATTATCACTACCACTACACCTCAATTAAGTAGCACACTATATATGGGGGCTTTATAAATAGCACATCACATATATGGAGTTGACAAAAGAGCTGCTTGATCGTGTAGATCATGTAGATAATAATGGACCACCCTCCTTAAAGCATCTCAATGTGATTAAGGAGGATCCAGAGGAGGGACAGAGTGAAGATTCTATAAAGAGTTTCAATGCCAGTATGCCTCAGATCGCTGCCCCAGTTGAGAATAGAAAGATAGGATTTATGTTGATTACTACTGTGCCAGTATCTATTTTAGTGGGAGTAGCAATGACGTATCTACTACTGCCCTAATGTCAGTCCACGTAAGAATAGTAATGACCTATCTAGTTTCTTAAAGATGTTTATATTTTTATGCGTTAATATAGTATGTGACTTAAAAAAGTATGTTATGTGTTGACAAACTTGAAAAATAGAATGTTATGTGTTAACAACATATTTATTATAAATGATCTGTTCATTTATTATAGATTTGATGGGTCATATATAATATGAATATATAATATGAATGAACAGTGTTGATTAGATTTGATCATACAAATAATGAGTAAAAATATTATCACTATTTGATTTTGTAAATCAAATCAGATTAATATTGAATTAATCATGAATTGCATACATATGAATTGCATCGAATTACTAAATAATATATTTATTTATGTTATATTATGACTATAAAAACGTCATAGTTGAACTAAATAAATGAGAAAAATTAAATGAGGATAACTATAAAATATAATATCTCAAGAGACGATATGTTTTTGAGAAATAAGAAGTTTTAGAGACTGTCAATCAAGTTATGGATGAGCCTACTGATGTTCCGACAATACAACACATACGTGATTTTGATGTCTATAAGGCATGGAAGAAAAAAAGACTCTACATCTAAGGGTCTACTAATTAGTTCTATAGTTGATGACCTAGTATATAAGTATGAACAGTATCCATCAACTCATGCTATCTGGGTTGCCTTTACAGAGAAATATAGTAGAGTGAGTATAAGCAAGCTTCGACAGTTGCAAGAAGCACCTGAAAGTCACCATGACTCAACATTTGAGGGAAATGACAGCTATGATTCAGGAGCTAAAAGTTGCTAGTCATTAGTTGACTGATGAACAACAAGTTCAAACAGTAATTCACCTCCTTCTTGATTCTTGAGAGATGTTGAAACAGAACCCGACTCACAATGAAAGTATCAAGACTTTCATTGATGTCTCACGCTATGTTGAATTGAAGGTAGAGAGAATTGAATCCACAAGGATTTATGATCAAACTTTTGTAGCTGAAGGTTATGTTAAAGTATCTAGATCCAAGAGTAAAAAAAAATGATTCAAGAAGGAAAAGGGAGGAGAAGTTAGTACTGTTGTTATTGGGCTGGACCCAAACAAGAAGAAAATCAAAAGGAAGAAATATGAAAAGAAATCTAAAAGTAAGTTGACTTGCTTAACTATGAGAAGAAGGGTCACTTTGCTTAGGAATGTATTGAATCGAAAAAGGAATATTCATGTTTCTCTTCTATGCATAAGCATTATGTTGCTAGTATAATGTTGTTAATTGATTTTTATCTTTCATGGATTATAGGTTCAAGAGCAACAAACCATGTAGCTCGTGAGCTAGTTACATTATGGAGTATCGTCGGTTACCAGCTAGCAACAAATGGATACATGTGGAATACAATGCAAGGATTGAAATCAAAGGAGTTGACACTTACAAACTCAACCTACGTAATGAGTGTATCTTATTTCTACATGATGTCCTTTATTCTCTTGAGATTAAATGGAATTTGATTTCTGTTAATTGTCTTCTTGGATTGGAATATTGTATAAACTTTTACAGTCAGTGTGTAGAACTTCCTATTAACTTTGTATTAATTAGATATGAATTTTAATGAATGATTTCATAATTTTTGATGTAGAACCAGATATTAATTATAGAGTTTAGGATTGTTTTTCAAACATTGCTATTACTAATGATGTTGATATTAAAGATGAAGTTTAACATGCTAGATTAGAACATATCGAACGGACAAGAACGCATGAATAAATTAACTAAAGGAGGCCTACTAGACACTCATACTAAGATAAACTTATCTGTGTGTAAATATTGTCTTACTGGAAAAACAACTAGGAAATCATTTAGTACGGTATTATTAGAGTTGAATCACCATTATAATTAATTTATTCGGATATTTTGATCCAATGAATGTGAAAACAAGACATGGAGCTTCATATTTCATTATATTTATTGATGATTTTACATGTTTTAGTATATTTGATTTCTCATAAATTTTAAGTATTATATTGCTTCAAACATTATTTGAACGAAGTTGAGAATCAATTGGATCATAATATTAAACCTTACACACTAATCGTGAAGGTAAATATTTGTAGTTCAAGATAGTATGTAATGATAAAAGGATTATTAGACAACTAACGATCTTAGGAACTCCACAGTAAAATGGGATTGCTGAAAAAAGAAACTGGACTTTTCTAGATATAGTTAGGTCTATGATGACTCAAACTAATTTGTTAATTTTCTATTGGAAAGATACATTATTAGCAGAGACCTATATATTTAACAAAGTACCTTCTAAACTTGTTCCATTTACCCCATATAAATGCTGAGCAAGTAAAAAAATCATATTTGAGTAATTTAAGACTTTGGGAGGCAACCACTTATATTCATGATAATAATCATAAATATGAAAAACTAAGACCTAGGAGTAAAATGTATATCTTTATAAGGTATTCTGAGATCTCCAAGGATTATATTTTCATTAATAAGCAACAAGATGGAATCATCTCCGAAATAGAGTCGAGAGATGCAATTTTTCTAGAAATTGAGTTCCTAACAAGATGTGACATTAATAAAACTATTCCACTATTTGAGGAGGATGATACTTTATCATCGATAGAGGTATCACAAGGGATGCTTGAAACTAGTTAACTTAGTGGGAGTGATTTATCGATTAATAAGTTGAGTTCTCAATAGTCCAACCTACGAAGAAGTAGTCGTAAGATTATTTCTAAAAAAAGTTTGGCATTAATAATGAAACATTAATGATTCTCTCAGTTGATGATTAAGAATCTCAAATTGTTGAGGAAGTATTGAGATGAATTGTTAGAGAAAAATGGGAAGTCACAATGGATGAAGAAATTAAATGATTTTCTTCTAAATCGTAAAGCCATTGGGAATAAATTGATTCTCAAAATTAAGAAGAAATTAAATGGATTGATTAATCAATATAAAACTCGTCTAGTTGCAAAAGGATATACTTAACAAGAGGGTATTGATTTTGAATAGATATTTTATTTATAAAAAATGATAACTACATGAAAATATAGCATGAAAACACAACATGACATACTCCATTGCATAGATGTGGGATCCACTGCATGGAGTGTGTCATGTTATATTTTCATGCTACAATTTTTCATGTAGTGTATCATTGTTCTTTTTTATTGTGAAATTTATGTTATTTTAACTATAATAGTAAATTTTGATTTAGAATTATATTAAATGGACGTAAAAATAAATTTTTTTAATGGTAAATTTACTGAAAAAAATTTATATGATATAATCAGAAGATTACATTATTAAAGGTCTATATACGATCTAAAAGCAAACGTCAATTGGAATGGAATTGGAATGGAACTGGAATGGAACGTAAGATTTAATAAAATATTAAATATAATTAAAATATATTTAAAATAAAAAAATATAGATTGAACCTGATAAAAATTTTTATAAATAAATTTAAACAATTTTCATATAAAAATAAAATTTTTAAAAATCAACGAGGCCAACTTTTACCGTCCCCGTTGAGCCATCGTTGCCTCATCATCTAATCCCAACTCCTCCTCCCTTCTCTCTTCTCTGAGAAGGCGACAGGCGACTTCCATTCCATGGCTTCCACCGCCTCCTCTTCCCTTCGACTTCCATCTCTCCTCCCTCCTCAAGCCCCCTCATTCTGCAGATCCCGCCGCCAGCTCCGTCCCCACCGCCTCCGGCTTCACCCCGTCAGAAAAAGGCCCCTTCTCGTCTCCGCATGCTCTCCCCAGGACAACCCTAACGGTGCCGGAGGCAGCAACGGGTCTTGGGTTAGCCCCGACTGGTTGACTTCCCTCTCCCGCTCCCTTTACGGCGGCGGCGGCAGCGGTGGCGACTCCCGGATCCCGTTCGCCGACGCCAAGCTGGACGACGTGTCCGACCTCCTCGGAGGCGCCCTTTTCCTCCCCCTATTCAAGTGGATGCTCGAGTACGGGCCCATCTATCGCCTCGCAGCTGGCCCTCGCAACTTCGTCGTCGTCAGTGACCCTGCCATCGCCAAGCACGTTCTACGCAACTACGGAAAGTACTCAAAGGGGCTCGTCTCCGAGGTTTCTGAATTCCTCTTTGGATCTGGGGTTGCCATCGCCGAAGGTGACCTTTGGACGGTTGGTAATCTCGGCTCTTTCCTTAGATTATTACTGTCCTGTGAATGAATTAAGACTGAGGGAAAAAAGAGGAAGGCCAAAAATAGGAAATGAAGATGGCCATGGAATCGCAAAAGGTGGTGGTGCATTTGAATTTCATTCAGCATAGATATTATCCGCTGCGGTTGGCTTTCTTCTTCGGTTTGGTTCCATGTTGATTTGCTTTTATTATTACTCGCTTTTATGATGATTGTACTTGTATTTTCATAGTTGACGTTATGTTAACATAGTGAAGTCTTACACCATAGAGAAGTGTCACACCTTAGCTTCTTTTTTTTTTTGTATATTCTTTTAAGAGTTGATCCTATTGATGAAAAACCTCCGTTAGGTTATTGTTCATGCTTTTAACCCGACTCAAACCAAAGAGAATTGGTAATGGTCCCAAATCTTTGGGCCTGTTTTTTTAAGTAAATTTAATTTCTTTGAAGCAAGTTGCCCATAACTGATTGTAATTGGTCCGTTGATGAGCGCTATTGGCAATATCAATTGTTTACTAGTTTTTTCTTTAGGCTTCTTGCATGATGTTATGACTTTCTTTTTTACACTCTTTATATCTGCCAAATAATGTTGCAGGTAAGACGTCGTGCAGTCACCCCATCTCTACACAAGAAGTATCTCTCTGTAATGGTTGATAAAGTTTTCTGTAGGTGTGCCCAAAGACTAGTCGAGAAGCTTCAAATCCATGCCATGGATGGTACAGCAGTGAACATGGAAGAGAAGTTTTCTCAATTAACCTTAGATGTTATAGGCTTGTCTTTGTTCAACTACAATTTTGACTCACTTGCATCTGATAGCCCGGTTATTGAGGCAGTTTATACGGCACTCAAAGAAGCTGAGGCTCGTTCCACTGACATTTTGCCATATTGGAAGGCAAGTTATTTCATAACCTCTTATAGGCCATACAAACCTATTTTGCCATATGAAGCAGTAAATTTAAGACAACCGAAATCCTTTTCTCTTGCAGTATTTTTCTAATTGTTAAGCAAAACTTAACTGCTTTTGATGGTTGTTTTAAATTAGTTACACTTTCCTACATAAGATGGGATTCCATGTTTTTCTCTTATATTTCTACTATATGGCGAATGATGTAGTTGTGAAACCAGAACCAGATTGCTTTGTCTGAACATAGAAC
Organism: Curcuma caesia; assembly: GCA_037834155.1. Taxonomy (NCBI): domain Eukaryota; kingdom Viridiplantae; phylum Streptophyta; class Magnoliopsida; order Zingiberales; family Zingiberaceae; genus Curcuma; species Curcuma caesia. The sequence continues at coordinate 6,369,082 of JBBMKF010000046.1, read as the reverse complement.
ATTGTAATTTAGCCCTTCATTATCGCGTTCACTTTGTAGGAATTGAAATACCCTAGATTAACCAAGCTGATCCTACCAGGTTGTAAAAGGCTAGTTATTCAAGTTCTTTGTAATTAGATGACATGAATATTTTCTAAGATGCTGGATAAAATTCATGTTTAGACAAATTGAAGTAGAGTTCAAGGCGGGAAGTGCAAGAAATAGTATAGAGGACTGTATTTAGCATAATAATTGCGATAACTTAATTTGAGAGTTTAATAATGAGGTAAGATTATGTAATTGGTGACATAATTCTCATAACACATGGGTAACCATTATTGCATGCTGACAACATGCTGCCAAGACATCAACAGCATATATGCATTATGTAAGCTTGTTTGTAGTTCGTCGTAGATAATATTTGAAACCTCTGTGATAATGTTGTGTAACAATATGTATATTAGATATCTAAGTGTACGTTTATCACATTACATACCAAACAAATTAAGATAAGCCATCTATATAGAAGAAACTTTAACATCTACCACACAACATAATGAATTGTTGTAAGAGATATTTCGTAAAATAAATTTTACATAATAATCCAATTCTAGAGTGTTTAATGCTTACAGCTACAAGTGTTTACCATGTACATTTTTTTACTATTTACACAAAATGATTTTCAGGTACTGATCCCTAAATTAACAAATGTAATATTTATTCTTATTATTAAATTCTCATCTTCATACTGATCACTCTCTTCTATGATTATATATTTATATTATTGTTGGGGGTTGTTTTTCATGAAAATATCTTTTATTTTACTAGATTTGACTTAGTCATTCTATTTAGACTCATTAATGAACTCAGCCGCTTATGCGGTTTCCATGTTTCCTGAACCATGCTGCATATTCAGCTTGAATGAGCAAATTGAGGATTTAAAACAGGAACGGAATTGAGCTACAGAAATCTGTGAGCTGATACACTTGCTTGTCTAAGGAGCTTGAAATTCATTTGCATCTTAGTAGCAACAAACTATAGTTTGATTTAAATGAAGAGTAAGGAGGATTGATATGGCTATGAGGAATTAGTAGTGGTTATGAGAGGGTTGGTAGTTTATGAAATAGGTACCATAGAATTACATAAAAATTTGCACATGATTATTATAGTTTTTTCTAAATTTTTCTAGAAGCTTATTTTTGTTTGTGAGACTTATTTTTGTTTGTGAGACATAGGTCCTATTTGGTGCTTATGTTGGTTTCTGAGGAGGCCTTTATGATCGACTTTTACCTTATTTGAAAATCCAAACTTTCATTGTTACTTTCTCATGCTCCTGTATGCTCCATTTCTGTAGAAAATCTTCTTCTTTGATTAGGAATATTAATAATTTTCAAAATTTATCATCTGGTTCATGTTGCAGTTCCCTTTTCTCTGCAAGATAATTCCCAGGCAGATAAAAGCAGAGAAAGCAGTCTCTATAATACGCAACACTGTTGAAGAACTTATTATCAAATGCAAAGAGATTGTAGAAGCTGAATGTGAACAGGTTGAAGGGGAAGAGTATGTCAATGAGACCGATCCTAGCATCTTGCGTTTTCTACTAGCCAGCCGCGAAGAGGTTTTCAATTCATGCAGATTTTGTTCTCTGTTATTATGAAATTTGATGCTTCATATGGTATTGTAGTCTTTTTATTTGAAAATTTTCTCTCACTTAATGAATCAAAGAGGAAAATTTTAAAATAATACCTTACTCCTGCCACTGTTGTATCTTTTGAACAATTTATAAGAATGATTCAAGAATACAAAAATAGGGATGAAATATACTTCAAGTTTTTTTAATTTCAGGATTACTACCTCTGAGGAAAAAGGTCAAACCCAGTATGAATTTGACAAGGTTTTGACTTGAATCCTTATTAATTGATCATCTTCTGCTTTGCCGTGCAGTTTACTGATACTAAATAGAATCATCCATTGTGATTAATGGTCTTTGCTTTGAACATGTGATTTTAACCCTTGAACTTGTATCGAGATGCTCATGAACTTAAATTATGATTCTAGCTTTGCAACTATTAAGATGTTATTTTATATGTTGTAATTTACCATCTTAATTTAGTTATATACAACCAAAAGTCTCACATTTGTTCTTGTTATATTTCCTTGAATTTCAGGTTACAAGCATACAACTTCGTGATGACCTTTTGTCCATGTTAGTTGCTGGTCATGAAACAACTGGTTCAGTTTTGACGTGGACAATCTATCTTTTGAGTAAGGTAAATTTGAAGTTCCTTACATATCTGTGCTACTAGTATCTGCATGGTGCATCTGAAGTTTCATGTGATCGGTTGCTAAAGCCGGCCATTGTGGTTTAATATACGTCTAATATTGACAGAACTAAATTATTGGTATGCCATTCATAGTTTGCATAGCTCATGCCTGACATAGCTTACGCTACATGCCTAATATGTTCCTTCTTCAATCTTCATACTGCTTGAATAAATTATATTCTCAAACAAAAGTGGAAGAATTTTGAGAATGATTAGGCCTATCAGGAAGATTATTACCTAAGTGATTCAGACTTATGGATCTGTTGATGTCCAAAAGGTTTATTAAAAAAAATATGCACTTTTGATACCCCTGCTTAGATACTGACCTTAGTTCAGTGAGATACACCATACTATATGGCTTATGTCCTATAAACCCTAACTCAAATTGTTCTGTTGTTACAAGCCGAACTGGAATCATGCCGCTGCTTTAGTTGTTTATTGTTCCAGTTAAATGCTTGCTTGTTCCTGAAGGGATAGTTATATGACATGAGGAAGCTAGGCAACACAACTAACCCATTCAAATAAAATTAGGAGGATGTTGGCTTAAGCATTTGTAACTTTAGATTTGCTCAATGCATTTCTTTATGGGCAGCTTATATTCTAATGGCCTGTGTAGCTCTCTTGCAACATTTATCAGTACCATCTAATTTGATAGGTTCGCAGATACTACTCTTGGACTTCATGAATTTAGTTTTTTTAAAACAATGTTATTTTGGTTTAGATTATGTATTTCCACTAGTCCAATTAAGTTGATTATATTTTTCTTCCAGATATGTTGACTCTTCAGCTTTGAATAATTGAAGGATCCATCATCTCTCAAGAGGGCGAGACATGAAGTTGATGAAGTTTTACAAGGAAGACCTCCTAGATATGAAGATGTCAAAGAGTTGAAGTACTTGACCAGATGCATACATGAATCTTTGAGACTTTACCCCCATCCTCCAGTATGTATAGCTGCTTTTGGTCCATATTCTGCCTTTATCATCTCTTGGCCAAAATTATCATTCTTGTAGGTATTGATAAGGCGTGCTCAATCTGATGATGTACTTCCTGGGGATTACAAGATTAATGCTGGTCAAGATATAATGATATCTGTGTATAATATACATCGGTCGCCAAAGGTTTGCATGATATTCTGATACTTTATCTAGTTGAGATATTTAGTAACATCAAGCTCTTGTGCTTCCTTCGTTTTGTTCTTCTGCATCCATTCCTGTTCATCTTTGAGTCTACCAATAATGTGATTTTAAAATTTTGTTGACGATGGCTTCCTCACTTGACCTGGCATCATTGTGCTATTAATGGCAACGCTAGGACTGACAAATGACAATATCATACATAGCACAATGATAATATATTAATATGACAACCCTAAACATAAAATCACAAGTAAAGTCAATTGGCACTTACGATGCATGTATGATGATGATACATTCAACATGTTAATCAGAGAAATCAATTTTGAATATTCTTATGTTAGAAATTTACCTTTTAGGAAAGATAATCATACATCATGCAAAATATATTTTAGGTTCTTTTAACTAATATTGTATTGCTTTATTTGATGTTAGCAAAAATGACAGGAAAACAAGATTACGACAAAAGTAGCATAAACTGTCTGCCCTAACATACTCGTTCTATGTGTTATGCTGACAGTGGGATGTATAAGTCAGGTCCTAAATTGTGAAAAAAAAAAGAAAACTGAATTGTGATTTTAACTTTTTGGATTTTGTTCTGATTCTAGTCAGATCTGCACTTCCTCTCTGGTTAATAAGACACGCATAGAGATAGATCTAGAGATGGAAACAACCCCTTAAGACATCCTTGGCGCTAAGAGCACCCAAATTATTAGGTTTACTTAATTTTCTAGTAAATGGTTAGCATCTTTCTCTGAAGGCAGGGAATCCTTTGAGATTTAGTACAACAGAAGCTTTTAGAGAAATTACTTCATTTGGTGCTGCTTTCCACTTATCATCATCATAATTTATGCGTGTTTAGTTGTCTCAGTAAAACTGTCTTTTCTCTTTACATCAATTGGTATAAAGTAATTACCAGCTTTTCTAAACTACATTTGTCTGTTAGGTTTGGGAGAGAGCGGAAGAATTTTTTCCTGAAAGATTCAGCTTAGAAGGGCCTGTTCCAAATGAGACAAATACAGATTTCAGGTTTACAATTAGTTCATAGCACATGTTATGTCGTCCACAAATCCTACTAAATAGCCCCGCTGAGCTATATTCTCTTCAACAGGTTCTTGCTTAAAGAATCTTTTCAGGCATTTGATGTTTGCATCATGTTGTTTTTTGTTTTCTAGATTCATTCCTTTTAGTGGAGGACCTCGAAAGTGTATTGGTGATCAATTTGCTTTGCTCGAAGCAATTGTTGCTTTTGCTATCTTCCTGCAGCACATGGAGTTTGAACTTGTTGCCGATCAAAAGATAAGCATGACAACCGGAGCAACCATTCATACAACTAATGTGAGTTACTAGAATGAATTTATCACGAGAACTTTGTTGTACATATGATTTCTTGTGCCCAGTAGATATTGAGTTAACAATGTACATTAGGAAATGAGATCTATCCAAGTAGAAGTTCATTCGACAATAAGTTGTATCATGTTGGATCATACTTGTTCCTATGTCTCAGTTTCGATTTGGTTTCTCGTTAGTAGGCTAAATTTAAAAATGCTGAGCAACCTTTATTTATGTGCAGGGGTTGTATATGACGCTAAGTCCGAGGAAAACACAGCATAATCCTGTTCCATCCTTGAGGTAACTGACATGTCTCTTTACCCGCTCGACATTGTTATTGCCTTCTCTGTTAGATGTGATCCTTCATATTTGGTTAAAGTTTTAGTTTTTGTAGAGTTATCACTCAACATTGTCGACCTCTTAGACTGAGTTCAAACCAAACTAAGGCCTTATTAACTTCATGAAATGCAATTGAGTGATCATATCGAAAACTAAACCAAATCGCCGAAAGAAATGAAATGAATTGCATACAGGAGACATTCTCGATGATGGTTCTCTCAAAGGGAACATAAAAATGTGAACCAAACGGTAGTAGTTCAAAGGAAAAACTTGTCTGAACTGAACAAAAAAATGCTACATTTCTTCAGGTATTAGGATATAATGAAATCATTATTTGGCTGTTTAAAAATAGCCTTCATAGCCTAACTCGTTTCTCTTCCTTTGCAGTGTATCATCAAGTTAATTGCTTCGGTTTCGGTTTTACGCGAAGAGTTAGCCAAAGGTATTCATTTCTAAATTGTCTTCGATGCCACACCCTTCCGACTATGGATACATAGAGAGGAGGGAGCAAGAGAGATCAATGTAATTTATATTTTAGATTAATCAAGTGAAGGTCATTCCTAATCCCAGTTTTCAAGCTTATTAGTGTTTTCTTTTCTTTCAACTTCATACAAGTTGACTTAAGTTGCCTTGATCAAAGTCAACCTCCACTAGATTAGCATTCTTCTCTCCCTTATATTGATGAAAATCAATATAAGAAATTAAAATTCTTCTCTCTTATTTTTCCCCCTCCCCCAACCTTTTATGTCTTCCCTTGCTCCATGCCTTCTAGGTAAATAGAGTCTTAGGTTATGTTTACTATAACAGGTTGGGGAGGAGAAAGATGAAGGGACAGTAGTGGAAGATAAAAGAGGGCAAACTTATCTTCATCAATAAGAGGAGAGGAGGCCTTTTTCGTTTACCCTTTCTTTTGTCTCGTCTAATGTTGGCATTACAATCAATCTATCGTTACCCCCAATAGATTTTGAGGCCAATTCTCGATCGATGTGAAAATATTTCGCTGAGTGTCTGACCTTAACCATATTAGGACATAGCCCTTCTTCTATGATTTACTCTTTTTTAGAGTGTGTGGAGACACTCTGAAGGTGCCGATTTCATTTATTGCCCCAATCATAGGTTATCATTTTTGTTTGATGTTGCTTCTTTAGCGTCATATTAGTATTTGATGCGGAAACAATAGAACAAGTTTTCAGAGATTATAATTTTTGACTTGGATAATAAAATTAAACGTTCTACAGGTCAAATTGAAGCTCGTTCAGATATTTATATTTGTTTTTAAGTGAAATTTTTAACAGATTTTGGATTCAAAAAAAATATCATTTAAGATTTTTTTTTTGGAGGTTCTAAATATTTTTTTTATTATTATAGTAAGTTTTGAGTTTAGGGTTCCAGAATATTTCGATCTTTTGCAAGTTAAAGTTTTTGATCACGTCTATTTAGTTGTTTTGATTAATTAATAATATTTTTGCCGTCTTGTTTTTAGGAACTATGAATTTTTTTTAATTCTTGATTTTTTTAATCAATAAGTTAAAAAACAATTATTTTCAATATTAGTACCTGTCTTCCGCTATGTTAGTAGTCAACATATTTTAAATAAATTGGTGAACAAATAGTTCTAGCAATTATGTTATTTATAAATGATAAATCCCAGTTAGTTTCATTGACTAATGATTATCTCTGAAGATGATCGATACAATTCTATAGAAATTTTTCATCGATCATCAGAGTAAATCATGATTATATTATTCATGTAGTCAAAGTTAGTTACTCTATGGTTGAATTTTTATATAAGTTGTATTTTAAATTTACTAGGTGAATCATGAGTAATCAATGATGTTTAGACATATTAATTATTTATAAAAAATAAAGAAAATTAAAAAAAATAATTCTCATTTTCACCGAACAAATGCTTTACAATTTTTTTTTGTAGGTTTTTAAGTCGCATGTAATAAGATTTCTTTTATTTTATTATTCAATTTTAAACATTTTAATTTATATGACTTTTAAACAAAGTATATAAAGTACGTTCGAAATATATATAATAAATATTATCGTTTATATTGTTTTTATACTGACGCCATTTTAACGTGAGAGTTTTAAAAAATATATATATATTTTCATCGCCCCGATTAGTTGGACTGATACTGACCACTGAGTCGAAAACTTTGCGTGAGAAAGCAATTACTTTAATTTTGAGTGGGTAAGTGAAAATGAAGATAAATTCAGGGGGCAAATGGGAAAATGATAATGAAATAAATTACCTATGCGCTTGGCGGCCACGACCAATCAGGGGGACGATGATGCTGCTCCACGCGCAGGGCCTCCTCGTACCGATCGCCCGCGTCCGCTTCGCCTTCTCCCCCTCCCGCGGCGAGCTTGGCAAGACCTCCGGCGCCAGCCTCCGTGCAACCAGATCCTCGATTCCTACTTTTCTCGGGCCGCGCGGAGGCAGTGAGGGGAGTTGCACTATCTTAGTCCGCCGTGAGGGACGGAGCATCCGCCACTTCTCGGCGAGGAGCGCCAAGGCCCTTTGCGCCGACCGTGAAATCAGGTTCTTTGATTTTTTTCTTTCTTCCTCGCCCTAATTCGAATTTGAGGAAAATGCCGCATCTTTGACGTGATTTTAGCGGATCGATGGAACCTAAGTAAGACAATTGGTAAATTTGGGGGTGAATCTGTCTAGTCCTATGGAACTGACGACGAAGATTACGATGTGGAGTGATCTTAGAGAGCAAGTGGCAGGTGTACCTTTTGCCTCGTTCTGCAGTTCTCTGATGCTGCAGGAGGCTGATGCTTCTCTAAGGTTGGCGTGGCTTCCGGTGGCACAGGGATGCGTGGCTGGCAATGAAGGGAGAGGTAGGTAGGCACTGGATGTGAGAAGGGGAGAAGAGATAAGAGTGGCAGATCAGAGGGATTTACAGACCAAAAAACAGACAAGACTTTGTTCCTGCTAATTCCCATTGTGCCACATGATGCCCATTTGTAAAGGATAGATTCTAACTAAGGTCCATGTTTATCGCGGTTGTCGGTGGAGATTGGATCTCTTCCCTTTGGAAGTGCAGATTGCTGCATCCTCTTGTAGAGGCCAATTCCCCTCCACTGAGGTCGAGTCCTCCCCGCAATGATCTTTCAGGAGGGTGGCTGGTCCATAACAGGGTGATTAAGCTTTCAGTTTACATCGATTATATTAAGCATTTCTACACGATAAAACTCGCTAAAGCTATAATACTGATGAATCTGATCTGTGTTTACGGTAGGAACAGAGTCTTTTGGTAGCAGCGTATCATAATAATTCTTTTGCTGAAAAGTATTGGATGCATTTTCTAAGCACTGACATACAAAATATAGATGGATTCGTATAGTCGGGCATTTCTACAAAATATAGATGGATTTATCATAACTGAGTTGTATTTTGCTGGAGAAACATGTCTACAGTAGAATAAATATTTCCTAATTTTTTCAGTTGGTCCTCATCCTGCTCACTATCTATACAGGAATGATAAATTTTTTGAAGTTGAGCTCACTGTCAGAGATTATGAACTGGATCAGTTTGGAGTAGTCAACAATGCCGTCTATGCGAGATATTGTCAGCATGGTAAGCCTTTCTCTCTTAAACTTTTGTAGAACATATTGCATCTATCGGTATTTTGGTACCCTATACCCAAGTGGGATTAACTTCGAAGAGAACAATCAACTGACAACCTACCAAAGATTGTCATATTTTCTGTTGAGCAAGAAATTTTTTTACCATTGATCAGTATTTTTCACCTCACCAAACATTGGAAAATTTGGAAAATGTTTTTTATTTTGTGTGAAACAAATGAACCCCCTTAAAGTCATTCAGATTTTGGGAGTTATGGTGTAGCTGAGTTAGTTATGGGTCATTTAGTAATTGTTTTGCGAGTCGTATTTGTTATGCACCTTATCTATGTATTGCGTGAATGGAAATGAGCAGTAAAGTTTCAGTTTTGGAAGACATTTTTCTAGACTGATGACTGATATTTGATGTTTAATTTCATTACACTCAAACGAAGTCCTTGTTTCCTTTTATTGTGGTTTATATCATCGAGTAAATTTGGAATAATGGCTGGACACCGATAGGAGTTATCGTATAGGTAGTGACCTACCACTTTATTTCTATTGAAAAATGTTTCCAAGACTATGAGGAACATGATCATCCTTGTCCTCTTTACAGTAAATCCATTTTGCTATCCAGTGTGATTTTTTTTAGTTACTGACAGTAAAGGACAGTCTGGTACATAAAGTTCCCGTCAATACGGGACACAACCTTATCCTACATTGCAAGAAGCTATTTCTGTGACTCAAACCCATGTCACATGGCGACAACTTTACCGTTGCGTCAAGGCTCCCTTTCTTTCTAACAGTGGCAGTTGAAAACTTAGAAAATGCTTGACAAATGTCAATGTCCTTACGTGAATCGTATGTTTTAAAAGATAACAACTACATGCTATAAGTTTTTTTTTTCTTTGGTCCAACCTCACGCTGCATTGCTAGACTTTGAGAGATTTCCTTGTTCACAAGTCGTTCTTCCATTTGTCTGACAAGTTTCTGGTTTCTCGAATGACCAGGGCGCCATGAATTGCTTGAGACTATCGGAGTTAGTCCAGATGCAGTTGCTCGCACCGGAAACTCATTTGCTCTTTCTGATCTGCATCTCAAGTACATTTCTCCACTACGAGTATGTTTCTCCCTTTCACTCCATCGAACTACTATTCATCAAGTGTTTCTGAAACTGATCCATGAGAAGCATCAGTTGAAGAACTTTCATATCTCTAGGGTCTTTCTTTCTCATTCTTTTGACAATGGATCATCATTATCGCTATCAAACATCATTTCTTGTATTGACAGAGTCGAGAAAAATTTGTCGTGAGGGTGAAACTTGCTGGGATCTCAGCAGCTCGAATTTATATCGAACACTTCATCTATAAGCTTCCGGATATGGAGGTAAGTGACAAATACAATGTTTCTATGTCTCACCACCATGCGAAAAAATACAAATTATTTGGCACCACATATTGATTTCTTTTCAGCCTATTCTGGAAGCTTCTGCAACTGTTGTTTGTCTCAATGAAAAGAATCGGCCTACTCGCGTGCCGAGCGAGTTATCTTCGAAACTTCTACAGTTTTTCTTCGAAGTGAATTCAGCGTCAAACTAGCATTGAAATCAACAGAGGAGCTCCACAACACATTTAAAATTGAGTTTGTTGATGGTTTATATTTGTGTTTAGGTTGTTACGACCTATAACTCGATATCTATAACGAGCTCCTTTATGAATTTGATGCCTTGCCTCTCGAACTAGCACTGAAACCGACAGAGGAGCTCCACAACACATTTGAAATTGAGTTTGTTGATGGCTTATATTTGTGCTTAGGTTGTTACGACTTATAAGTCGATATCTATAGCGAGCTCCTTTATGAATTTGAAGCCTTGCCTCTTGAACTAGGATTGAAACTGATGGAGGAGCTCCACAACACATTTGAAATTGAGTTTGTTGATGGCTTATATTTGTGCTTAGGTTGTTACGACCTATAACTCGATATTTATAGCGAGCTCCTTTATGAATTCGAAGCCTTGCCTCTCGAACTAGCACTGAAACTGATGGTGGAGCTCCGCAACACATTTGAAATTGAGTTTGTTGATGGCTTATATTTGTGTTTAGGTTGTTATGACCTTACAACTCAATATCCATTGCGAGCTCCTTTATGAGTTCGAAGCCTTGCCTCATTATCATTGGAACTTCGACAACATCGTGAAATACATTACATTGTGAAGGTCGAACTACATGTTAGTAATTTATCACGTAATAGAGATTTTAAAATAGCACATATTTGTTTAGCTCCTTTTTCACCTTACTGTTAACGCACAATTCATCAGAGGATCGGATATCTATCTATATATATATATTTCTTTTACACCTTACAATTAACATACAATCCATCAAAGATCCTATATCTATCTACATATCTATTAGAGAATCTGATATTCTTTTGGCAAAGTCAGGCAATATCCTCCTGCGTCGTGACCAACTGCAGTTTTTCGATTTACCTCCTCATAAATGGTCGGAGGCTCGATCGTGTGGGGCCGCTAAGGTGGTGGATTCCACCTTGTGCAGAAGAGAATATGATATTCTTTATATTAATAATTTTATTTATTCTATTTAATTATTATCATTCAACCAAAACAAGAGAAGTTGAAAAGAAAAAGATTAAATTTATTTATTTATTTTTTAATTGATGACCTCTCTCTCTATATATATATAATTTAATTAAATATTCGAATCTGATAGGATTTATCAAATCCACTTCCATGCTCCAATTCAAAATTTTCTATATTCAATTACTTAATCGGATTTAAAAATTCTTTCATATTCTCTACCATTCAAGTCGGATATCAAATTTTTCTTCGATTCGGAGGAAATTATCATCCCTATCTGTAGTCCCTAACTTTCATGTGAATTGTGACACTGGTCTCTTGGTTTGTCTAACTTCGAGTCCAAGTTATCGGAATCCACCAAGAGTAATAGCTTTCTTTTTCTTGTCTCCATGCTTTAGAAAAGTCTTTGAAAAATAATTTATATTGGATTTATCATGGAAAATGCAATGTCGTCTTCAAAGACACTTTGTACATTTATTTAGAAATTAATTATTAACCTTCGAAGTCATCGACCTCTAACAATAAGGAGAACCCATTCCTTTGGAGCTACAGTGCGATGATGAAAGATGAGATAGACTTTTTCAATTAATGAGTATTTAAATCTCATTAATGAGTATTTAAACCTCGTCCCTAGGGCATAGGTGAGTTAGTTACGACGCAGCAGACTTGCAGAAGAGAACAAGGGTTCGAATCCTGGCAAAGCCAGGCAATACCCTTCTGCGTCGTAATCAATTGCATTTTCTCGATTTACCTCCTCACAGAAGAGTATTTAAATCTCATTTAAGATATATTTATATTAAAAAATTTAAAAATTTTATGATATTAGATTGTCGATTAGAATTCATCTAATCATTCTACCAAATAGGATAGGCGGTGTGGTAAAGAAATAGAAGAATACAATGATGTATCAATCAACAATCAAATCAATAATCTATTATTAACACTTTGTAATTTTAACTATTATCATTTTACCTCACATTTTTTAAATGTTATCGAATATAAAATTACAACAATATAATTAAAGATGGTATTTTGGCAAAAATGATAAAAGCTAAAATAAATATTTCAATGAATAGTAAAAGTCTAAACGTTAACATTATATTTTTGCCATTTTATATTTAAATTAATAAATTGTATATGCTTTAAAGTGAAGAAATCTACCTCTTTTTTAATTATGAAATGAGGAAATTTCCCCGGGGCCGTGGTACCACGGTAAGACATTCAAGTTGTCACTTAAACACTCGTGGTTCAATCCCCAACTATGACATATTTACAAGAATTTTCTTCCAAATAGAGATCATAAATTTATTTTTTATGATAACTTATTAAAATAAATCATTTTAGTTTTTTTAAAATCCAAATTACTACAATATCAAATTACTCTCTATTTTATTAACTTAATTAAAATTATTCGAACTTATCAAAATTAATTTAATATTATTGTATGAGTTTTGATTCTAACTATTATAATATTGTTAAAATAAGAATATTTTTAAAATGAAAAATATGATAAAGCCTTGTTTTGATTGTTTTTTGTTTAAATAAAAGGATGCCTTTTCATTCTCTGTTTAGTCCATCTAACCCAATTAATATTTATGTTCGGTCTGTTTTTTACAAATAAGTTACTTTTGGGAGGAAAAGGTAAAATTGTCATTAACGGCTCCTCTAATGCTCCACACGTATAAGTTACTATTCAACCTAGACAAGCGCTCATCGACTCTAAATGTGTAAAATTAGGTTAGGCTGCTTGAGATCCAATCCAATTTACGCCAATTAATTTTGAACATGATGGGTCCAGCTCCATGGAAAATTTTTACTGACCACCAGAGTAAATTAGAAAACGTTCATAGCACATCAAGTTTAGCATTCTTAAGTGCGTTAATTCACTGAATTTGAGTTGAAAGATTGAGAAAGTTCTCTGCAGAGACACCATTACCCTATATATATACAGAGAGAGAAAGAGAATTGATCTGCTGAGCGACTCCTTTGTGTGTGCCCGTGAGCGCCATCCGATCCACCGTCCATCACATGATCGCGCACAGATCTAACTATCCAAATGTGGGAATGCACAATGTTTCGCCCCCGACCCCCGCCGCTTCCGGCCACCCTCGCCGCGCTATCCGGCCATCGTCAAACGCTGGCCCGGGCCCGATCGACGCGCCACTCGTCGACGGATCAGCCGGCATCAGATTCCAGCCGGATTGTGGTCGGAATCAGGTGCAATTTGGCCGGAACGCGGTCAGCAGTGGCACGTGCCGTTTCCGGCCAAATCGCGGCCGGATTCCAACCAAACCGCCGTCGCACACCGGTCCTTCCCCGGCCAGTCTCCAACCGCGATTTGACCAGAATCCTGCCACGATTTGGCCGAAAACGGCGCTTATCACTGTCAGCCGCGTTCTGGCCAAATTGCGTCTGATTCTGACCACAATTTGTCACGCCCCGGGAGACAGCTGTCCGAGAATTTCGGCAACATCTCCCCTGTAACAATTCACCTTCCCTGAATACAAACAGAATCAGGCCTACCCGACCACAATCCACATATATATAAACTGTAAACCGGAAACTCTATTACGATAATAAAGTCCACAACCGACAACTACAGACATGCACCACTAAACCAAACACATATACGAAAATTCACAGGAAATAAAACAGTTTCTGACACAATACGACATAAAACGATTCGTGACACAATAGACTCCGAAAATGTAAGCAAAATGAATTAACCAAATTGCAACTCGACGCGGGACTAGCAGCACGGCTCTCCAGACAGACCTCAACCTGAAAAGATAAAATCAACGGAGTGAGTTC
>JBBMKF010000046.1:6326549-6351389 GCA_037834155.1 Curcuma caesia | reverse complement strand
GACTTGACTTATGCCACCTCATGGTCAATGCTTGACTTGACCAATTGACTTTGAGTTGAGGTGGCATAAGTGGTGGCCAATGATGATGCTCCACATCATCAAGGGTTGCCACCTCATGGGGGTTACAAATGAGGTTTGTAACTCATGGCATTTTTATGGCATTTAATGGGTTAAATGCTCTTGAAGTGGCCGACCACTCTAAGGGGAGTTTTGGAATTGATTTTTCATTCATTCCTCTCATTCTAGCTCTTCCTCCTCCTTGAGTTTCTTCTCTTCTCCTTCTCCTCTAGCCATTGCCGAACCTTGCTAAGGTGCTAGCACACCTTTTTGGTTTTGGCTCTCCATCCATCTTGTCTGTGTGGATACCAGTAGAGGAGTGGCATTTGACGCTCTTGAGATCCGGCACTCTTTTGGACGAGCGGGATACGCGAAGGGCACGCATCAAGGGTAAAGGTTCCTAAACATGTAGATCTAGAGTAGATCTAGGATTAGAAACAAGTTTTATGAATTTTTGTTTCGCACGGATCCGGTGGCATGGAAATTCGGGGTTTTCACAACGCAAAAAGCGATTTTTGCGGCCCAAAAATCCAACAATATATTAAATGGGTAATTTACTGTATTTGGTTAATAAAGTTCTTTCTTTTTCCAGTGCATGATTCTGTTGTAGTTATCGTAGTTGATACCTAGATTCTGTTCCTTACTGTTACTTGGATACTTCTTACATTATTCATGTTTATACCATGCTTGCCCTTGTTTCGATTGATCTTGGATTATCATTCTTGATTACTGTTCTATCCTTGTTTATATCATCGGTGACCATTAGAGGTTATAGTTTTCTTTACTTATGATACCTGTGATCATTAGGACCTTATACCTACGCATGTTGATTAGCATGGTAGATGCAGATTACTGTGATTTGATCATCACATCATGATGCATAATGACGATTGTAAATCCCAATGTTGTGGGTCTATTATGATGATAGTTAGCCTTTAGTGGTATATCTATATTAGGTGGTTAATATACCCTAATACCATCATGGTGATGATGGCTGTATGGTAGTGTTTCGCAGCCGAGTCGATGATATAGTCTCGACACCGGTTAGGAGAGGTACTCGGAGAGTATATGGATGATACTCAAGGATAAGTATTAGAGGACAGATATCGGCCATAGGATATACATAGCTTTACATGACTACCTCTGGATTAGGTCACCAGACTACTTTATTGTAGGACTGGAATACTGACCAACCGATGTCGGACACTCTCAGACTCATATATATACATGAGTGCTATAGTGAGTGTAGGCAGCTGCATCACGTATATGCGCGTCATGTGTATGATATTTGTGTATGGACCACATGTATACTGTATCTTGGTTGTATACTTGATTGACTCTTGATTGTTGCTTTATATGTGACATGTCATTTATATGACCTTTTATGAGATCGATGTTTAGTTGTTTATTATTTGCAGAGATATTATTGATACCTTGTTGACTTCTGGTATGTATTTATACTCCTGCTATTTACTTTGTTCATGCACTGCCCTTCTATATTATCCACTGAGTATTTTGTACTCATATTTGGACCCTGAGATTTTTCTGTCTTCCCAGATATCAGGTTGAAGCTTACAGATGAGGCCAGAGATCTGCCAGCTACGCCATCTCACAGCGAAGACTTTGTATACATGGGTGTGTGTTGATGTGATGTAGTATATGTATATGATTGGTTTACTTTCCGCAGTTTCGAATTTCGATTTCGTATCGATGATACTAGTAGATTTTCATGTGTGGTACTTATCGACCTGTATCCATTGACTTGGATTGTATTAGTTTTATGTTTCCGTTCGTGAAATTCAGAGTTTTGTATACTTGTCGGATTTATTATCGATTCGTCGTGCAGGATTTTATTCTTTATAGTATGCTTATGTGTAGGATGTGTATGTGACCGTGTGGGTCACCTCTTAATTATGTTTGGTTATATAAATCCATATTTTGTAGTATGGATAGGCCGTGTAAGCCTTTATATATGTTTGTATATAGGGAATTGTCATGGATACTGAGAAGGTGCTGTCGGAATTTTTCGGAGGGCTATCTCCCGGGTCGTGACAACCCACACCCAGAACTCTCTTAAAAAATATATATATCTCCCTATAATTTGTTTCAATAAGGTTATAATTTTGAACTTTCATGGTTTCATGTTATTGTCAATCCTACCAAATTGCTACAATCTTTTGATAAATATTCAGTAAATATTATTGTCAATTGCTGTTAAATTTGTTGTTGAAGCTTGTATAGAGATTACAAAACAAAGGTTATACTAGCTTAACTGAGTTTGTAATTGATGCCAACAAACTTATATTTACTTAGTCTTTGACTTAACAATATTTCGTATTCAATTTTACTGAGAAGTTTCTCATCATGAAATAGCTTCAAACAAATTGAAATTCAAACCATGAGATTATGTTCTTGTCATAATTTCTATAACTAAAATAGCATGCAAGTTATAAGCGCTTAGGATAATAATCCATCAATCTCTTTCCAAAATGTTAATCTTGTTTTATCTCTGTCTCATCATATTGAACTTTACATCACCAGCATCAAACCAGTTTGCCTATTGAACTTTGTGCCTCCAATAATCAAGCCTTCGATCACTCAAATGTCGGTGTATTGCAGCAGCAGAAGAAAAAAATTCTAGGTATCACCACCAAGATTTATTTGTAAGAATGATCTCAATGTATAAAACCTGATACGGCTAGAGATTTAAATATCTAGTTAGTGTGTCCCCAACTAAAGAAAACATGTAAGCATCAAGACAATAAACAATGAGTCAAAAATTAAATAGGAGCATATTTAGAAATTAACTGGCAAGATGATGAAAACAGTGCTGCCAGATCCAAAAATTATAAGGTGCATCAACTGAAACAATTTTAACTAAACTCAGTGGATAAGCTGGGCAATGAAAGAAGCAAGGATGCTGCCAAAGAGAGATGGAATAGATAAAGAAGCAAGGTGAAAGAGAAAATCATTGCAAATGCTGCCAAACATATCATGTCGCTTTACTGTAAGAGAAATCTAAGAGAGAATAAGAGATCAAGTATACACAGGGTCAAAGAAGAAGCAAGAAAAGGGCAATCGACATAGATGGGACAGAGGAAAAAGGAAACTGATAGATGCATATGTAATTATTGTGATCATGCAAGTCAACCGGTAAACGGCCAAGGTCTATGAACATAAGAAGCACCCTCTGGAGGGCATTTAACCTTAATCTTCACTAGCTAACCAGAAAGATTCAATCTAACAAAAACACAATACTGTAAGCATAAAAATGAAACAAGAATATGATTGAATACCTGCTCATAGAAACCAGCAGGATCAGCAGGTGATGGGTCTTTAGAATCAAGCTCCTCCCTGTTTGTCAAGGAAACTCCAGAAAGACCCTGCTAAAACAAACACTCAGGATGTTGAATGCTGCATATGATGCAAATTAATACACTGCTCAAAATGAGAGCATCAGAACCACACTTGATGTCTTAATTTATGGAGAAATACCTTCTTATCCTTGAATTGCCTGATCTTCTCTTCTTTGTTCAAAGATAAAGAAGGAGAAATAACATTACTCTTAGCAATCTCAACTAATTGTTGCAATGATTCTGGTGACCCAGGCTTCATAGCCAACTGCAAAAGCGTAAATAATATAATGAGAAGTTCCTAAATAATTGTTGGGGAAAATGGTCAGAAGAAAAATAAAACCTTTGACAAAGCTTCAATGAGACTATATAGCTCTGACATGCTCACACCAGATTCCTGAAAAGCCAAAGTTTGCACAAGGGATATGGCAAACTCAGTTGCAGGCTCTGTGAATGAACAAAATGCTTTAGTCCCCAGCATTCAAAGTAATAAGAGGTTTTGAGAAGCCAGTATCAAATTGCCAAAGGCACTAACTAGGCACTTGACTGAGAAAGGAAGAGAAATTTTCCAAACCACCAAGTTTGTGTTTCATTCCGAATAATGAGTAAGCTGATAAATACCCAGATAACTAAATGCAAAATTAAAAAGAAATAACTTTTAAATGGGTCCTTTAAGTTGAAAGATTCAAAAGATATGCATTATCCTCTGTGCTAAAACTGTAAGAAGTGACAACAAGTTGCATTTGAATTCCTATAAAAACTATAAAGTTGAGAGAAAAAATATGTAAATCAGAAAGATTATGAAACTTACTTTCTTAGTTTCACTCAAATTTAAACGTATTGTATGAATATGTTCAAAAAACAATTAGGAATCCAGCACATCACTTAAAATAAATGGATGAGAATGAAAAAAGAAAGACAAAAAATTATGCATCGGCTATAATAGCATGTAATAAGCTTTCCTGATGGACACAAAGGAATAAAAAGTATTTACAGAAATGAGAAAAAAAAAAATCAGAGTTAGCTGTTCAAAAAAATCAGTGAGTAAATAAAAAGGTGGGATAAGGGGAGAGGAGGACACAGTAGAAGTGTAGATGATGACAAGACTTTATACAACAAATTTAGGGAAACAAGAGAGAGAGAGAGAGAGAGATCAAAGCAATAACAATATATATATATATATATATGCAGTAATAGAATTGGCAGCACCAAGTGCTTGAGAAGGTACTTAAAAATTTTATTTCTTTTAATTAGACTCAAGAAGCATGATTCAATTTATGACCCCAATTCATGAGACAACAAAAATCTCCTTGGAGTACCATAAAACAAACTCGTCCATTATGAACATATCACAACAAAATTCAGTGCTCAGTCATAGGCATCACCAGTAGCAAAAAAGTTATCCAACATCAAAATGAAATACTAGTTTTTTATTTGACATACTATTCTTTCCCCCGCCTATAAGTTTAGCCAAATGTACATCGTACTCAGCAAGGTTGAGCAACTCAGAACGAATAAGTCCCACAGTTATCTCTTTGTTGAATTTCCGTTCCTCATCAGAGTAAATTACCTGGAAAAAAAATTATAGTGATGAAAGCTAAGTGCAATAGTACTCCAAATTTTAAATTATTCGATTCCAATGGAATATAAATGAGAAAATAAAAGAGAATATGGCAGCCGCCTTAGTAAATAATTAACTATATTGTCAAATTGGCAGCAGTTTAATACAGTATTTCAATGAAAGAAACTAGATACCAGAACAATCTTTAAAGATACTGTTATTATATCAAATCATATGAATCACACTGTTAGATCCCAAGATCCATGACAACACAAACAGCACCATAGCAATTAAGAAAACTTGGAAATTAAAGTTTTGCATAAAAGGTCCTTCTAGCTTACCAAAAAAAAAAAAGTGCCATTGATTATGCATAAAAAGCAATGCATGTAACAGTACATGGTAGATGAAATATCATAATAATACCCAGCTTGTCAATTCTTTGACAACAAGTTTGCAATATCAAATAAGATAAGGCTAATTAAGAATCAAATTGATCTTGAAATTAGAAATGATTAAATCCTCCAACAGAGAGAACAGTAGCCACGTACCCAGCTTGTCAATTCTTTGACAACAAGTTTGCAAACATCTCGTATGGCTGCTAGAATTGCTAGATGGGAAGCAATATGGAGAGTGTTTGATGCATTTTCATACAAGCTCTTGAAAACCTGAATTATCATGATATGAAATGTTACTATACTATAAATTCTTGCAAACTACTTGCGTGCAATAAATGAACCTTTTGGGCTATAGCTAATGAGGCTTCATCTCTAATTTCACATTTCAAGATGATTTCTGGCACTTCAGCAACCACTCCCTATATACAATCATGAAATAAATTGTTGCATATAGTGAAAAATTATGTAGGAAGGGAGAAAAAAAGATTAACATGCGGAGATGACAAAGAATAGAGCCAAAACTAACTTGAATTTCCGTGTCTCCAGCATCTGCAGCAATCATCGCTTCCAACTGAAAGGATGTGTGAATAGAATAAATCATAATGGAAAAAAATTATTAATTGAAGCTTTGGAAAAGTCTTGAATAAGCTCTAACTCAAACATGATGATGACAATAAAAAAGTTGACAATGCTAAAATTCTAGAGCAAGTTCAAGGGTAAAAAGCAAATCTGAAGCCAAGGTTAAAGAGAAACTAAGCCTGCATTTGTTTAGGAAATCTTTTTCAATCATTTACCAAAAGAAAAGGAAAATTAAGATAGATATAAAATTGCAACGTAATTATCTATTTAGCATCTTACATTAATACAGGTTAATGGCCAATCAACAAACCCTAAGTATCAGTCTTCACACCAGTAACATAACAAAGAAAAGCACAAGCATACAAGAAAGGTTTTATATTGGAAAATTGAAATTTCCAATTGTCCATTTCCATTTAAATATGAAAAAAAAACATTTGTGCTAAATTATTGATTTCATAAAAAAAACATTATTAGAAATCTTATTAGAGGTAATCCTAAAAGTGTGAGCTGTGACATTCACTATAATCACTTGGAAAACATAGTTCCACATTGTAGAAAAATTTCCAATGAAACATTGATGCAGATAGGAATAAAATTAAAGAAAAACTTGAGATTGGCAGTGTGCAACAAATTTCAAATATGATTTTATTGTTTGAAAATTTTGAGTCAAATGGTGTTTCATTTTTGGTAATAAACAGAGAATAATTATAATCCCAATTAGAGTTTACTCTTTTTTTCTATTCAGAAAATTTATATCCATGTTTGTTTTGAACAAGACCCTAATCATAAGGATGAAGTACCAAACTTTTGGGCTTTGAGTAGTAACGAAGAAATTAAGTCTTTTTGACAAGCACCACAAGCCTAAGGACACCACGTGATATGTGAAAACGCACTAGCATCTTCTACACATGCAAAATGTGGAAGCAAATCATGTAAAATAGTGATCAACAAGTAGAGCTACATGAACGTAGTTTCCACACAATCCCTTTTTATTATTCAAGCCAAAATCGTAGCCTGAATTCAAGCCCCTACACAGTAATCTAGGTAAATCAAAATTTTCTTCCAGTTACCTAAAGTTATTCGGCTCTTATAGGGATGGGTTCATAAAAGGACAAGAAGATTTTCCCATTAGTCGCACATGACATTCTTAGTTGACCATAACTTTACGAGCTCTCTGTCACTACTACTACTGACAAGAAAAGTACTCTTTTAAGCACAGTGGTGAAAATGTCAGGTAGTACACAGCAAAGCTTTGGGAATCCATGTAGGAGTCATTTAGTCTCAAATTGTAGGAGTCATTTGAAAAGGACCTTCCCTCTGGTCAGGAAGATTTTAGTTGAGTTCCAGAACAAATTATTTGAAAATTTAGAGTCAATTTTTATTGTCTCTTTTGTTAATAATTAGGAAACAATTATAATCCCAATCAAAGTCTACCATATTTTCTCTATTTAAAATATTTATTTCTAGCCAATCCCACTTAGTGGGATAAAGGCTTGGTCGTTATTGTTGTTAAAATATTTGTTTCCATGTCTACTGGGAATTGAATCTGTAAAGGATGTCATCCAAAGTTGTATAATTTTAATCTAGGAACTAATAACAACTTTCAATGTCTTTATTTGTCCCAAAGTTTGCCTTTGTGAAGTTTGTTTTCTTGTTCATTTGCTGCACTACATCAAATATTAAATGGAATCTAGTAGATCACTCAACCTGTACGTAATTAACGAACATTTTGAGAGAATCATTTTCAATAGACATACTGCATTAGTATATGACCATGGGTAAAATCAAATGAACCTTTTGAGCAACTTGCAGGTATTTCTCCAAAGCCTCCCCAGTGCTCAGCAATGATTCAGGTAAAACAGCTCCTAGATGGTCCATACCAGGTGAAGGAGATGGTGCTAAGACATTTGCTGAATCCTGATACAAAAAGAAAAGAACATACAATGAGTGTATTTAAATTCAGAGAAATACTAAAATAGGTTTGAACACCGACTTTGGTTGCCACTGCTGGATCAACCATGTGTAGATCAGCAGAAGTAACAGAAGCTACCATAGAACTAACTTCACCCCCATGTTGCGTGAGATTATCATCAGCACCATAAGTTAGGGAGACACTACAAGAAAATTAAAGAGTTATCACAACAATTTGACGGTCGGCTTACTAACTGTAAAATAAAACACTATTTAATATACCTAGGAAGTTGTGCCGAACCACGATCTGACTCTTCCAAGGTAAGGTCCAAGGGTTGTGTCATGCTGACAGGAGCTACTTGTGAAGTGGCATAGACATTGGGACTAATGCTACCAGAACTTGCACCATACACACGTGACAGAGAAGAATTACCCACAGAACTGCCTACACCAGAAAGGCCAAGAGACGAAGCAGTTGAATTCTGACCAGATTGATTTTGCCAAATATTCTTGATAAAATCCTACAAGGAAATGGGGGGAAAATTTAGAAGCCGAGAACAAAACTATTAACCACGCAAACATTAGGGGTTTTGTTTTTTTACATCATAGACTCGCTGTTGTGCAATGGAAAGGCGGCCAGGTTTTGGACGAAGTGCCTCTGGGATTCGTGAAAGTGGCCCTTGTGCATAAGAAACAGTATCAAAATATGCAGATCCAGATGCTTCCCTCTGTTTCCTCATGGCAGCAAATGCAGGGGCCATCTCTCCATCAATCAATTCAACAGCCTAACAAAAGACAATTCCATAGCAAAAAGATGTTCTAATAGATGTAGCTTGTAAGAAGACATAATAACACGGTGATTATTAGGACACAACAGCAAAATCATAGCTAAAAAACCTTTACGCATCTCATAAATATTTAGGTCAAAATAAGTATGGTTAATATTCACCGTAGTAGTCATGCTTCTACAACAAAGATACAATTAATATATTTTAACATCTTAAATCTGGCAATATAAAGATCCATTTGCAGATTAAGATGCCAATATCCCACTATTCATAATTTATATCAAGTGAAAAGACCATATTAAGAAATGGTGTTCCGCCTGATAAGAGAACCAATAGAAGTTTGCAGAAACAAAGAGTTTAGTTGATGAAAAACTACAAGTCTAACTCAACAGATTCAGTATTCTACTAATTTATTCAGACATAAAATTGTGCCTATATCCAATACTTCAATCACAAAATCTATTCTGAAAACCAGAGTTTGTTTAACCTAAATAATCATGTAAAATTAGCCTAGGATGGCAGGTATTGAGCTCTAGTCAATTTTCAGCCAAGATTAATTACAGAAAATTATCAAATGACTGAAAGCTCCACTGCAGTTCATCCACCTTCATTTAGTTTTGAGAGATTATACTAATAAAGTTGAAATATGTTTAGGCCCAAATTTTGTTTTCGGCTATTACTTAACAGAAATGCATTTAGTCAAACTAAAGTGAATTACAGTATCACAGGTGATAAACATTTCCGTACATTATTGGGATATAATAACTAGGATGAATACAGAAATAAAGATGTGCAGAAAAAACAGGTGCACTTCACATCTAAAAAATGACATAATATCTATATAAAAAGGAAGAAGAGCAATTGTGTACCTTCTCTGATGCTACATTCTCAATTACAGCGCAACCAAGATCAAGATGATCAGTTGTGAGGATCTGAACTATTTGCTCAACATGATCATTTGCCACATTCAAAACTTGAAGAAGACCTCTTAAATTGCTTGAAAGGGCTACACGAAGAGGTTCCTGGTGATCCAACAATTATAAAACCCAATTAATATTTATGCAAAAATTAGGCACACATAATATCAAAGAGAGATGATCCTTGTCACAACAGATTCCCGTCACAAATTTGTGACGGGAATCTGGACCGTTCGATTTTAAAGTTTAGATTAAATCCAAGTCATCGCAATCATCCATTCAATCTACGGCCTGGATTTAATCTAAACTTCAAAATTGAACGGTCCAGATTCCCGTCACAAAATTTGTGATGGGAATTTGTTGTGACAAGTAGCTTTATTTAATATCAAATTCTAGAAACCAGACATATAGACAACCCTGAGCAACACTACAAATCTATCAGTGTATCCTACAAATCAAATCAATCCTCCAAGACAATATACAAATGCAATCAATAAAAGAAAGCTAGGTAGAAAACATGCTCTGGAGATGTAAGATTCATAAACCTAACAATAAAAAATTAGGAACCTTGCATGTCACATGAGCCAAGCTTCCAGCTAGAGTTCCAACCATTAGATGGGCAGAACGAGATATGACACCATCATCAGTTTCCATGGAATAATCCTAGAAGAACAAGAACATGGAATTGCAAAAGTGTGAGAGAAAAATGCTTAGAGCATTAAATTTACTGAAGAAAAACAGTAACCTTCAAAACAAGTTCCTTCGTTGTCCTACTAGCAATTGTAACACTTCGTTGAATAACAGGAGATACAATTTCTCGTATGGCCCTATCCATTGCCAGTTGAATAATTCTGATATAACAAAAAATTATTACAAGGTGTAATATCATAAATGTGAATGGATTATTAAAATGATAATTAAACAAATGGAAGCAAATACCTGTGGAACTGCATGTTTGACCCCATAGAACTAAGCTTTGGATTAATATTAATATATGACTCAGAATTTGGAATTATTGTCAAAAGCTGCAAAGACAAATCAATTACATATAAGCATATGATGCATAAATTGTAATATAACAATGTGTCACAAGTAATTGATTAATACAAGAACTGACTCATGACTTAAATTTCTAAATCAACTTAAACAGTTGTTTTCAGAATCAATTACGAACAAAATTTTATGTAAATGAAAAGGTTAATTATCCATGCAATCTCAAATAATTATACAAGTAACATGGTTTGCTAATTAAGTATTAATGTTCCCACTTCAAAAATGAATATTCACTTTTGTATGAAACATACTAGATGGAGAACCCTATCAAGTCCTGAATATATTACATCAGACCATCAAGTAAGAACAAGTGTTACAGTTTGACATAAGAACATTTCTGAACCACATTTCTAACAGTTACAATAATCGGTGTCTCAAAATTTTGTTTTAAGCCGAAAATGGATGAAAATAATAACCTCATTAAGAGAAAAAGGTGAAGGAGAAGGTGATGGGGATGGTGTAACTTGAGTCAATCCCTGAACGGATGAAACTAGTTCAGGTCCGTTTACAATTCCAATTTTGTCTTCTTCCAAAATGGAACCTGAAGTGATATGCGGTGCAGAAGTATACTGCACCATAATAACAGCACAAAAGTAAAAAAAGGTTAGGAGAAACATATAGAAAAATCATCAATGAGGAAAGGGAAAAATGACTAATTACTTGAGCCATTGCATTTGGATGGCTTCCAGGATGAGACGAACTTTTGACTTCAGTTTGCAATTCTACATGACTTGATGGAGGCAATAATCCTGAATTAATTTCGACAAGTGGTGGATGAGCTGCAGTTATGTCCTTATTCGAAAAATCTGGATTACCCTCTACGTCACGAATCTTGTCTATCAAAAGAGTTGTTGGTTTAACTTCTTTCATATCTACACTAAGATTCTTAAACAAAACCTGCAACACAAGAACAAGGTTGAGAATAGCTCCATAAGCCTAAAAATCTCTTACATAGCTCCTAAAGTAAAGCTAGACTGCAAAAACAAAAGTGGTCATTACCTCTATATCAAATTTCAGGTTCATTTTGAGGTTTGGAAGATTATAGATCTCAGTAAGCAAACTTAGAATCCCCATAGTCCAAGGGTTGGGAGGTTGATAAGCTAAACTGGAATGGCATGGCTCCAGAATCTAAAATAGATTACAAATATATTACATGCCCCAAATAATAGAGAGAGAGAGAGAGAACAATTTGCTAAGCAACTAAAACCTAAAAGGGAACTACCTTTGAGGTAAATGGGATTACAGCAATCATCAGACCTTTCTCATAAGCCTAGCAAAAGAATCAATTTATTTTCAGTGAGGAATTTAAGATAACCAAGGAAAAATAAATTTTAAAAAAAAAAACCTCAGTTATAAAAAGCGAAAAAAGTGCTGCCTGCTAAAGTAAAATAATAACAAGACAATTGGTAATTTTTTTCAAGAAATGATGAAAATAATACATAATGGATAATGATTTCAAGATGGTCATTGTATAACAGGCCTACACTCTCTAACAACTTTAGATGACAAGTCCCAGTGAATACAACAAATCCCCAGTGTGAATTAACTCGTTAATACATTGCTATTGAGCTATCAAACAACTTCAAGGAATATAAACAAAAAATTTAGCTTGACATCAAATGTTAATTTGTTTATTAAATTTTGCCCAACATACCAAGAGACAACAAGCTAAAAATTAGATTAATCTCTCGATTTACCTGTCACATATACACTAGTACAAAAACAATAAAATAAAATAAAACATTAACTAGTAAAAATTCTCCAAACAAGAAGAAAGCCAAAACAAGTGTGAAGAGAGAAAACTAACTTAAATGTAGCCTAGGTGAATCCACTTCAATAAGAAGATTATGCGACCTAGAAAAATCCACTACTAGACCAATATTATGTCTTATGATACACTTCCCCCATCACTCGGACCAGTATTCACTTCACTATCAACAAAGTAAAATAAAATAAAATGAAACTCCCAGCTAAGGCCACTTTAGGGTAGCTTGGCAAGATGGCTTCAAGCAGGTGGTATAATAACAAAAACTAGACTGATCAAAACAGAATCAACAGCTATCATGAGTAAACTGCTAATAGTATATTTGCAATGACCATTCATTTACATGGAACATCATAAACTTGCCTTTTATTACCACTAGCAGTGGAATAAGGCAACAACAATGATCACTAAAATATGAAAAATAACTTTGTCCAGTGTTCGCTTGGCAATTTAAAATTAGAATAATAAAGTTAGAGGTAGTAGCCTTGCTAGCATAGACAATTGCACTACTCAGCTTTATTAAAAGTAGTACAGAAATAATTGCTATGTTTCTTGCATTTATCCCAAACCATACTAAGTATTTGATATTTATAACATTAATTTAGCAATTAACATAGTTTTATCTTAACTGATTTATCATGTCCAGTTTGCTCCAGAGTGGCAGCAATACTAATTCCGTGAGAGGGACCATGTAGATAAGTTGACTTGGACCATGGCCTGGATTGTCATTCACAGGTCACTGCCACCCAATTGCTCCATGTGATCGCTCACTGCCTGCACCATCACTCATTCAATCACTCACCAGCCAATTGCTCATGGTCTGCACCACCACTCGCCCACTCAATCACCCAATGCCAGCACCATCACTCACTTGCCCGATCTCTCACCATCTGCCCTCCACCCGTGAGATAATCGAAGGTGTGAAAGGAAGGAAGAAGGATAGTGATGCATTTTTGTGCATTTTTACCCAATTTTGGGTGGAGCATTTGGAGCCAAACAAGAATTTGCAGAAGGGGTTTTGAACCCCTTTCAGTTTCTGCCCAGGAAAATGAAGGTGAAGGTCAATCCCATCATGGGTGCTATGCCTTTCTGTGGAATCTGGAAGGAGATTCTTTCCACATTAAAGAGAATCTTAATCTCTCTTGTAATATCAAAAATCCACCAAAGATGGATTTAGTTAAATTAATATTACCAATAGTATAGCAAACTTAAAACTGTAAATGGGAATACCTCTATGATCAAAGCTTTGGGATCAATTTCTTTTGCACGCAATGCTTGATTCCTACCAATGGTAAATTTCCCAAGCCAACTACCAAGATTTTTAAGAAGTGATCGTTCTTCAGAACTGGATTTGATAAGATCAGATCTTAGCAACACCTAAACAAAGAAGAGGTCAGAAAAAGGAAGATAAATTAGCATTAGTAAAACAATTTGAGATGAGCAATAAGGCCAACCTTGCAGTTCTCATAGGTAGCTTTCACTATCTCCTTATTTAAGGCTTTTGAGTTAACTTTGTCCAGGAATTTTAGGTACAAGTCGTGAAAATTTGGTTCAATGCTTGCCCTACAAGAGAGACCATTGATGGGAATACAGGTAAACTTCATATCAAAATCAAAGTAATGGAATGGATATGAAAACCACATCAGAGAACATCAATATCAACCTTTTCATCACCATATACTGTGCAAACCAAGGATAATATTGCTCATTGAGAACCTCACTGAACTCTTTAGCTTTTGCTTCCATGTTTGAAGTTGAAATGTTGTTGATCATGAACAATATCTTGTCTTGGATTTCTGATGGAGGAGTCTAAACCAAAGGCATTTACCCACTAATTATAAATGGCCATTGAGATTCAAGATCACAAACCAAGAAATAGCAAAGCCCCAATGATCATAAGCTGGAGTACAGGATTCTCCACATTGAGGACAACACAGTTCAAAATTAATGGAATCAAACATCCAAGGATATGAGAGTAACCTCGATTGGTGTGTCTCTCCTCTCAGCTGCAGCAACAAGTGTTTCAATATTTAATGCAGCCCCAAAACCTGTGTTGTAAGAAGGTTGCCTAAGCATGCCTATAAAAATAATATCAATCATGCTCCGCAACGATATACCAAAAAGTATTAGGAAATAAAAATTAGAAATAGACATAAAGCACCTCAAGCTTGCAGTGCATATTCCACATGGTAACAAAGGAACTAAAAAAAGTAATTTTAAATCTACTTTTTTTATCTTACCAGAAGCTGTAGCACCCCGAGAACGAAGGAAATTTGGGGATGATGTCACCAAAGCTGCTGTGGCAACAGAATGATGAGATGTGATCTGCAAATGACGTAAAATATTTGTCACCAGATTGATAAGTACTAGAGAACATTCATGAAAGCAAAAAATCAACATTAATGATAACAGAAGTCAGCCATGAGTTTCACTAATGTTTCAATGAATTTAGTAAAGAAAGTTTTAACTTCAATATCATTATCACATAAATTAAACAAACACCTTCTGGTTAGCAAATGATTCTGCAGATCCAGAAAGAAATGAAGATTGGCCAGCATGTGATAAAGGAGGCTTTGTATGGGTGGCATATATGGCAGAAACTTTGCTCCTTTCACCAAGAAAACCCTGATGCCTCTGCTGCAACTGCAAAGAGGAAAACTGTTGGCCTAGGTGGGTAGAAGCTGAACCCATCATTTGCCATGATGACTCAGATGCCTGTGTTAAAAAACAACAATTGAAAGCCATTTTACTCAAGTAAATGGAGGTCTAATATTATCTCATCTGAAAGTGAATGTAAGAATAAGATGGTGGTGTACAAAACCAAAGAAAGTAACAAATACTCAAAATTCAAAATCGGAAATTCTCAAAAGCATCCAAAATCTATCTAGAGTTCTAAGAACTAAATCAGCAGAAAATTATATAAAAATCCATTCTAAGCTTTTATGAAGACGTGAAAGAATTGATAGGCACACAATTTATATAACGGACTTTACCAATACATACCTCCATGGTTTCAGTAGAAGGTGCTCCGGAGCTTTGCAGATCAATGCTAATTGGGTTACCACTATTTGACTCTGACTGGCTAGAGGAAATTCTCGTGAGTGCTCGTTCAATGAATGAAACCAATTCAGCATGTGTACCACGCAAATGAGATATCTGTAATATGTGATTGCAATAGGAGGGCCACTCAACTAGACGATCTGTAAACTGCTCTATTGCATTGGAACCAAACATAAACATCTGGATCAAACAGAACTATAGTTATCATCTAGACTTAGAAAATATAAAGGAGGAAGAAGATATATACAAACTTTAGAATCAACAGATTTACGCAATGCATGGATAACCCCACGTAAAGCACTACCAAGCGCAAGATGTGTCACCAATTCGTGCTTTATTAGAGAACCTATGCAAACAGGAATAATCAAAAAAATGTTTTAAGAGAAAAATAAAAATAAAATATTTGACAATTAAAATTAGGATGAAAATGACAACCAGATACAAAATCTTACTGCAAAATTTTAAGGCAACGATTATTGGAGAACACATCGAAGTTAGTTTTGACAACATGTTGGTTGTTGAAGTGTCAAGCTGGATTTGTATTAGGCCACAAAATTTTTAGCATAAGCTGCAGCCGGTTTTGGTGGAGAAATACCCAAATTGAGTTGTGATAGGTCTTGAGTTTTGCATCAAAACAACAAGAATGCAATCTCCTAGGGAAATTGTAACTTTTAAACTTTATGGAGATAATTATGTAACATGACCTTACATAGGGACTAGACGAGATCAGATTCTACCCGTAAAATCTACTAAAGAGACTAACCTGAATAATTTACTAAAATAATGGTTACATGATTTGCAATGAAGCCCGGGATCAGTTTCAATTTCAAATAGTGTCTTCATCATAGCCCGACCTTTCTCACTTCATGTATGTTGAAATACCAACTAATATGTTTGTCAAAACATTGCAAGGTTTAATTTTGCATTTTCATCAAAAAAGTTAAATTAGCACAATAGGTTACATCAGAAACAACTCTACTAAATACAAAAAGATTCTAACTAAAGAGAGCACACGTGAAGAGAGATGTGTGTCAAATACCCTTTATAGACAACAATATTGAATCAACACAAGAAGGAAAAATAACGTACAAAAATAAAGCACTATGAACAGAAATACAAATATGCTTTTTATGGTATTCCTTTTATTAGTTATAAATATTCGTTATTTTTTTATAGATTTTTTCTAGAATAGGCCCTAAACTTTAACTATAAATAGGGTCTTATATCCTGTAATTGAAGTAAGATTTATGGAGTTACTTTGGTAACATGGTATCAGAGCATAGATTTTAGGGTTTTCGGAAAATGCTGATTTTTCTCGCGATCGCGATTTCCGTATCGCGTTCGCTGGCTTCTCTCCGCTCGCTGCATTCACTCTCGAAGAGAGAGCTCGCCTCAATGCTTCTCGGCGACGCCTTCTGCTTCGCGTAGGGCGTGCGACTCCAACAGCGTGGGCCGTCCCTACGCCTTCGCCCGGGACAAGATCCCCTCCGCCTCCTTCTGCTTCGCGTAGAGCGCGTCGTCAGCCTGCTGCTGTAGTGTAAATAAGCGCGACTCTCTGCTTGCTTCTCTTGCTCGTACAGAGCCACCTACCAACGCCGCCTCTGCCGCCTGCCTCCCACGCGATCGCCGACGCCTTCCTCCCACGCGGTCGCCGCCCCTTCTGTCGCCGCGACGCCGCTACCGCGTCGACGACGTCACTCTGTTCTGCGCCGTGACACCGCAGCCAACTTGAAAAATCAAAAGCTCATGTTTTCCAAGGCAACCAACAGATCTGCAGATTTATTATATCCAAAACACGAATCCTACAAAACAAGCACGAATCAAGATAAACCAAACAAACTTACTCGATCTAGCGAATAGCCGGGAGAAAATCGCCCAAACAGAAGAACAAACGATCCGACTCACCGACGAAACAAGAGAGTACACGATCGAAACACATAGCAGGAAGAAATCGCCGGACGACTCATCAGCGGCACCAACGCAAGGAATTGACGAAACCCTAAAGATGAACGAAGCGAATGCAAAGAAAGGCGTGCCGTCCCGTGGTTATTTATTGACCTGGGATAAGAAGTAGACGGTTGGATGCTAGATCTGTTTTGAGAAACGGTCGAGATGGTTACACGTGGCCAATTGCTATTGGTTGTGCCAGCGGAGGACTTTGTTCGCGTGAGTTGTACGCCGACTTACTCGCGGGACCACTTCGCACAATTGCGTCATTGCTTACGCACATCGGATGCTAGGATGCAGTGCGATGGCAATATACCAATTCTCCTTTCGACCGAGGGTTAGGCGTGATCTCAGACGACCGTTCGCAATTTCGTCGGATGTGATAAGTCAGCAAGCTGTTTTGTGTTTATAAACGATGCTAACATCAGACGAATATAGTGGTTGCTTGCATCTACCGTCCATAATTATTCTTTGCACCCACGGCAAAGAAAGCTATTTCCTTTTCGCATCCGCAACCAGCGCGGACCCAACAATTAAGACTATTTCAATCTAAAAGAAAACGACCAAAATAATTTAAACTACCATAGATCTAAATAAAAAGTATTAAATATATTTTAATAATATTATTGTAAAAAAATGAAAATAAAAATAAAACTGGGCGCTGCGAACTACGATAACCAGTTATTAACTTAATTTAAGAATTTGATATAATATTATTTAAAAACTTAATTTCAATCGCATGGCAATATATTAAAATTGATTAAATAAAATTGTATAAGATGCGCACAACAAATAAATTGAATATTTTAAATACTTGAAAAAGCATTTCTACGTTCCCTATAAGTCAAAATTGGTGTGTTTTATGCCAGTTCGATTAGCCATTACCTAGAAGACCAATTGCACTCATTGTTAACGAGAAAGAACTACGATGATGGTGGTCCTTTAAGTTAAGAATGAGTTGGAGAACTTTCTTCTACAAGTTCTCCAACTCTTTGCAGAAGAGTTGGAGAACTCTCAAAACTCAATGAAGTCAAGACAATTGCACTTAGTTTTTGCCTTTATAGTATAACTAAATTGATTATGATGGAACAAAGTTGTAGAAGAGGACAAGGATTCGAATCTCGGCTTTCCTTCTATATCATGGTCAACTGCAACTTCTCAGATTACCTCTTCACATATGACCGTAAGACCGACCTGTATGGGATTGTTAGAATAACATATTTCATTTTTTTTGCAAAAGAGTTAAAAGAGTGGAGAACTTTTTTTTGCTTTGGAGGTGTTGGTTAGGAGAATCAGGTACTAATCTTGAAAGGAGAGTTACATGTTAAAAAGATTAATTCAGCAAAATTCTTTCCAACAACCCACAAGTGGCCGGCATTTGACCATTACAGATCGATATCAAACATCGTCCCTAACAAAGAAAGATTGACAAGGTAGTCAGTGTGTGGCGAGAATTTAATTACCAATGCAATTTCATAACAACATTGAGAAAAATATAGAGATTGATCTCTTTAGCAATGAGATTTCAGTATAAAGCTATGCAAGACTCTCAAAATTAATATGAACGGTAGTTTCATAAGGATTTAAACTTCCAAAAGAAATTTTTAGGTTTCAGCATGAAAGTATGCAAAGTCAGGAAGATGCGACTATAGCTAGGAAAAGTATCAAGGTGTATGCTATGCATTAGGGACGATAGCCTACAGATACTGCCAAGTCTACAGGGAGAGAAAAGAAAGATATTGGAAATTAATTTTCATAACGAATTGATTGAATAGGATATAGATGTCCATTTTATCCAAAGTGTTTGAATGATTAGGATTTTTTTTAATACAGGTATTTAATTTTTTAAACTGATTAATTCTAATAATAAGGATGGAGCTAAGAATTTTATATTAAAGGGGCAAAAAATATGTATTTACGTTAGAGGAAGAAGTAGTCATGTAATCACTCCCCATTTGCTTCTTATTTTTATATTCATGCAATCAGTCCCATCCTACAGAAGTTTCTCATTAACCATTAGACTAAATTCGAAAAGCACAAATGAATCAACAATCGAGCATTACAAGTGATTCAAGCACTGCAGACGAATGAAGTATCTTGAGTGGGAATCAAACTTCATTGCATGGAAACCCCATTTCTTACCATCGCATTAAGGAAACTTTAATGTTTATGTGTTTAGTTCAGTTTGATTAGATGATGAGATAAGCTTGTCAAATCATACATAAGTATCATCCATAAATATGAACGCATAATTCCCGAAGCTATAGTGTAGCCGTCCCTGGGGCAATGGTGCCACAGTAGGATATTCAGGTTGTCACTCAGGCACCTACAGTTTGATCCCCAGCTACAGCGTATTTGCAGAAATTTTTTTCCAAATGGGAAGCGCAATCAAAGGATGCTGGGCGTCTGGGCTGACCGCTGCGTGCACTTCTCGATTTATCCTAGTGGCCGGTGGGAAACTTTCATGGGACCGAACCGATCACTTCCAGATATAATCAATGGGGCTAACTGAGATTTATCATTTTTTCATTTTTTATAGTGTAGCAGTTAGATTTTTCAAGGATAATCAGACATCTAAGGTTCGATACTTAGATGAGTCACCGTGAATGCTTACCCTAACGGCTAATAGAAAATTTTTATAAAATCGGATCAATCACTTTTAAAATTAATCGATTCAAAAGAGTTGAATATTTTAAATTATTAAATAAATACAAAAACATCAATGAAAAATTTTGAAAGTTACAAAGTCTCAAGAATAATAATAAATTAAAATTTTATACTAAAAAATAGCATTATTTAAGTATATAATTAAAGATTGTTTTATTATTTTTGGGGGTGAAAAACAGTTGCCTCAGTCTCCTCCCACCATAAAAAATAACCTAAGTCACCTTAGCGGCAAGTGTTAGCCTTGAATTAGGCTGAAACCAACACAAGCTACCCAGGAGTTCATCAATACATCAGCCATATAAAACAATAAACAGTATGGTTTTTTCCCCCAACTTCATTTTTGTTTCACACTACAAGATATATGTATCATCCGCCTACAACTATTCACTGTACAATACACACACAATATCAGATTAATCAGCAACATTGATCATTTTTCCAAATTTTGAAGCCTCTCTTGGTGCATTCATCAGCAATGACCAACCCCGGATTTGCATTAGGTTCCGCCGGCTTCGTTAAAATCAAATATGCAATATAGTTTTGAGCATGTATTTTGTCCAGTAAATTCGTTTTTCATTGGAATCCTCAGACACTGGGGTAGACTTTTATGGGGAGTCCTCTCGGGAATTCGACGAAGGGGAATGCCAGTGGCTGATCCGGCTCCGCCAATTCCCACCTGTAGCTCAACACGAGGTGGTGCAAGAAGACCGCCAGCTCCAGCTTCGCCAGCTCCGAGCCCGCGCATAGACGGGGGCCGCCTCCGTAAGGCATGAAGTTGTTCGTCGTCGCCGATGTCACGCCGTTCTTCTGCACGCAAAGTGTTCGTCGCATTGTTTGTTAGACTGACAAGTGCAAAGCACAAGGATAACGACGCTTGGAAAAAATGTATGCACTCTGCACTTGGTTGTCATTGGTGTACCATCTTGGCATCTATGTATTCTAATATTAAAATCCAATAACTTCCTTTTATTCTCTCAAAAAGCTCAATTAGTAATTGGTACCTCTACGTGGGATGTGCACGTGTACAGGTGGTACCAAAATCTGGCAACTGTGTCATCTCGGATTACAGTTTAGACCATAAGATAAAAACAATCCATTCCTTGGGCACGTCAATGAGCACTTGGTTGTAGTATCAAATTTGCTAAATACTCACTCTTTGTTGTGTTTCTCCTTGGCATTTTATGGAGACATTATGTGCTTTGCAAAAACCATTGAAATAAACAATGAGGAATTAGGACTCACCTGCCACCTCCAGGGGTTGAATTGGTGAGGATCATCATACAGTGCAGGATCCAAATGAACTGTAGCGAAAACAGGTAGAATTTTCCATCCACATGGAATCTTGTACCCTTAATTTGCAAGTGATGCAGAACGTACTTGTTAATCTCATCAACTCATGAATGAACATAAACTTATGGATAATCTCTCTATCTAGATGTCGTACCTTTATATTCTACATCTTGAAGAACTTTTCTATGCACGAACCTTACAACATTGCCCAGTCGTAGGGTCTCATTTATCACCTTCATTTATGAACAAAATTAGCTCAAAGTTAATGAGGTTTAGTTACTGAAAGAGCTTACACATTGAGTGAATTCCATCTCTTTGTAGTCCTCCCAATTTAAACTTGTTTCTGCTCTTTGTAGCTTCTTACGTTCTATTTCTTTGTGCTCCTCCTAACAACATTTAGGTATATAAATTTATTATGCAAGTAATAAGGCAGACATTTATATTATATATCATTCGATGACTCCTTAATTACCTGGAGTTTTTTAACAGCTTTGGGACAACTCTCCAAGAAGAATATGGCTAAAGCCAAGGCGACTGATGAGGTTTCATGGCTAGCAAAGAGTAGGCTGAGCAAAAGGTCGAGGATCTGCTCTTTTGACAACTTTGAGTGCTTTAGAACCCAACTAAGTAGATCATCCACTTCCTCATCCCTCTCTTGCTCTCTCATCTCTTGCATCCTTTCTTGCATTTTTTGTTCAATCACATCGAGGATGTTTGATCGCGACTGCAGATCAAAGAGAGCAACTAGTATTTTTGTCAAGGAAAACGAACTGGTTAAATGACGGAAAATTAATACACAGGATGGCCGATCTGCCAATGAAAGTGACCATTGACTTGTTAGCTTCCAAGGCAATGAAAGATATATATACCTTACATTGAATCTCCACAGTCATGTCTAATTATAAGTAGGTCACTGTAGCTTTCCATGTATTAATTATAACAAAAAATTAATTAATTTCAGATAATGTGTAGGCAATTTTAAAAACAGGTGATCATGGCAATGGATGATATGCATGCCTTCAAGGCCTTCCAGTATGGAGTCCCCGGGAAATTCAGAGGTGCAGAAATGACTCCTTTCATGAAGGTTATGTACTCCAATCTCAGCTTCTCTGTCTTTGCTTCGTATGGCTCCATGTTCATAATATTTTTGGCCATCAAATTGAAGGTGAACTGAAGATAAACCCCAATCAAATTAACAAGCACTGCTCAATTCGTGTTAAAGAAGACGAACAGAGGAATCTTAAGTACCCTTTTAGCCTCTTCTAGTGCTGAAAAAGGGGAGCCGTGAATCCAAGAGCGAAGCACGAGAAGGGAGTGGCGCTCGACCTCCGGCAAGAGGTGCGATCGAAGCCTGACGCTGCTCATGAAGTTGAGGGAGATAATTCGCATTTCGCGGTGCATGTCGCCGACTAGAACCAGCATGGACCACTTTCCCAGGATGCCGCCGATGCTGCTCGGGTAGCTGCACTCGAACAGCTTCCCCTCGTTCTGCAGTATGAACCTGTTCAGCCCTGCGTCCGCCGACACGATCGTCGGCTCGCCGAAGAGATTCGACCGGTAGATCTTCCCGTACCTGGAAGCTCAGCGCACGCCTCATCGTCAGCTGCATTCACTTTACGATTCAGGAACTCGATCGCATTAGCAAGCAATAATACCTCGACAGATGTTTCTCCATGAAGTGGCCGACGGAAGTAGCGGGATGAGGCTTGAGATATCCGAAGGTTTCGCCGACGAAAGGCCATCCTTGGCGACCAGGTGGGAGCTTTAGCTGCTTTCTCTTCCATTTGATGAGTTTAATAGAGAGAAAGAGGGCCAAAGTTAGGAGGATGAGTAGGAATTCTACTGAGAAGTTGAGCATGGACATGGCTAGCTTGGCTCTCACTGAATCTTTGATCGATGTATAAGAAGGATCGATACTAGCGTTGGAGTGGGGAGGGGTCAGCAGTCCACTTTATAGAACAAAAATGACCGAGCTCCTTATTGGAATTAGCTGGAAAGCCTCGCGTCTATTTGCTAATTAATCCAGTAGTTGAGGAAAGGCCTGGCCACTGCTCCACGGAGGAACAGTTCAAGCTGTGAAGAAGAATCAATCAATAACAAATTGAAGAAGGATTTGTTAGATCACCTGAAAGAATCCGCTCTAAATTTTCTGCTAACAAACTTGTCCATATAAATTCTGCATCAATATTTTATTGGCAAAATCTAGTAAACGATCTATTGAAATGGAACGTATGTGTCACTTATAATACATGAAAATAATAGCAAAAAATGTATTTCGAATTCTTTTCTCTCTACTTGTTTGATGGTATATATCAGAACCACCTTGCTATATATCATCCTCTCATAATACCTCTCAGGCTGTTTATAACAATCGGACTAATCAATCCATATTTTGTTATATATCTCACAGGATATGTGTTGAATGCCTAGCTAGAGTTTATCACAAGACTATGAAATATTTATTTGATATCCAATCTTAAAACAAAACTAGATCATGAATTTATTGAGTCTTGTATTGTGGCAAAGAGATATACTCATATGACAAGGATTAATTTGAAGAAACCTTGCTGGCCTTGTCTATCTCATTATTATCAAACTTGATATCAGTCTCATATCAATGTAAACCAAACATCTTCACCAATTATATATACTATATGATTAAAAATCTATTTCAATTAATAAATTCTTTTATTCCAAGATCTTTTCGTAAGGCATAACCTGTTCTTTATTTATTAATTAAGGTGTACAAGTTGCCTTCTCATCTCGCAGACGACGTAATTTGTTTTAAGTATAACTTAATTAACCATTTCCAAATGAACCTTTCAAGACGGACTACTGCTTCATCATCAAAAGGAGCTGATACAGAAGGGGGAAGAATCGATGCCATTCTTTCTTTCCACCTGCTGCCCCACTCCAATCAACAACTTTGCTTAATTATACTTAAAAAAAAAGATTATCGCCGTGTAACAATGATTAAGAGGAAGATAAGAATAATAATGTCCTCTCAGTTTTCACTTTATCCATCCAGTGTCGACAGGTATTAGGTATTTGCCGATCCAGATGAAGGAGCCTCATCATGAGACGGGGAAGTAACTTTGAAATCCACTCCCCATTAATTTGTCTCTTTCTTTCATTTCTCCATGGAACAGAGGACCCAGCATGTAATTGCTCCGTTTAGTTTTCTTCAGTTACTTTGGGGAGGGAGGCCAGGGGGCGCATATCAGCAATCAGCGAGCGAGCTCAGCTCATGCATGCGGCAAACTAAACGTGCCCACTGCGCGCACTGATTGCCTCGTGCCCCTGCGTCGTCCCCACCTACGTGACCGCACGTGCTCCACACATCCCTTTCTTTTTCGCCCTCTTCTCTTCTTTATGCTGTTGTTGTGGTTCCAGCAGTTGCCTGGCCAGCCTCTGCTCCGCACCTTAGATTCTGAGGTGGGATGCATGTTGACCAACGAATTAAGAATAACAACCCTCCCCACAGATCGGAAGAGATC
>JBBMKF010000046.1:6245986-6265116 GCA_037834155.1 Curcuma caesia | reverse complement strand
TATTTATTGATTGAGCAGCTATAGTTAAAAGATTATGATTTGAGATCACCACAAATAGATTATTAATATAAATTTGTTAATATATGCACATATTTGAGATCAGTACAACTTAATCTGTTTTTCAAATAATGTACAACCAAATTGACCACTATTAATACTCATCATATGCATTTGCATTGCATCAACAAGGTCTCACTCCATCTGACACGGCTTCGATGCTTCCGAGGCTCATCCTTATCCCCATGCAATGTCATAGAGATAATTAAGTGACTTTTTTATAAGGTCTAATTTTTTTGGCATTTTTTTGAATTGCATAAGTAAATTTCAATATTATTTAAATTATGTATCTAATTTTTATAATATTTTTGAAATACTTCTTTTCTCTTTAGGTCTATCGGTGCATTTTATGCGAAATTAATTGATAAATTTAAAGAATTTTAAGTTATTTTAAATTAAAATTAATATATTCTTTAAATTTCTTTTAATTTATTTATGCATTTGGATTTGATAAAATTTATCATAAATTTATTATAAAATTTATGATGATGATATTTACTAATTAAATTATTAATGGGTTTTTAAGACTCTTTTTGTTCTAAAAATGGTAAACATTTAAAATTTTGAAGTTAGTTTTGAATTAAATTAGATGATGGATTTATAAAATTTTAAATTATTTCAAATTAAAATAAATATTTTTAAAATTTTTTTGTTAATGTATCTATGTTTTCATGTTTGAATTCAAATTGAGAATAATAACATTTTAAATTGGTAAAATAAAAATTTATAGATATACTTTTAATTTATGTTATTAAATTTAGATTCATTAATATAAATATATTAAAAATGTTTTAAGAATATATTCATTTTGATTTGAAGTGATTTAAAATTTTTTAGATTTATTAATTTCGTTTGAAATTGATTGATGGATAGAGAAAGAAGAAGAGTATTTTGTAAATATGATATGGAATTTGAGTATTATGAAAGTTGAATAATTTATATATATTTAAAAGTCGCATTCAAATTTGATCCTCCGTGAATACCTTATCATTAGAGTTGAAAAGAATAAAAATATTAATACCTATATACTTAAACATACAAATTAATATTGCATTTCCTATGGGAGAGTTCATTTTTTTTTAAAAAACCTATTTTTATTCCTTTAGATTTTTTTCTAAACTATAATTTCTTTTATTATATCTAATTTTAAATTGTCATCAAAATTAAACTACATGATATAAAATATTCTCTATCAATCTGACTCATTTTGATGGGCAAATAAAGAAATTAAGAAAGACAATTTCCACCTAACAAGTGAGTTGGACGTTTCGAATAGGAAGTTCTAACTCCAAAATTCTTCATGAAAAGATATCTCGATGTCGATCGAGGTAGTTAGTTGCCCTAATAATCAAATTAAAATTAGACTTAACCACACACCAACTTCTTGATTAAATAACTAATTAAGTGAGTGATGAGGTGGTCACACCTTCAATTATGAGGCCTTGGGCCCAATGCATCATCACCTTCATTATCATGTGGTTGTGAATGGTCTTCTCTTTATTCAATAACTCTTCGTACAAATAATGTGTTTAATTCTTTACTTAAAAAAATACATTAAGGATATTTTATTTTGCCCCCTCTAGTAACTAGAAGTGCCCCACTCATAATTTATGAATCCTAACTCATTTTTAGGAAATAAATTAAATCATTGAAATAGTTGTTCAAATTTAGTTTGATTTTTTTTATGAGTTTGAGTTTAGTTCATTTAGATGTTATCAAACTCTCCATTCAAATTTATTTGATTATTTAAAAATTTTATAATTCTATATTTATTTAATTAATTATTAAATTTGATAATAAAAATTTATTTATTTATTTATCAATTTGAAATATGAATCCCATGCATCATCAGCTTCCTTATCATCTCTTATCGACACAACACCACACTTCATGTGGTCGTGCTTTTCTCCCTTTAAAAAACAAGTGGTATAAAAAAATTAAAGATCTTTTAGTTTGCCCACTATAGTTTTGTTCTTTTTATTAAATGCCCTTCAAAGTTCCCCCTCCCATAATTTATAAATCCTACTAAGTTGAGTCCAACTTTATGATGATCAATTAAAATAAATCAAATCGTTGAAATGGTTGTTGAAGTTTCGTTTGAGTTTTTTTTTTATGAATTTGAACTTGATTTATTTAGATGTTATCAAATTTTCATTTGAAAATTTTATAATTTTAAATTTATTTGATTGATTATTAAATTTTATAATATAAATTTATTTATTTATTTTAAATATTTATTTATTTATTATATTGATAAAAATTGTATTAATAAATATGATTTATAAATTTTATTCATGAATATTATTCATAAATATTATAATTCTTTCAAGAAAGTCCTTGGGCATAGTCGAGTTGGTCACCATATGATAGAATTGCTATTGTAAATAAAGATCGAATCTCGAAGAAATCATATAATCATACCCTCCCACATGAGGGATTTGTTTCAATTTCTTAATTTACCTATCTACAAATGATTATTGATACAGATTCAATAGGGTAAACTTTCAAATTTTATAACTTTTGACTCGGATATCAGAATGGAATGTAGTCGGTTGTTAATCGAAACTCTTTCAGAGACCTTTATTTGGTACGTGATGAAATCTATATCTGTCAATTTTCAGATTCATTATATATCGTTTAGTGTATTTTTGAATACTCCGAACATTTTTTTTAATTATTTATAATAATAATTCTCTATTTTTAGAATTTAGAGGTATTTTTGACTTTTATAAATTATAATTTTATTTTGAGTCTAATTTAACACATGTTTAAAGAGTTTTAAGATAGTTTTTTTTATTAATAGTATTTATAACAGAGCCATTTTCTTTCTTAATTATCTATTTTCTTATATTCTTTGGTAGAATTAACATGTTGTAAAAGATTATTTTTAATATTTATACATGAATCAACCAATTCAATAATTTTTGCTACGGTCGATTGTAAGGCTAGCTATGTGAGACATCCAAGTTCAAAGTACGACCTTTTGCAACAGTAATTCTTAAAAAAAAAAAATTCTTATTTTTTTCTTTCCCTTTCCCTTTCAATACCAAACAAACTCAACTTCAATAGCAATCCTCTCTCACACTCTCTCTCCACTCTTCCTTTTATCTATCTCCATTCCAAGCCTCTTCAACCTCTCTCCTTCCTCTACATCTCCCAATGGCTTCAGGACCAGCAACAGAAGAAGAAGCAGCAGCAGCCAACTACCACAAGGTGCATGCCAAATATTTTCACTACCATTTTTTTTTTAATTTTATTTTTCTCCAATTATTCTATTCTTGCCATATAATTAACACATTCTTAATTAATCTGATCCTTCAGACTCTCGTTCTAAAGGTCTCCATCCACTGCGAGGCCTGCAAGAGAAAAGTCTCCAAGATCTTGAGCAAAATCAAAGGTGTTTCTGAATTCTCAATCACTGAAGCTTCAGCTGTTTGAATTCGATCGATACATCTTTAATTCTTTCTTTCTTTCTTTGCCCTTTTTGTTTCATTTCAGGTGTAGAATCAGTCGATATCGATTCCGGACAAAATAAGGTGAGTTTTAAGTCACTTGTCGATGCCCAGACCGTAATTCAGAAGCTCAGGAAGCATGGCAAGCCCGCTGAGCTCCTGCAGGAGGAGGTGAGTCCCGGTGTTCGAGCTCGTAAACCGGCATCCGCGACCGAGAAGCAGTCGGAACCGGCGAAAATTGGTGTAGAAAGTAGTAGTCCTTCTCCCAGTGCTGAAGCAGGGGGCAGCCCTGAGCCTGAGACGGTTATGGCAGTTGGCAATTCTGTTACCGAGACCAAAGAGGTCAAGGCTGAACTCCCTGAAAACCCCGAAAAGGTCAATTCGAAGACGTGCGATAAAAACATCGATACCCTGAAGCCGTCTAGTGACGAAGAGAAGTCTAAGCAGATCAAGGAGGATAACACCCCTAGTCGAGTGCTTCCTCCACAACCGGCTTATGTTATGAGCTACGACATGGCTCAGCCAAGCATGAGTCAATCGCACTTTGTGCCTCCTATGGCAGCCATTTCGTCTCAAGGGCACATCTACGGCGATCAATATCAGTATTTCCCACGATACTATGATGGATCGGTCGAAGCTCACCCAAACCCAACTGGCTACGCGCATCCGTCGACGATCGATCCATACAATACCATGTTTAGTGATGAGAACCCAGATGCGAGTTGTAGTCTTATGTGATTGTCTCATAGAGTTTAACGTAGGATCTTGTAAGCTAAAATTGTGTTAATCAAAGATCGTGCGTGAAATTTTGATCTTCGAAAGATGAAACACTTCTTCCTTGAGATTGATTAGCATGAAAACATGTTATGATTTCGCAAAGAAACTATTTGAAGGTCTTTTATGACTATCGAATTCGATCTTAGTCGTCTAAACTCAACCGTAGCAATTAAACACACATTCAAATTCTATATTTTAAAAAAATAAAAAAAATAAATTGAATAAAATTTTATAACTTAAATTAAATCTGTTAATTTATTTTTTTAGGGAAAAAACCATTACTTCTAATAATTGGCAACGCGACGTCATCGACGGGGGATTTGAAGATTACAATTTGCACGGCCCGTTGGAGACGACCACACGTATTCAACTACATTCTGGGAATCTGTAACGGAGCGAAGGTCCAAGTGACCCACCAACTCACCTCCGCGATTTACCCCAATCACTAAGCGGGTATGGCGGAGAGTAAAAAACCATAAGGATGGCAACTAATGTCCTGGGCACGACTTTTTGGGCAATTTAGCGGCTTATTACCGTTTTGCCACTGGAGAGCCACGTGACTTGCAGCAGAGGTCACGTCAACTCAGTGTGAAGTCACTGAGAGTCTATGCATGGGGTAAATTTCATTTCAACCCTCAAAGTTATTTTTAATATTTTAAATGAGGTTTTTAGAAATGACATAACTTTAGGAGATAAAAGAAAGATGCTCCTTTGTTCTAAAAGGCCCTTGATTTTTTATTTATATAAAATGTTCTTATTTTCAACTTCTCAACTTATTAAACAAACATAGGATCTAAAATAAAGTTTTGGATATAAACTTTACCTAGAAGATAAATAATTTTAAGGAAATATCAATTCACTCAATATAAACTTAAGATACTAGTTGCCCTTTGTCCTCGAAGCATAATTGAGTTGGTTATGATGAAGCAAAGTTGTTGAAGTGGGAAAGGGTCGAATCTCGGTGAAGTTGAAGTAATATCCTCCTCGGTCATGGTCAACTGCAGCTTTTCGATTTATCCCTTCACATATAATTATGAGAGCGACCGTGTGAGACTGTTGAGATGACAAATTCTACCTTTTATTAAAGATACTAATTGCCCTTGAAGGCACGGAATTCAAATCTCGCGCATAGTATTTTCGAACTCTCGCGAAGTTCGAACAATTAGTGATACTGGATTGCCATGCTAAAATTCATCTGTATTTTTTAAATTTATCTTAATAGTTGATAAAAAATTTTCATGGAGCGAAGACTCTAAGATCAATTGATTGGAAAAGATGGATATTTGAATCATAAAAAAATACAATATTAATCACTACAATATAGGTTTTAAACTTGTTTGTTTACTTATTAAAATTTGTAATCTTATGTATTAAAAATCCTATCTAGTTACAGTTGAACTAGATTTTTTTATTGAGCTAAACTAACAACATTATTTTATTTATTTATAAATTATTCATAAATATTCACCAATCAAATTTACTAGTATTTAGCCTTATTTATTTTAATAT
Organism: Curcuma caesia; assembly: GCA_037834155.1. Classification (NCBI taxonomy): domain Eukaryota; kingdom Viridiplantae; phylum Streptophyta; class Magnoliopsida; order Zingiberales; family Zingiberaceae; genus Curcuma; species Curcuma caesia. The sequence goes on along the minus strand of JBBMKF010000046.1, from coordinate 6,259,321 downwards.
ATTTTTATATTATTAAACGAACATATATAAATTTTATCAAATTAAACATTAAATTATGTACATACACACAATTTAGGTTGTATTTTTAAAGTATTAAATACTAGGGCTAAACCTAACTATATCTATATAAACTAGAAATATATATATTTGGTAAATAAAAATAATCTAAATTTTTTTTGAAGGAATCAACTATACTATAATGATTAAGAATATATATATATACATATATCAGTTTTATTTACACAATTTACATAAATATAAATAAATAAGAATTTTATGTATATATATATATTTTCACTTTATTTTTTTTGTAAAGTATTATTTTTCTTATACAAATTCAATTTTATTTACGATATTACTTTCCTTTAAAGGTTTATTATAAATTTTCTTTTATAGTTAGTATCGGGTATCTAGCTCTAAGAATCGATTAATTTTAAGAATGATTAATTCAATTTTATGAAAAATTTTCATAGATCAATAAGATAAATCTAAAAATGTTCATAGTGGACGATATAATAATTCAACTTTTTAAAGTCCAATCTAACATATGGACGAAATTTATTCTACAATGCGTTGTAGTTAAGATTAGAGTTTAGGGTTTAGAGTACATTCCTATATCTAAATAAGGCATAAAAGATTAAATAGGAGAGAAGAAAAAATAAAACATCAATTTTGGTAAAAAAAAATGAAATTAGAGATTTCTCTGTAATTTTAGGAAATCCACTGGCGTATTTGATAAATCAAATTAGGGATCTTTTGGGGAATTTCGAAAAATCATTGGCGTCTTTGATAAATTTCCCAACATGGGTCGGTCCGTGACTTCAAAAAGCAGGGCGAGAGGAAAGTGGCGGCGACAGCGCCGTCTCCTCCGCTTTCTTCGCCTCGAAGTACGATGGGGAAGACACCGAGGGGAGCCTCCTCCTCCTCCTCCTCTTCCAATCCCGCCGCCGGCCGCCGTCCGCCGCTCCCCGTCATGGCTCTCCGCGAGAAGATCGTCGCCAAGGTCCAGGAGAATCGAGTGACCCTCATCGTCGGTGATACCGGTTGCGGTATGACTTAGATGCTTTGCTGATCGTACCTCGACTTGGGTTTCATTTGAAGTCCTCTTTGGTGCTTTTGCCAGTTGCATTGTGTTGACATTGCGTTGTGTGAGAGAAATTCTTTTCGTTTATCGATGTTCATGCTAAAGATGGTTCCTTTTCTTTTCTCTGTCTTGATTTTGGATAACATAAAAATCCATGTGCACTGATAGTTCATAATCATCACTAATTGCTTCATAGTTAACTTTCTAGAACTTGTTCCAAGAGAACACAATGCTTGGTGTTGTGTATCGCAAAATAAAGTTTAATTTGGTGAATTCTTTTTTTTGTTTATTTAAAGTTGTTTCATAAGGATGGCAAGGAATTGTATGATAAGGAAGTCAGGTTTTTACAACTATAACTTTTTTTTATGATAGAGATAGTTAATGGAACACATAACAGAAAATACCTAACAATCAAATCATATGACAATAGGTAAAAAAAAGAGGGAAGGAAACAATTTCAAACATACTTACAGATGAGGAATGATTTCTTTTAGGTTTGAGCTCATTTGAGAATAAATGATGATGCAGCCCAAAGCAATTTGAGAAGAAGAATATTGAAGAACATAAAAGTTCAGAAAGCACGTTGAACAATTTAATTGACAAATATAAAACGTTATAATTTTTGTCATTCTAGTCAGGTCTTGTAGCATGTATTGCACTTGAATGAATAGTGTCCTTTCCATTAATGTTGACGGAGAAGGGGGGCATTTTTATTTCTGTTCTGTAAACTATGAGTAATATGCTAAATTATATAGAGCAAAATAAAATGTAGGTGAACTATGGGTGACAAAATAAAATTCTCTCGTTTAAAATATCTATTTTTAAATCATGGCATCTAAATGGCCTCTCTGACATTTTTTTTTTTAAGATTGACAAAATTTTTTGTGTATGTACGCACAAAAAATTAAACTTAATTGTTTGTGTGTGTACGCACGGTTGAATGCATAAGGCATAATTTTTGTTAGATTATTTACTCTTTTAATCACTGTAACTTTGTTAAGGATTTTTTGATCATGATAGATTTATGGAATGAATGAAGCTTATGTTTTTTTTTTGAATATGAATTTCATGTATTTTGAGTAAGGTAAATTCCTTCTCGCTCCTAAAGGTGGATATTTTCATAATTATACTTTGTTTCTTCTTGGTGGATTCTTTGTTAGAAGAAAATTGTCTCATGGTGTAATTGAGCTATTTAGTGTACTACTGGCTAGTTCCTCATTGTCAACATGTTTGGATCGTTTAGTTTGTACAAATATTGTTTTATCAATCTTGTAAAGTTGTACTTCGGTTCTTTATCATCATTTTTTTGTTGTTGTTCCACTATGTTACAGGAAAAAGTTCCCAAGTTCCACAATTCTTGCTCGAAGAAAATGTTGAACCGATATTGTGCACACAACCTAGAAGATTTGCTGTTGTTGTAATAGCAGGAATGGTAGCTAAAGCACGTAATTGTGAAGTTGGACATGAGGTTGGATATCACATAGGGCACTCAAATGTCTCCGACCTTGGCCCAAATCGGTATTTGCTCCTTAAAAAGTGCCATGGAAAATGAGATTTTCTTTAGTTGTTTTCCTATTTCTTTTCTTTCGTTCTTTTAGTGTGAGATTGTATATTGTTGATGAGAAAGACAAGGATAGTAATTCCATGTTACATTTAGCAAGTATCATCTGTTACTACTCATTTATTTTTCTTGATTGGCATCTAACATATTTGATCTCTATTCTTCCGGTGTGTATGCTTCGCCTAAAATTCTCCATCTCGTAGAGTCTATGATATTGGATAGTATGAAGATGAATGCTCCTTCTCGAGTTGATTATGAACTTTAGGATGCTTACTTTTTTCCTTCTATCCTGTTACAGATCAAAAATTGTCTTCAAAACTGCTGGTGTTGTACTGGAACAAATGCGCGATAAGGGTTTGATTGCTCTAAAGTATAAGGTTATAATTCTTGATGAAGTGCATGAGCGATCAGTAGAATCTGATCTTCTTCTTGCCTGTGTTAAACTGCTTATGATGAAAAACAAGGACATGAGGTTGGTACCATCTTCTGTTTTCCCATTTCTCAAATTTCCTATCGTGGTCAATGCTCTTATTTTTCCATGGAAAGTGGGGCTTTGCCCATATTCTTCATTGTGGTCTTTGTTTCATTGCATGGTTTTTGATGCTTGGCACAAGGTTTATATTTGTAAAGTGTGTCAAAACATTACCAGATCTTACTTTGGTCGTGTGAGTGGCATTGTGCTAATTCAATGCCTAAGACAACCATATCTAGTTATATGCTATTATTTCTTCATAAGCAGATGGTCACACTGTCATGGGACATCTGATATGTTATCTGAAAAATACACGACCTATTGTTTTGACAGCTTTCTTTTAGTTATGTGAATTCGTCTTCATGCTACAGACTCACGTTGCTCCAATTTTGCCTAGGGTTGTTCTCATGTCTGCCACAGCTGATATTACAAGATATAAGGATTATTTTAAAGATCTTGGGAGGGGTGAAAGAGTGGAAGTTATTGCAATACCAAATGCGCCACAACAGAATAGCATCTTCCAGAGGAAGGTTCTCTATCTTGATCAGGTTAGTTAAATTTGCTCATTCTCATTAATATGATGTTGAATGTTGATGGTGAGTTTAAGACTCATATCTTGCATATACTAATGCTATGCTTCATTGCTTGACTAGATTTGATTAACTGCTTGACAAAATTTTGAATTGTTGATACCTTATTGGGAAGAAGTAACAGGATCTACATCGTTTGATACTTGATAGGCTGATCTTGCTTAAGGATGCCAAATTCACATATTCAAGCAAGGGGCTCAAACTTTGATATTTCACTTCCCTGGGAATCATAACCATTTATGGTGTGTGGCTGGAGGCTTACCTACTAGTAATCAATTTACTTGATTACATTGCATGACTTAGTCTTGTCCTTTTCCTTTCCTTCCCCCTTTCCTCTTGATTTTTCCAGCCAAGTAAAAAAGCTAAATGTCATAAAATATGCTTGTTCTGCTAAAAGACTAATCCTTGTGGCCTATGTTGTTTGGAAGCTTCAAAGATTTTGATTTGGTAATTCCAGCCCACATAAAATTTAAATTGTCACTCCTCGTCTAGGGTCAATCAATCTATCAGTAGATATCTTTTGGACATGCCTAACATTGATGTAAACACAGCAGTTTCTATTGGGTAAAATCAGCTGTTAGCAAACGTCTTGCACAACTGATTTGACATCCTCATGAAACTAGAGGCACAACAAATAGTAAACACACTAATAATATCACATTCCTCTCATCTGTAGTTGGAGACTTGGATCGTTGTCGAGAGCCAACAAGAACTTAAAGTTCACATGGCCAAAGGAGATAATTGGAACCATTAAGATTGATATTAGTTCCAATGTCATGATTGTGGTAGAGGAGAATCCTATGATGGATGAGAAGATGATATTGAGGGTGAATGGTTCCAGGGTTGAAAACTTTGGAAAATTGTTGATTAAGTCTGAGGGCAGTTTGGAAAAAGAGGTAACCTACAGAAGGTGAAATGAAAATTTCCCCAAAATATCTCCAGCATTTTTCTTGTTGAGCTCTGGCATATTTTATGATTTTGAAAGTCGAGGGCATTTTGCAAAAAGAGGTAATACTGGTGGTGAAATGAAGATTTCTCCAAAGATGTCCATTTTTTTGTATTATGTATTCCTTATGAAAAAATATTGCTCTCATTTTTCCCTGTGCCTGCAATTTGGATCATATTTTTAAGCTAATATTGTTAGTGCTGCATGATTCTAGTAACAGAAATCTGTCAACTTTCCATATCATATAGATAATTACTGAATTGGATATCGTGATCAGGTTGCAGAGCATCTGGGCATGGATTTAGATTCAGTGTCATCGACATGCTGTTCAGAAAGGGTACTTGGTGATGCTGATATTAAACCTGAATTACATGAAATTATTGACAAGTTAGTGATGCATATTCATATAAATGAAGAAGACATTGAAAAAAGTATATTGGTATTCCTCCCAACATATTATTCTCTGGAGCAGCAATGGGTTCGTTTACAACATCATAGTTCGCTCTTCAAAATACACATTCTTCACCGAAGCATTGACACTAATCAAGCACTGTTAGCAATGAAAGTCTGCCAATCTCAACGTAAGGTAATCTATAGTAGTTACATTGTTGTTTCTCAAACTATTTTTTGCTATCTCATTTGATGATCAGTTAATTCTTTGAGTTGGCAAAACAACTTGTAATTTATTTACTATAAGCTAATATGAATGTCAGAGAATCATAAATGAAGTAGAGCATTAAGCACCAACCTGGCCTTGTATGTTTTAGCTCTCTTAGGCACAGGCAGCTAAGAAAAATGTTATTTTAATTATTTTTATCTTTCCTAGGAGATTGAAATTTTATACTATTTGTATTTTAACTATTCCTATATCATTGACAGAACCAGCCAAAATACATTTTTGTGCACATGACATGCCTTCTAAGTTCCTACCGATTTCACCCTTGTCATTTGGAGTATCAATATGACTTGTTCTTCTCAGTTATTGTGTCTCGCCGTGATAAAATTTTCTTTTTTGCTTGTCGTTGTTAACTTTAAGATTTCATTATCTTTGTCTTTAAATTTCTATAGTATAAGACGAGATTCACCTTTTTGTTCTTTTATAGTGACTACTGGGTTAAGTTACTTTTGATTAGTTGGATTACTATTTAGTGGGTTTTTTTTTTCTTTCTTTTCTTTAGAATCATATAAACTAAGATACATATTGAAACAGACCGGAATTGTCATGGTCCTTTTAAATTTTGATTCACATATAAAAACATATCATTTTCATGTGAATCATAATGTGTCATAAGATATGTGAACAGGTAGCCACATGATTTTAACAACTATGTAAGTGACGGCAAATTTAATTTGTGGGAGCAATTTGACATGCATGCATTTAGTTTGAATGAGTGTCTAAAGTAAGCATTTGAGGATCAAAAATATTAAATGGAAGAAAGCAATGGCAATTTCAATTATATCGAGGATACACATCAGGAACTAACTATGATTTAGCAAGTCGTTAAATATTTACTGAAAGTTTGGATATTATTGAATAATGCGTATTCACTGACAAGATTTTCTCAAATTTGTTTGTTGTTGCCGTAACATTCCATATTGACCTACATATACATTTTTTAACATGCTTCGGAAGTTCTGCCAATTTATTTGGAAGAAAATTACTTAATTCTATAATATGCTGTATTACTTTTCTAAAATCGCCTCCCAAAATAATGCTGTTCGTTCTTCACTATTCCTTTATTTGAAGAACAGGTGATACTAGCAACAAATATTGCTGAATCATCAGTCACGATACCTGGAGTAGCTTATGTAATTGATTCGTGCCGATCTTTACAAATTTTCTGGGATCCTGGCAGAAAAGCGGATTTCTCTAAGCTTGTTTGGGTGTCTAAATCACAGGTGATTAGTTATTTTCATTTTGGGTTTTTAGTGTTGTAAGATTTCTTGCTGATATGCATGCTCAAGGAAATTTCAGGCCGAGCAACGTAAGGGGCGAACTGGTCGAACCTGTGATGGTGAAATATATCGGTTAGTCACAAGATCATTCTATAATAATTTAAATGATCATGAAGATCCTGCAATATTGAGATTATCATTGAGGCAGCAGGTACTCATGATTTGCTGCTCAGAGTCTAAACCAATTAATGATCCCAAAGGTGAAGTTTACATTTAATTTTACTTGCTAATTTGGTTTTATAAGTCTACTTGAACTCAAAATGATGAGATCGAGTCTTGTTTACTTATCTTTTATGACAAGGATGACTTGAAATCTTGTACTGTAACCAGTGACATGGGTAATCTCTCCTATGCTACCTTTGCCATTCATGTTAACAAATATCATTTGTGACAACAGTCGACATGCTTTAACACATTTGGACATGCACCAAGATGAATTTATGTAATATTTGCTGAGTGCTTTAGAGGCCTAACACTTGACCTTTGCCATATGACAGTCTTATTGCAGAAAGTTATGGATCCTCCAGAGATGGATATCGTAGAGGATTCTCTTAGTTTGCTAGTCAAAATAAACGCATTGGAAAAGCCTCTTTCTAGCAGAGGCCACTACGAGCCAACATTCTATGGGCGTTTGCTTGATAGTTTGCCTCTTTCTTTTGATGCTTCGATGCTGGCATTGAAGTTTGGTCAGGTTGGGATACTTCGTGAGGGAATCCTTATCAGTATCCTAATGGACGTCCAACCACCTCCAATTTATCATCCTTTCGGCAATCAAAATTTGGTACGGAAACTAGTTGCTTATTTGATATCCGTGATTTTCTTTGTACTGACAATTTTCCTATCTTCTTTTTCAAAGTATGTAGAAAATTACTTCGATAGTAGCATCAGCAAGCCCATTGCAAAGAAGGAAGTTTCATTGATGGCAAATTTGTGTGCCTTTCAATTTTGGGAGCGGGTTTTTAAGGTAATTAAAAAAAAACCATTTTAAAAATATACTTGGGGACTTCAGATACACAAATGATAACTATTTTTACCTGTTCATTACCGTAAAGTATGAACGATCTTCACAATCTTATAAATTTTTCTTGTTTACCCGAAGACGTGAATGACAGTCATACAAGACTATAGAACTTTCTCCATTTCAACCATTTATTATCTATGACATTGACGATATCTTCATCAACATCTCCTTGTGTACAATAAATTAATATATCTAAAACTCTTGCAGTATTTTCTTGCCCATCGAACTGAAGTATTCTCTTATTTAAGATTACATTTTTTATTTTATTTTAGTTTAATTTATGATAAAAGTTTTAGTTTATCAAGATTTTATTCACAATTTAAGCATTGAATTATTTATACTTTCACCAAATAACTTTACCGTGACACCAAAAGCTTCTAGATCAATAAAAATCATATGTGAATTTTTGTCTTTCTGATTTCTCTATTATTTTACTTATTAAATAAAAACAACTGCATTTGTTTTTTTGGGCACTAAACCAAATTATTGTTTTATATCCCATTATTCTCTTAGTTACCCTTTCCAAAAGTTTCATAGATTAACTCATCAATTTAGTTTTTTGTTTATATATATAGAACAATATTTTGTATCGCTTTTACACATTTTCTCTAATCCATAGGTGAGAATTCCTTTATGGCATATGCATGCATTCTTGTAGTATTTTTACCGAATACTAGGCCAGTGATTTTAAACTTCTCTTTTGTGTTTGACTTGATTCTTTAAGGACAAGCACCGTCTGGAAAGACTAAAGCAAGTCGTTAATGTTGATGAATCGCCATATTCAGAAGTTTTGTTTTCTAAACTAGAAGAGGAATGGTGCTCGTTTCACAACCTTATTCAGACGTCACTGCACAGTCTCTCTGAAATTTGTGAGCAAATATCTAGAGTCTATCGATGCCCACTTTTGCTTTTTTTCCTTAAGTGAATTCATTTTCTGCAGATGAAGAAACTGTCGAGATACTGCATCGATTTAGGCCATCGTTTCTTGCAAAAATTGAAATTCCCTGTTACTTTGAGCCATATGCATTTAAGCACACATGCATTTTGCAATCTGAGCCGGCAACAGACTTGGATGCCCTAACACTGGAAGACGAGAACCTTGATACCGTAACTAGACGAAAATGTATCGCTTTACCATATGTTGCTCCTGATGATTTTGGTGCCATGTCTGTATCTGAGAAACTGAAAAATCTTATCAAAGAAGTACGTTTCGAAAACTCCTCTTACCTGAATTTTCTTTGCAACAAGAAAGCAACTCTCATTGTCACTTATATTCAACCGTGTTCAAACAGATGCGACTGCAATATTTGGAAGATACATCTGGTTTTCTGCACGACACCGCAACTGTTTCTCAAGCCAATGAGGCTGCTATTTGTAAATTCTTTGCGATTGGAGCATGCAGCAAGGGAGACCTTTGTCTCTATTCTCATTCATATCAGGCCCAGAGACCACTTTGCAGGTTTTTCCATACATTTCAGGTACTTACACGCTAGTACTTTCAGCTTAGATTTTATCGATCCTTGGAGTAGAAAGATGGCACTCGGTTAGAAAACGCATGCCTATACAGTGACTAGTTGTGAATCAGATTTGATTTCTTTTACAGTATCGAAATTGATATCTGCTATATATTTTTTCTATTTCTCTTTCTGTCTATCAGTATCGTAGTTGCCTCGGCTCTTTATTCTTTGAGAAGTTGGCCAGATTCAGTTCAAATTGATGCAATCTGTTTCATTTGGATCACTTCTCGTATCGAGTTTTTAAAGGCTACTGACTTTGATATTTTGTCTATCACATTGCAATTGCATGCGCAGGAAACTATGCTAAATGTTACGGCTGCATCGACGGACATTTGACCAAAAGTAATTGATGTGTTATGTGTTACACAAGTTTTCTATAATTCTTTGTGCATCTCTATAAAATGATATCATATTTGGTGATTTTTTTTGTATTTCGGTACATTCTCCTTGGTTCATGAGATTATTTGTAAATTTAATTTCTTTGAAATCTGTTGCTTAACTTTCATTTCCGATACTGTATTTAATATTCGGTGAATGCGCAGGGATGTCGGAATGGAAATGCATGTTTCTTCCTACACGACTATAGCAGTGGTAGGAGAGCATCCAATTTCTGCTTACAAGAAGATGCAACTACTTCTGCTGATTCCTTCTTGCAGTTGCTTCCGACGACATCCTACGAGTGTGTTCTTGTCTTGAATGACAATGATCTATTTTTCTCGGCTAACCTTGCGGAAATTTATGATGCGAACAAGATAATTACCACTACACATCGCTCATACTCTGAATTTGTGGAGTCACTTGGGATCACAGTGTTGTGGGATGTAGCTGAACCCTGGTATGCGATTACGAAAAGCAATGAAATTTCAATTCCTTGGGAGCAAGTTAGGTGCGTATTATGGTTCGCTGACATTGAGGACGATGCGACGAGGCATGACCATCTTTTACAGAATTTATTCCGTCATCTTGCTGTCAAAATTTTGGCTGACACTTTGTTTGATCTTCGGGTAATTGTAACCATCAACAACGTCAAATTCACACAGCTACAGGTATGGCTAACGTTCTGAATCTTAAAATTTTAACTAGCATTCGAAATAGTTAACATAATATTTGCCGACAATTCAAGGCATCTAGCCTGTTTGAACTGCAAACAAGTTGACAATCGCAGAAAGGTTGGTCGACTTAGTTGATAACGATAAGCAGGCTCAACTAAGAATTTTCCATAAAATACTGACCTTATTAGAGAAACATGTTTATTGCTTTGGTCTCTTTATTCGTCGTTGAGAATCATTATTTCTTTCGCTAGTCGTATTTTCGATCTTTCTACTGCCTTTAACTTTTCAGTATCGATTCAATGTTCATGATGGATCATGGTTCTTTCAGGTGGAGAAATTGGCAAGGGAGTGTTTTTTCTTTCTTACCCAATCGTTTTGCTTCGACGAATCAAGTCTCGGCAAGTTTTCTAGCTCAAAGAACACCACAAGGATAAACGACCGCATCAGTGTGCCTGTTTCTTATGTTTTCGTGTTGTATCCCCCGACCGACCTCCAATTCGGGGATTATTCTACAGCGCTTCAGAAGGGTTTATATCGACGATGAAAGGTTTTTGTTTACTTTGTAAATATATCAGTTTGGATCTATATATATGCACAAAATCTATTTAAAAGGAGTGCTTGTTAAGACTATTCGCGTATCGTCGCATACTCTAGTCATGCTTTCTTCTTGAAGTAACCTGTTTGGATCAAACATAACCAAATGGATGGACATATATGACTCCGTTATGTTATCGAAGAAGAGAATGAAATGGTTACTCCACTTTCGTTTCTTGTTTCATTCTTATTCGACATAATCTTATTGTGTATGATAAGATTCCGTTATGCATTTACATAGTCTTAAACCTTTGATCAATTCTTAGGCTCGAGATCAATTGGAAGTCCATCGGTAGGTGTCGGTAGGGGAATCCTCACAAAACCATTATCTTTGCCGCTCAATCTCCACTTGAATCTTGTGACTACATAATGCATCATAACCAGGGTTTCAATCTTTGCAAACTCATTTCCGGGGCATATCCTTGTTCCTCCGCCGAATGCCACAAAGGAGTAAGGAGGAATGCACGATGGATTCTCGAAACGCGAAGGATCAAAGTTGTCCGGAGACTTGAAGATCTTCTCATCCATTTGCGTGGTGCTTGATGCCCAAAGTACCTTCAAATAGTCGAAAAAGGATTAGATCTACACACAAGTTCCATGTAAGTAAACTTTTCCTGAAGTAGCTGTTAGATCTCTTTAACTACCTGCCATCCTTTCGGTATGATGAAACCTTCATATTCGATATCTTGCAGGGCCCTTCTGAAGTTCCCAAAGACGGGAGGAATCATCCGTAGCACCTCCATCGCCAAGCGCCATGTGTGTTTCATCTTGTTAATGTCGTCCCATGTCAATGCTTCGCTTGTAGCTTTGGCCTTCGCGATATCTTCGTGCTCTAACATCGACAATGCAAGAGAACTAATAGGCATGGGGTTCTTTTTCTTTTACATTAGTTTGAATTTTCAGAATTGGTTGTTGCTTACCGCGAAGAACAAGTGCATAGTTGGTTGGATCGTTGGCAAGATGATGGATCATGAAGGTCAAGAGAGTGGACGACGTATCATGGCCGGCAAACATGACGAGGACTGTGTTGTCGACGATCTCTTCCTCCGTTAAGGGCTCTGAATTTCCATCACTGCCTAAATTGAGCAAAGAGGTGATGAGATCATCATCAGGGGAACACTTTCTTTGCTCCATCAAGGTCTTCTTTCGACGAATGATGCTAGAGATCAATTGTGCAGCTCTTCGCCTGGCTCTCAAGCTTTTGCCGAATTTGGTGAAGGGTAGATTGATCGGCACTGCCCACACACCATTCAACATCTCGGTGAAGTCCTCGACGAGTGCTTCTCGAATTTTCCCTCTTTCAAGCCCAAGAATCAACGAGCATATGATGTCAAATGTGAGACCCTTTGTCAATGGATTCACCTGCATCATCGTCAATTATCATTCACATATCAAATACAATAACTGCTTCAGTAAAAGGTGGAATAGCCATCCAGCGACCATTTGTGAGGAGGTAAATCGAGAAACTGCAGTTGATCACTACGAGAGAATATTGTCTCAGCTTCGTCAAAATTCGACTCTTGTCTACTTTAATAAGTCTATCCCATAATAATCAACTCTACCATTAACCATGCACCGGAAGCAACAATAAATGCAATTGATACTCAAGGATTTTAGGTTCTTGACTCCTAAGATACTCAACAAAAATACCTTGACGTTGGTCTTGCCAAGCCAGTTCATCTGCAAGTGATGCTGGACCTCGGCGTCGATCATGCCCACATACCTCCTGAGCGCTTCGGGTTTGAGGAACTGCATGAGTGCTCCCCTGACGCGCCTGTGCTCTTCGCCGATCAGCTCCAGCAGGCTCCTGCTTCCGATGATCGCCGTGGAGGACTTGGGCTGCTGCAGCGCCAGGTCGTCGCTCGTGAAGACCAACTTGTTGGCTCCGGGGCCAGCGAGGAAGACAGTGTTCGTGCCGAAGAGGGAGAGCTTGAAGATCGGCCCGTACTTGCTGCTCCTTCGCTTCAGCCATTGCTCGGCGGTGTTGCTTCTCAGTGCTCGGAGGAGGCCGAAGCTCTGGCCGACGAAAGGGACGCCGAGCGAGCCCGGAGGAAGAGGCTTCTTGGGGGGAGGCCTCCTCCTCCCCCTGAGCACGAGAAGCGGAAGCAAGGCGAGGAAAAAGAGAGTTATGAAGACGATGACCGGCATGATTTGGGCGTTCCAAGGATCCAACAACTCAGCAGAGGACTTAGCTTTTAAAATTGGTCGTGGCATCTAGTCAATGCAAGATGCATTATTATATATTTATATATTTCGTGCCTTCTTGCTCACGGCATACTTTTTAATATATATATATATACAGCTCTGATATCCTGTCCGACGTCCCCGTGCGACTCCGCTGCACGATCAACCGACCTTTCGCCGTTCATCGCCGCCGTTCGTCGCCGTCCGGTCACCGCCGGCCATCATCCCGGGCTCGTTGGAAGCGCAACTCGACGGCGCACACACCGGCATCAGATTCCGGCCGGATTGGGTCGGAATCCGATCGGAATTCCAGCCGAAACAGAGCAGACGGTTCTGGCAGTGATTCGACCGGAATCCG
>JBBMKF010000046.1:6222770-6240076 GCA_037834155.1 Curcuma caesia | reverse complement strand
AAAACTAAATCATCTATTTGTTCTTGATGCAGGTATGTTTTTCCAAAGCTAATTGGGATTCTCTCCTTGTAGGTTTCTTTCTTTCATTCTTTCTTTCTTTCTTTTTTTTTCTTTTTCTTTTTATAATCAATAGAAACAAAAATCGAAAAGATGCAAAATTACAGCACAAAATAAAACTAAGATAACAGAAAATTGTTCTTGTAAAAAATCCAGCATTTTTTTCTTCGTCTTTTTGGCTGTAGTGTTATTAATTTTGTATATCAGTCATTAGCAATTTTACATTACAATTTTGTGATTATGAGTTATTAATTATAGCCTTAGGGATCTTTTTTATCCTTAAACTTTATTTTGAGAACAAGTAATTATGGAGATTTATTCGATGTGTTTCGTAAATCATCAAGTTTACCAAGAAATGGATTAGCCGATTTAAATTGGAACTTTTTCTTCTTATATTGTGTTGGTTATGAAGAAAAAAAAAGTTGTAAGAGACATCTTTTATCTTGTTTTTTCCTTGATTTTTTTTCTTCTATTTTAACAAATTTGGTCGATTCATTTTTGCTTGATTTTGACAGAAAGGGTTTGTTTCTCTTTCTCTCCTCTTAACTTTTCAAATAAATTATAAAAGCAAATCAAGGAATTAATTTAATCTATAAACTTTTTCACGCTATAAAAAAAAACTAAATAGAACATTTGACCTAAAAATTGTGTAAATAAGAAATAATTATTTTTTAAAAAAGTAGCATTGCAAATCAAGCGAGATGTTTTGTGTTTACAAATATGCTTTCGAAAGAATAATTAAACGATAAAATAGTATGCTAATATTTACGTAAAATATTTAAGAAATATCAAATAAAAATTAGGTTCGAAAAGAAATTTGTTAAAGAAAACAAAATTAGGTACAATTTGATCTAAATCAAACGAACAGTCCTTTACAAACTGTTTTATTTTTTTTACAAATGTTTTTCATTTACAATTTAATGTTCAAATTAAAGGGAAAATAATCAAAGGGTATTTTTTTATTGGATTCGGTAAAATGGCATCTCTCTTTCATTTATTATCAAAAAGCGTCTATGTTATTTTTGGAAATTATTTTTATATTATTGTAGCTCTTATTAGTTTGCAGTTGTTATACAATTAGCAGTTATAATTTAATAATTATAGATTTTATAATTATTATAATATAGATATTTTAATTTTGATTAATTTTAATAATATTGTATTTTAGAATTATCGGATATAATTATTATAGTATGAATATTTCATCGATCAATATTTAATTTATTATAGTGTGAGTCATTAATATTATATTATAATAATTCTTTAACTCTTATAAATCTGTCACTGCTATGTCAATTACATAATTATTACAACATGAGTATTTTATTATTGATCAACATTGTTGGTTGATATTATAGTATTATAATTACAAATCATAATTGATTCTAATAAAAAAATGCTGCTCTTTTGTTTTTTACCTTGAATTAAAACAGGATATTTGAATTTGAATGCAGCTCAATTGACAAAAAAAAAATTCAATCTGATAAACGAACTGAAAATTTAATTCGATGAATCAGATTTGAATCAAATGGACTCAACCAACCGAGTCACATTTTCAATTCATTTTCTTTAACCAAATCCACTTAGCTCGATTTGGCTACCTGAAGTATAAATTTCCACCGAGGTTGATCTTTTGCAAAATAAAGAAATCAGATGGATTGTCACCGGGGCTACGGATAAAGAAATAAGATGGATTGTCTTCGAGGCTCAAGCGCAAATAAAAATTTTATATAAAATCAAATCGATCACTTTCAAAATTAATCGATTTGAAAAATTAAATATATTAATTAAAAAATAAAATATATAATGTTCCAGTTGAGATCATCTCGTTGATCCATCACTGACCACACAACACCAATGTTGTCTCGAGGATGATGGGCTCCGAGGCCTGCAAGCACCAATACAGTGAGAAGGAACGCGGTGCCTCTAGCTCGATCATTCCGACGTTCAAATCAGTCACTGAGAAGGAAGAAGGAGAAACAACGACATGGATACTGCTAGTTCATCTTCTTCTCCTTGGTACGAATCTATCCAATCCACTGTCATTTGTGAGTTTAGGAACGAGATACGGGCCACCTTTGGAATCCTGTGAAGCTTTAGGATTAGGGTACCAAAACCGGATAAGAGGCCACATAGTCCCCCAATCGGAATCCTGTGAAGCTTTAGGATTAGGGTACCAAAATCGAATAAGAGGCCACATAGTCCCCCAATCGGTTAGCCTTCCTCAATAGTATTTGATGCCGCGCTCGACTCCATGGCTCCTTTGAGGTCGAGAGCTGATCTTCTAACTTCTAGACGTCTGACATCTTAGTTTTTGACTTTCAAATTTTCCTTGGACGCAACGGAAATTATTAAGGACTTGAGGGCCACTCGATCCCATTTCAGGTATTTATTTATAGATACGTTCATCCAGACTTCTTCTGCATCAGACAGTAACTTTTACGGGTCAAAAGATTCAATCATGCAAATCACCTTGATAGCCTAGATTGACCAACCAACTCACTCGGCCGAGTCAAGCAATTGGAGGACTTCTCTATTCGCCTTCCTACAAAAAGACGAAATCTCTACCGATCCCGACCAGGCTCACATGCTTCTGTCTGACCTGTTCCGATCTAAGACTGATCTTTACGGCCCCAATCATAACACCCATAACATATAAGACGCAGCAATCTAACAGTCAACTCAGATTTCATCAACTTGGTCATCTTCAAATTACCAGGCAACAAAAGATGGCACAAAGTGTTGGGCAAGGGGAACCCAAAACATGTTCCCTAACCATCTGAAAGAGAGGAAGAGAAAACCTAAAAAAAAGGCACAAGTCAACCAACACTACCTAACCAAACTAAATTGTTCGACAAAAGTAGTAAACAAGTGAAATGCAATGGCCATATTGCTTAATTAGATGGCAAGACTAGTTTTTGCGTCGATAACACATCTAATCCTCATCTACTTTCAGATGATGAAGTTTAGACTCCAGTTCGCCTTGATCCTCTTCGACATCACCATCCTCTTCCTCGTCCTCTTCCTCCTCGCCTTCGGGATCATTATCATCTAATGGCCCGAGCACATTCTCTGAGTTTTTCGCATGCTTTAATATTTCCCTAACCTCGTCGATGCCCTCGTCAGGGATAAAATTTCCGTTTATGTTCAGCAGCTTGAAGTCTGGCTTATTTGACACTGCTTGTGCTAAGCATCTCGCCCCTGCCCTCCTTATCATGTTGCTACTCATGTCAAGTTCCTCGAGTTGAACATGATCGTCTTCCAATGCTTTGCCAATGACAATTGCGCCCTGGTCCTTCAGTTCGTTCTCGGACAAGATGAGTTTCCTGAGTGATTTCTTGGCAGTGATGCAATCGGCTAATGCTGAGGCAGCTTTTAAAGTGATATCATTCCCGCCGATGTCCAAGACTTGCAAAGAAGGCGCGCAGTTATTCAGAGCATTAGCAATCGCAATGGCCCCTTCATCCTCCAAGTTGAGATAGCTAAGGTAGATTTCTGTAACATGAACAAGCTTTTCGAGTGCCTTGCTAAGGGCTATCCCTGCGTCGACACCGAAAATATTATCACGGAGATCAATCTTCGTTAAATGAGTGCAAGTCTCCAATGCCTTGGCCAACTCGATTCCACCCTCAGAGCCCACCCTTGTCGATGAGCATCTGAAATCCTCCAACAAAGGAGAACGTTTAAGAAGTTCAGAAATAGCGATCGCGCCCTCATCTCCGGTCATATTGTTGTGGAAATGGAGAGTCTTGAGCTTGTCGGTCGAAGGAATTAACTCACACACAGCCTTTGCAGCTTCCTCAGAAATTCCATCATTCATCAAGTAAAGCTCCTCCAAGCAGTTCTGTGATTTTAAAAGTGTCCCAAATGCTCGAACGCCCTTCTCACCTAAGGCATTGTCGGACAGGTTGAGATATCGGAGAGCCGTGCCTCCGAGAGCGGAGGAGAATATCTTCATGACTTCAAGAGCTTCATCCTCTGGCCTTCCTGCAACAAAGTCTGATAGGTTTACTTCTGTCAGCTGCTCTTTAAGAGATGTCAGAATAGGCGCAGCAACGCGAGCAGCGTCGATACTGAAGCTTCGATTGCTTAAGCAAATTTTGCTGTATGAGTTTCCTTGCACGGTTAGTGGCCTAAAAAGCTCCCTGACCTCTTCCACCTCAATAAATGCCCTTTTCCCACTGGATATGTCAAACACAGTCTCAACAGGTTTAGCGAGCCCACCTACTGCAGCGACTTCTCCATCTTCTTCGGCTCTAGGGCCTCTTTTAAGAACTTCCAACATTAGCTTGCTAGTTTGCTTCGCATAGAACTGAACTGCAGAGCTTCCATCGCCGTCAGGTTCATTCTGAAAATGTTCACTCGCAGCAATGAAACATTCGTCTTCAATGTGTTTGGCATTCTCATAGGCCTCTTCTTTGCTCAATAGACCATACTTCCTGGAGAAGATTGTTTCCGAGGAGAGGTTCTTCGTCATCTTGTCCACAAGCATAGCTCTGGTGTTTGCACTGGGAGGCCATAGTTTAATGGAGAATGTGCGAGTTTGAAATTCTTGAGCGGTATCCATACCGAACAATGAAGCTCTGCGTACAAGTTACTGCAATGAAATAAATACAGTACAATAGTTACACAAGCAAGAAAAGAGACATCCAAAGAAACACAAAAGAATCAAAGAGTATAAACATGTGCGCCGGAATCATGGGAAAAGAACAAACAAATGTTGGAGAAAGGTGCAAAAAATAGATAATTTAGCCGAATAGTCGTGACAGATGGTTTTAACTTAAGACTATATACAAAGGAAAAAAAGCAATTTTTTGTATCTGAATGCGGTAGTTTTCATAAAAGACGATCACTTCAACTCGTGGATATACGTAAGCCAACTCTTTACTAGCTTTATCTAGTTTTGAAACTTCAGACAAATTCCTTGGCACATGCTACATTTTACTCTGCAGTAAGCTCATCTTACTAAAATCAAGAAAATAAGTGCAACCGTGGTCAATAGTAGGAAATTCATACATTTACGAGAGTACTAATCAAGGCACATCTTATCAAGGCGAACTCTGATGTTCATTAGAACATGTTAATAATTCCATTAACACAGGCAAGAATTCCCAAATAAACAATGAGAATCAATCAAGTAACTGAACTATTCAAATAAGTGACTCAACACTATGATTTTCCATGATTCAACTTCAAATTATTTTTTTTTGTGCCCACTAAGTGCCATAAAATCGGATGGGAACCAAACAAATCATAAATAAAAAAACATGCCGACCAAGAGCATGAAACTTAAAAGTGAGCAAGCTTTCTATAAGCTCGATCGTGTTAGAGTCATGATACAAGTGCGGTCGAATAAACCGTCCTTGGGAACACAATAGCAAATAGACAAGCCCGAACCATCTCAAACTTTTATTCATCAACTTATGTCAACCAGACAAATCTCAAGCTTGCACAAACGTAACAGATTAAGAGTAATAAATAGAAATTAATTTAATTGAAAAGAAAAACTATGATAGTCTCTTCGACTGAGTGTTAATTAAATAAAACATCAAAAGTTCATTTGCTATAACAATGCCAACAATAAAATTATTAGGACTAATAAACTGACTTATTGCTTCTTTCCCTATCATTCCTACAAATTAAAAACCTCAAACTCCTATTAGCCTGAAAGATATTCTCATTATACATCAGGAGTACTTTCAGGAGATCACTTAAGAATAGAACTGAATATACTGATTTTGCACAAAGTCAATACAATGAATTGGAATATAAAGTTGGATCATTTAAACATCACAACTCCATAAAGGAAATGTACGACTCTCAGATCGAACACCCCAATCTACTGTTGGCCTGAACGATGGTATCATTATATTTTCTGTTCAAGAATATGATGTAACTTTGTACAAAGCCAATACAATGAGCTGAAGCATAAAGTCGGATCATTTAAAGCTAATCAAGGACATGTGCCGTTCTCAGATCTAACGAAGCAACACTAGTGACAATGATGTGCTTGTTTTAACGAAGAAAAAAATGGGAAAAACCTCTAAACCTACGCAGGAATTCTAAAAGAATTAATACCAGTGCACTATTCCGAGTTCACCAATTAGATCATTCAGTAACAAGATTTCAAGAGTGAAAAAAAAAACATTTTTATGCTTCCGAGCAAGAAGAGAGTACAAGAGAACAATCGGGAAACCGATGACGTTTGGGCAAAATGTGACCCGACGAAAAAAAAGCGCAAAGAAGAGAGAGGAAAAGCGTTCGGGAGCTGTAATTCTTCGCCAGATCTGAAGAAGAAAAACACACCTCGGGTCGAAACCTGGTCGGGGCGACTGCCAACTCGGGACCGGCGAGGAGTGGAAGGAGAGAAGATGGCGGCGCCGCCGGGTAGAAGCAACCGATGGGAACGCGATTAGGGTTGGTACGTGGGCTTTTGGCCTTTTGGTTGGACCCTTTTTTATTCATTCTTCATTCCAAAATATATTTTTTAAAATAAAATAAAATAAAATAAAATAGCATTTATTTTATATTATTATACATAATAAAAAATTAAAAAGACGCTATTAATAATTATGGTTAAAAATTAAAAAGACGTCCATCGTCGTTGTCGTTTGTATGTTCGTCGTGCATCCCATTTTTAATTAAAATTAAATGAATATATTTTTAATTTGAACTATCTAAAATATTTTTATATTATTTAATCAGTCGATCATATTATTAATTTCTACGTAGAAGTTAATCATTTTATATATTTTAATTTTACATATCTGAATAATAATTTAATTAAAATAATATTTCAATAAATAAAATAAATGATAATTTATAATGTAAAAATAAGTATGTAATTTATACAATTTACAGAAATTAATTATTAATTTCTGTAATTATAATCTTATATTATGTTAATTTTAATTTTTTGAAATGATAATTATTTATTTTAAATAAATATGATTTAATCATCATACAAATTAACATATAACTTTTACAACCTATAATAACTACCTATTAAAAACTAATAAATAGAAAATAATTTAGATCACGTGCATTTAAATTTATTTGAAAAAAAAATATTCATATGATTTTAATTGAAATTTTGACGTCATCTACATTTTTTTTCTCGTTATTATTTACATCCGAAAGACACTTTTTTTTAAATAAATAAAAATAAAATAGCATCCCATTATATTTTTTTATATAAAATTATTATTATTTTAGCATCATAAATTATTTAATTTTATCAAAATTATTTTAAAATAAAAGCAATTTTTATTTTTTAAAAATTTTTAACGATAAAGAATTTTTTAATATAAAAATATTCTTATGTAATAGTTATTTTGTAGATGATAAAATAATATTAAAATAAAAATATTTTTAGAATAGAAATATATAATAGAGCACTATTTTAATTTTTTCAAAAATGACTCTTTTTAATTTTTATCTTTTTTATCTAAATATCTTTATATTTAATCGATCTAAGTAATATTACATAAAATTACAATTTATCTGCTCAAATAATATTAAACTGATTTAAAATTTAATTTTTGTTCATATACTAAATAATAACGATTAGCAATTTTTAATAATTTAATAAATTATTTCTTTAATTATGGTAGGGGAAAATGGAATTTAATAAATCATAATAGAATTTAAAAAGGGTAAGTGTAAGAATGAGACATACTGAAATATTTTTTTTTACGATAAAGTAGAAAAGATTTTTTATTCGACAATTTTATTAAAATGGAGCGCACTCTTAATTTTTACCTACGAATAATTATCCGTTTGGCAAAATTTAAAAAGGTCACTCATGTCTTATGCTAATTTTCATCTAAAAATTATTTATTTTAGAACTATGCTATTTTTCATCCAATTTTTTTACAAATATTATAGTAAGTTTAGTTTAAAAAATTATAATATAGAATAAAATTATTATAATATAAAATAATAATTTTGATAAAAAATATTACGTAAAATAAGTTTAATTAATATACTACAATGGTGATAAAAAAAGGTACTTTTATTTTTTTTACCATTTTAATTACTTGAATTCTAGTGGTTAATATTTTGGTTCATTTTTTGAAAAGAAGGGAGAGATTGAGAAAAATATAATATAAATAAGATGATTTAAATGGATGAAAGTGTCAGATTTATTTTGTAATAATAAAATATCTTTAAAATTAAAAAAATTATAAAATAATGATTAAATATGTTATGTTTTATGAAAGTGATTGTTGAGATATAACTCGAACGCATAAGTAAGTAGATGAAAGTTATAGAGTTATGTTAAAATGGAGGTGCAGAAATATGATGATTAATAAGATAAAAAGAGAAAATTTTAAAAGACATATTTAAGTTAATATAAATATATATTTAAATGATAAATAAATATTCTAATTAAACGATGTGAACACATAATCACATATAACAAGTATTCAAATTAACAATAAAATATATTTAAATATACATGGCGAGAGAATACATAAAATAAAATAATGAATTAAATGTCATTATCATCAACAAATTATATTTATCCCAACTATCTCTAATCAACTAGAAAAATAAAAATCCTTAAACCATAAGAATTCAAAGGGAATAGAATCACACCCAAATAGATTCAACTCCTATATATTTCCAAGGAATAGATTAAAAAATTATACAAAATCATATTGTCAATGTAAATTCTCACTTCATAGAAAGATTTATATTACACTAACACTCAGATATAATTCTAAGAATCATGAAGAAATAACTCATTGTAGGAAAGAATAGGATAGGATAGGAAATGAAAGGGTAGTACAAGTTTGAGATTTTACCTTCTGAATTATATTTTACCTGACACTTTTAGCGACGAGAGAACGACGAAAATGAGCCACAAAGAAATGAAGAATGCCGACGTCAACCAAGCCCACAGCTTCGGCCCGCCGAGTTCGGCTCCGAAGACGAGGCGCCGAAGAACAAGAACAGCAATGCAACAAGCTGAGGTCACAAAGAACACCAAAAGAGAGAAGCCGAGGCCGGCTGCGTTCTGGATGTAGAGTGGTTCTTGGTAGACGAAGAAGTTGTAAGTTGTGTTTATCAGCCAAGGAATGCCAATGCCGACATAGATGTTCACTGAATTGCTGGCAAGGGGAAAAAATGAAGAGTAAAAATTACAAAGAACAAATTCTAGAAAGAACACTAGATGGAAAACAGTTGTGATGGATGACTAAGAACAGTTTAAGAAAACTATCTTGCAACTTTACTGGTGAGGATTCTGAGTCAAGTAGTGCAAAATGTCAGCTAAAAGTAGACTTGAAACAGAAGCAAAGCCAATTTCCAGGCTTATTATCAAAGACAGAAGAGTGTTAGCTCGGGTAAAACTATCTTTAAATTGAGCCAACGTTCCAAGTTTAACTAATTCAATAGGGAACCAATCTAATTCATGGATCTAATTCTAGACCGAAAGCCATGAACTGGTCAAGTACTGTGAAAACTTATCAAGCATGGATGAGTTGCAATAGAAACAGTTTTGTCATGGCACGACCTTTATAAGACTTGATACCGGATCAAAGTTAAACAAGAGAACCAAGTGATGCAAGTAAAAAATCTTAAGCTTATATGAGATCGATGTGTGGAGAATGGAACCTGCAAGTGATGTTAGCAATGGCAGAATCTGCTGTTATTTGGCGCTCAGCGGCAATCTTGCTTGCGACTAAATCAGGCCATGAGGTTCCACCAGCTAGTGCAGTAAAAGCTATGACATAAGGATTTATTCCTACAAGAAAAAAAATCAGAAACAATGAGTATTCATGCAAAAAACACAAATGATTTGCGATATGAAGGACATTCATTGTGACAAAAGGAAGAAGAAAACCTGTCACACAGCTTATGCCTTCTGTGAGTTTGGTAACCACGTAGGCTATCCCACTTATGAAAATGAGAGATCCAATGAATGCTACCCATCCATGAGCAATTTGATACGGGGGCACAAAAGCAAATAATAATTTCCAAGGCATTAGGGTTAATTTCCAAAGAATCATTGTAGCCCGCAGGTAAAAGCTATCCGTCTTCTTAAATTCAGTACTAGTGAACTGCAAGCCAGAACAAAGGATATTAGAAAAAGAATAGAGAAAAATGGATATTATCAATGGTAAAAGGGCAGTAATATTAGGAATAAATCCACACTTTAAGCATTTATTTGGGCCACAATAATTTCTGTGTCAATAATGTGGACAGCTGCTTGGAATGTTGATAAAACAACCATTACAGCCATGCTTAAGCGTCTCAATAGTAAGCAGTTGACTTCATAATCAAACAGAGCATTGTCGAATTTAGATCATTACATTGCTGGTGGAACTCTTATGAGAAGATTCACTCTCCTCAAGCAACATTGACAGCTAATTATGAGCATTGTAATCCATAAATATTTCCATTCTCCAGAAAGAAAATCAAGAAAACAATTTAAAATATTTGAGGTACTAAATGAAATTACCATTAGTGAATCAAGAAATTGTTGGCCCCAAACTGAGAAGACATTCTCTTTGTTGTCAATTATGTTTCTATCATCTGTTGATTCTCCCATATCCTTATCTGGAATGCTTCTGTACTCCAAATCTGCATCAGTTATCCATTCTTTTTCAAAAATATCTTGTACTACTACTAATATGTGAATGTTTTCTGGCCACGTGAAGCATGCAATTGGATGAAAAGTTATGCAGTTATGCTTAAGTTTACATGATCAAGTCCATTTGCATGATATATGTTAATAATATAAATGAATAGATTGATCTTTTCCTAATAGCTTGAACTTTGGAATAATTGGTCAGCTAATCAAATTAAACATAGTAACACAGCAAGGTGTCGGGTCCTGTTTACTTTCGTGCTTGTGTCAGTAATATACAATTTGTTAGCTTACATATTAGGTTTGGGCTAAGTCAAATCTAGTCAAGTTCAGTTTGTTCACCCACAAGGAGAGGGTTGTGAATGTAAACATATAAATTGTCTCTCTTTTAACACAACTCAAGTTTTGGGACAAGTAGTCAGTCAAAATTTAATAGCAATTAAATCTATTAAATTATACCTTCCTGTTACAATTCAATAATGCAAACCCAAGGATATATAAGAACATAAGTAATTCTATAAATGTTATGCAAGTTTGCACTTCCTTCTTCCCTATCGATCCATGATGGTGTAATGTCTTTTCAAAGGAAATCAATTATGCTCAAATTCAAATTACTAAAAGCCAAGACCATATATCATATGGAATTGTACTACCTAGTATGTCTGCCTAAAGCCAGCATTTAACAGCTGAAAGATATTGATTTAATTAGTTAATCATTCTCATCAGATATTTTGTGTGATAGATAGTTAAATCTAGATGAAAGCCAAAGAAAAAGATAACTGAGAGAGTATATCCCTAACATTTACCTGAGGCAGCCTTAGATGTGTGAATGCTGAATATATCTACAACACCCTCGTCTTGTGATTCACTAACCTGAATTATCTCATTGCCATCATTATTAGACTCATTACTATTATGCGAATTACTGAACACAGTCTCATTTTCTGGAACCCATTCTTCTGGCCTCTCGCTTCTTCCCCTGATCAGAGAAATTTGACTTGGTAAAGATGAACATATTAAGCTTTAATTTGGTTAACAAAATTATTTTACAAAAATAGAGAAGAATAAGAGATGAAACCTTTTTTGAGGGGATCAATTTGGTTTCATGGCAGGAAGATCAATTATGTAGCCAATCCCAAATAGTTGAGATTAACATGGCTTGATCATGATGAAAAATGAACGTAGAAAATTCAATGCAAAACAACTAAATTACTGAATGTGTAAGGCTTATTGCCATTAGAAATGTAGTTTTACAAGGACATAAATGCTTACAGAGGAATTGACAAATATGGACATTGTTTGTCTTGAGCATATGCATGAAGCAGCAGCAACCCAAATTGTAAGACTGTTAAGAAGGCCTCAGAAAGGGTGACCCTGTTTGGTGTCCAGACCTGCAATTGATAAACATTTCGACTGATGAATGTCTTAAAAAATCAACAGTGCAATGAAAATATAGTGCATCAGCACATGGTATTTCATGGTATGAACAATAGCATCAGATCCTGAATTATATTCAATAATACAGTAAAATTTTACCATTAACTATCCAAATTAAGTACAAAATAATATCAGTTGCAAATGAAGTACCTGTAAGATTATGTAGAGCCAAGCATATGCCCAAAATGACCAGAACAACTCGACTAGCCAAACTCCTAAGTCTGATATCTTTTTCAAAGTACCTGCTTTTGGGACAACTACACAAACTGCATGTATCGGGAACAAATCAAATGCAGCAGAACCTACAAGTGTGCCTGGCCCTAAACCTGCAGGCCAGATAAAAAATATCAGCAATAGCAGATGAGCCAGTTAAATTGATGATAAGCTGAAACCAACTGTGCAGCCTAGATAATAAGCTATACAAGCAACCTACTAGCTGAAAAACTTGGTACTAATCAACTTTTCAAGTATATTTCAACCTTTCAACTTTTCAGATATATGTGATAATAACAATATCATGAAATTGACTGCCTTAGGAGATAACTTAGCTACTAATAAAGTTAAGGAAGATACAAGATAACTTGGGTTAACAACAAAAGAATTCCTGAATGTGATTATATCCACACAGAAAATGCTTGTATGTATTACACAATCTAGAGTCAAAAGAAAATTTATAAAGAAAAATGAATGGGATTTAAAAAATGTATCCGAGAAAACCATACCTCCAGCAGTGAGCTGACCTATGTTTTGGATGGCATCAATTGTAGCTAGAGAGATCTGTGGAAAGCTTGTCCCAAATGCCAATAAGGTGATATCTGCGATTGTGTAATTCCAAACTTTCTCATACTTAACCAACTCTGTGCCTGTTGAAGGATCTATTTCCACAATCTTTCGTGAATGCTTAACAATGTTCTCCATTGACCGGAAAAACCGAGCAGTTATAGACGACAACCCAATGAAACAGTATGCTAGAGCAATAAAATAAAAGAATGCT
The DNA here is from genome assembly GCA_037834155.1 of Curcuma caesia. Classification (NCBI taxonomy): domain Eukaryota; kingdom Viridiplantae; phylum Streptophyta; class Magnoliopsida; order Zingiberales; family Zingiberaceae; genus Curcuma; species Curcuma caesia. The sequence goes on along the minus strand of JBBMKF010000046.1, from coordinate 6,226,991 downwards.
CGCATCCCATTAGATGAAGTTTCAGAATATAAGAGAATACAACTTTGAGAGCTTTCATGTGATGACGAATTAGAAAATTCAAGTGTCACTACCATGCTCATTTTTTGTGATCAGAACTTCAAGGAACCTGCATAGAATTAGTAGCTTTTAGAAGACATTTTTTAGTCAAATTTTTATCATTATTGAATTGAAAACAGCTGAACTAATAGCAAGTATGAATCATAGATGGAAAATCATGAATTGAACACCAAGAAATATGAATTAAAGACAGAATTGTCTTGATTTGCAGGCAGAAGATGAATTTAATCTTTATATATTTGTGTGTGTGTGTGTGGCTAGCACACACACGTGAAAGCTAATCTTTGTGTGTGTGTGTGTGTGTGTCTATATATACATATATATATATATATATGAACATGTAGGTCATCCACACAAAAGGTGAAGGTGAACTTGGAGTTTTGAATTGAGAACTCAAAGGAACATTCTCTTACAAAATGTCAGTGGAAAGATAATATCCTTAGATAAAGCATAGTGTTTGTACTTTTGGAGAGCCTTCATCCCTCACGCACACCAGTCATAGATCACCTCATCCCATTGATGACCTTTGCTGCTTAGAAGCTCATTTGTCCACAGGGGCTTTCCTTCTACTCCTACAGGTCATCGGCAGTAAAGGATTATGTTTGTAATGGATGAATGGGTAAGGCAATCACAGGATCTACTATATGTTCACTATGCTATTTACCTCTTAAGCTCTTGCAATGCACCTCTATGATGAATTTCAGTGTGCATGAATTCAGTCTGCACCTTTGGCAAATCAATTTTATGTAGCCATTAGAGATGGGATAAATCAAGCAACTCCTTAGTACATCCAACCGCCTCCTGCTCCAAAGACTCCCACGATGATACTGAACTGCTCATGGTTGTTTTGTTTGGGTGATATCTGCTTGCAGAATACTGCACTGCACTTTCATAGGCACTATGTCAAATTGACCAAAAGATTTTGTACATTGAAGGCTCAGACCAAGATTCAAATATTGGCATGGATAATCATCAAAGATGAAGTACGCACAAAGAAACTCCCAACAGAGATGCCATTTTTAATGAACCTTTTATGCACTTTATGTGGTCAAATTGACAAGTCCATGAACCATTTTGTTGTGCCGATGCCTCTTCACAATACATGGATAAACAAGATTACTTCCAAATGTGAACTGGATCCCATCCTTGAGCGGATAACTTCTCAACATCCCTTTGAACACGTTGTATCACAAAGTTATTAGAGGCCTTCATCTAACATAGCTAGGATGAACAAGATTCCTTCCAAATGGGATATGGACCATTTGAACAGAAAGAAGATAATTTTCTAATACAAGAGCACTGAACTTGGTTAATTCACTTAACTAGGATTTCATAGATCCCTTTTACATGCATATCAATGGATTATCATGGAAAACTCTACATCTACAGCTACATTTTACACAGAAATCTGGGTAGATTTCTGACCTTTCGTTCCCCTCCGAAAAAAAATGAAATTTCCATCAATCACAATCAAACAGCCTTAGGGTTAGTTCAATCCCAGAACAATCAACATCCACACTCCCAAAATCTTGCAAAAGAAACACAGATATTCTACTGCTCCATTCGACTCTCTCAATCTCATGTTTGATTTCCGAAGGCAAGAGATACGCAATCCCAAATACAGAACCAATAATCGCCAAATAATCAAAGAAGAATAAAGCTTCGCTTCGCGTCGGTTAAAATTCGCGAACCCAAAAACTCCGATGAAACATAAACGAAATCAACCACAAAATCATCTTCATTCAACCATCCCATCTCCAATCCCGGCACAGATATAACTCAAACCGAGCTCCGAAACCGAGAAACCAGGAAGCACCCCGACAAACCAAAACTCACCTGATCGAATCACGAATAAGAATAGCGGTAAATCGATCAGCGGATGGAGGAGAGGGGGGCTTCCTCCGGAGAACTGACTTTCCGTTCGCCGGAGGGCGTCGATGGGGTTTCGCGGTGGCTCCGGCGATCTTGAGACGGGAGGGAAGTGAGATGGATCCCGGAATGAAAACAGACGGCCACGTGTAATATTTAAATCCTTTCGTTATTAGGACAAATATCAACATAAGCCCCTGATATAATTTAAAATTCATACCTCTTATTTAAAAAAAGTAGGAGTTTTTTTAAAAATATTGACAATAAAATAAAACAAAATAAACGTTGGCCTTTCATTGAGTACTCAAAATCCCTCCACAAACTTAATCGTTGAATTCAAAGACAATGACATCAAATGAAATGAAAGATACGTCTGCCGCGTGATGCACGAGTAAAATCGTCTAACCTCTCGCGGTCACTATCTTCCTCGTAAATGATCATAGGACCGATCGTGTAAGATCATTAAGATGACGAATTTCACCTTTTTACAGAAGAGTTAAGACAATATCTTTCTTCATCATTGTTAATTATAATTTTTCGATTTACCTCTTTATACATGATCATGAGATCGACCGTGTAAGATCATTGAAGTGATGAATTTCATCTATTTATTGAAATGAATAAAATTGCCTAGAGGTCGCACTACGGCGTAAGATGAAAATTTTAAAATGTTGATTGTTAGATGAAGAATTATTTATATTTTTAAATTTATTCTATAGATAAATTAGGAAGAAGATTATCTATTATGACTCCTCCGTTGTCTAAATTATCATGTGATCATGAATGAATAGAAGAGAAGAAACGTAGAACACGAAGAGAATTAAAGTTATGGTTTACATACTATTTTAGGCAAAAACCTCATCACAATAATGTGGCGGTAGGAAAGAGTGATAATGTTGAAGTCTTCTTTTCGCTTTCTTCTCGTTATGTGGTATAGTTGATCTTGTAAAAAATAATATACGTCAAAGGGTTCACTGAGAGTTATCCGATGAGATTCTTCCGATGTTTAAATTATCATGGAACTCCAAAAAAAGTATATTAGAAAACAAAATGAAGTAAAAAACGGAGTAAAAGTAGATGATCCCCTCGGGGAATCCTCTCCTTCTACCTTATATAGAGAAGTCTAAGGGGCACGTCTTTTTTAAAATACCTTTGTAATCCACTACCTCTTCATTAACTTGGAAGGTTAGTAATTAAGTCAACAGATTAGATCGGAGTGCTCCACAAATTGAAAAGTTGAGAGGTCGACAGGTTAAATCGAAGTGCTCGATCAATCAAATTAGAGTGCTCAATAGGTCGAGAAGTCGAGATCGATAATCAAATCAAAGTCTAAATTATCGGACTTATGAGTTGCATATTATGGATCCAATGATAGAGCAATATTATTATCAGGCCTAATATTAATATCGTGTAATGATATAAAAAATATACTTATTAATATTTATAAATTAAAGTTTATAAATAATTTATTGAATACTAATAACCTTTTTAAATATTTTAAATAAGTCTGCTTCAAATAATTAAATATTGGTGAGCACATTTGGTTTGAGCTATTAATTAAATGGAAAAAGTTGAAGATGAATAAGTTTGAAAACTTATATATTCAATTTGTTAATATTTGACCTATTCATAAATAATATTTTTAAATAATGTCATGTACTATACTTTTTTAATCAAAATTATAAATAAAAAAGCTTTTTAAATAAATAAATAAATGTATAATATTAAACTTACTAACTAATCAAATAAAATTACAAATGTAAACATTTTAAATAATCAAACTTGATATAAAAATAATTTAATACATCTAAATGAATAAAATTTAAGTTGAACTCAAATTAAACTTAAGCTCGTAAATAAAAAATCAAATTTGAATAATTAGTTTGGTTCATTTTATGTCATAGCTATTACAATAATTTTAAAATAATTTTAACTGAGTTAATAATTTTAAATAATTTGAATCAATTTAATAAAAATTATTTTGATATAATAATATTTTATATGTAATAATTTTGAGTAAATTATATCAATTATATCGTAGCTTTAATAATGTATATATAATAATTATTATAACGTTTAACGACTATACTTTAATTAAATAACGTTAAAATAAAAACTTGGTAATAACAAAGTGAACCGAGGACATTTCATAACAAACTTCTTAGCAACAAAAGTAATAACAACTGATTAACTCAGCACAAACAATAAACTTTGTAATATGAGATAATAATATATATATATAGAGAAATGATATCCCGCGCGACTCACGTCCCC
>JBBMKF010000046.1:6178872-6190222 GCA_037834155.1 Curcuma caesia | reverse complement strand
ATATGTCGATACAATTATATAAATTGACAACTTTAATCATGAGGAAGTTCACATATGCCTTGACATATTTATTAATTAATCATCCGTGTAAAAAAAAAAAGGTCAGTGCATAAAACTCCTATCAATGCAAGATCCCGAGAAATAATCTATTATATGCAATCTTACCCTGCTTTGTAAGAGCTTATTTTCGAAACTCAAACCCGTAACTTCTAGATCATATAGCAGCAATTTTACCATTACGTCAAAACTCCCCTTCAATTGATCATCTTTGCATAGTGGATAAAAAAAAGAAAAAGAAAATGTCAATATATGAATTCCACTATAAAGGCTCCAAATGTCAATATTTCGAAAAAAAAGCGATTGTTAAATATAATTAGGTGATTTTGTATGTCCAAGATAAAAATTGAACCCCTCTGATATTGTAAGGCTAGCCCCGCTGAGGAATATATTAAGAAACTGTCAATAATAACAACTAAATCTTAACCCACTAGGTGGGGTCAGCTATATGAATCCTTCTATATCATTGAACTCTATTCCTTATTATATTATTATTTATATTTAAATAAATTTTATCTTATTTTATTATTACTAACTATATCTTTTTTGATCTTCCCTTTTCATTATTTGATATGCACATTTGTCATAGTTTCACATCACCTAACTAGAACATTTATTAGTTGTCTTCGTACATATCTGTACCATCTTAAACGTGTCTCTTTAGATTTTCCCTCAATAGGTGCAACTTCGACTCTCTCTAATATTTTCACTTTTTATCTTGTCCATCCTTATATATTCGCATATCCATCTTAACATCCTCATCTCTACAACTTTCATCTTTTATTCATGTGTTCAAATCATAACCTAATATTCAGTTCCATATAATATAGCAGGTCTAACCATTGTTTTATAAAATTTTCCTTTAAGTTTTAGAGGTATTTTAGGATCACAAAGAACATCTGACGCTCTCCTCCATTTCAACCATCCTATTTTTATTTTATATAAAACATCTCTCAATCCCTTCATCCTTTTGTAGAAATAATCTTAAATATTTAAAACTCTCAATTACAAATAACTCAACATCTTCTATATTAACAATTGTCTCATTACGTCTGATATTACTAAACTTAAATTTTATATATTTTATTTTTACTCTACTAAACTTAAAACCTTTCACTTCTAACATTTTCCATCAAAATTCAAGTTTAGCATTTACTCCTTCCTGTGTCTCATCTACCAAAATAATATCATCTACAAATAACATTCATTGCAGTACCATGTCTTGAATGTGTCCAGTGAATTCGTTTATAATTAACGTAAAAAGATAGGGACTCAGAGCTGATACCCTATCATAATGGGGAACGTTTCGGTTAATCCACCTGAAATTTTCACTTTTGTCATTATATTCTCATATATATCTTTAATTAATTCAATATACATTATACTGATACCTCTCTTTTTTAAAATTCTCCATATCATCTTCCTTGGGACTTTATCATAAGCTTTTCTAAGTCAACGAATATCATATGTAAATTTTGCTTCTGTTCCCGATACTTTTCAATTAGTTGTCTGAAAAGATGTATAGCTTTTTTTTTCGACCTTCCAAGCATAAATCCAAATTGATTTTCAGTCACCGTAGTCCCCTTTCTTAGTCGTTTTTTATTACTCTTTCCCAAAATTTGATGGTATGACTCATTAGTTTATACTCCTATAGTTTGCACAATTTTGTAAATCTCCTTTATTCTTATATAAGAGAATTAGAGTACTTACCCTCCACGAGCATTTTTTTTAATTTTTAATATCATGTTGAATAACTTTATAAGTCATTCAATACCTTATTTTCCTAGGCACTTCCACATCTCCATTGGAACATCATCTGATCTAACCACTTTTATATTTTGCATCTCATTTAAAGCTTGTTTTACTTCTGAAATTTGAATTTTACGATAAAAATTTAAATTTCTATCTCATTTCCAAATGGGGAACGCAATCAAAGGATGCTGGGCATCTGGATTGGCCACCGTATGCGCTTCCCAATTTACCTTGGTGGTCGGTGGGAAACTTCCGTGGGACCGGGCCGGCCACCCCCAGGGATTGAGTCCATGAGACTGACTGGGATTTATCATTTTTAAATTCCTAATACTAATATTAAATTACTTAATTATGTTTTATTAGGTTGACTATTACTTTTTCTTCTTCTTATTGTATTCATAAAGATCTTTTATGGGGGAACAAATGAACATTTCTCATTATAGTTTTAGTTAAACGTGTGTTTCTTTGCTATAAAAAGTTAAAATAGTGGTCATACGTGTTAAAATAATTATCACAATATAAAAAAATTATATATAAAATAATATAATATCAAAATACTTTTTATTAATTTATTGCTCATGAGAATTAATTTTAACTAAATTAAAATGTTTTTGATTAAAATTAAATAATTTTAATAAGTTCATAAATAATATTTTAATATAATAATATTTTATATGTAAAAATATTTTATATATAATAAATTTAATTAAGTTATTTTAAGTTATTTTAACATGTACGGTTACACTATAATTGCTATAATAATGTTAAAATGAAATATTTTCAAGTTGAAGAATATGTTACAACAGTATTTTTTTTAAAAAAAAAAGATAGCTTCTTTTAAAAAATAATATTTTCTCCATCTTTTATTCTAAAATTTTCTGCGACTAAACAAGATTGGTTAAAAAAATAATCCAGTGCACGAAACTTTCATCAATACAGGTCTTGAAAAAAAAACCAGACTATATTAAGTCAATCATAACAATCTGTATTTAAATTATTTCTGTGACTTAAATTCATGATCTCAATTTTGTATATGATTGACTAAGAGTTCAAGAACATCCGTCAAATTTTATCCGACTAAATAAGTTCGTTTAAAAAAATAATTCAGTATACGAAATTCCTATCAATACTGATCTTGAGAAAAAAATCAGACCAAATTAAATCGATCATACATAATCTTATCTTATATTTAAATTATTTCTACGACTTAAACTCATGATTTCAAAATCACATAGTAGCAAGTTTGCATCAAAACTCGCTTCAGAAATGAAAGAAATCATAGAAGTCGATGAAACAAGTGGCGTTAAAAATGAATGAACAATTTTTCTTTTTCTATCAGAAATCCAAATAATTCCAGAATCTATCATTTAACAACAAAAGGAAACTGATAATGCATAAGAATCCTTTTAAGAATATACATATCGAAGATTGATACCAGAAACATGTTTGCAAAAACAGACTATGATATCACTTTGCATATTCTAGACATTTATGACTCGAAAAGCAGATCACCAACCTGGTGATCTTGAGCATTTACAACTTCTCAAGATCACAAATCTTTGGCCTATCGACACCCGAAATTGTAAATGATGCTACGTGCTGTATTCTGTGAAGAAAAGTGACAAGTTTGTTCAAAGAAGATTGCGAAAGGATGATTAGCTACATCTTCAGAACATTTACAAAAGGAAGTAGGGTTTACAGTAGATAGAGTAATATAGCATGTAGTATCTTCAAAGTGTCGCGCCGATAGAGGATACTAGTAGTTTTTGTACCAGCCTCTTTGGTGCATTTCTAAAGCACAATGGTAGATTGTCTTCAAAGGTTAGACTACAGAAGTCCAAGTGCCCTGAGCTGCTGAATATGCTCCGGCGGTAGTGTGGGCGGGCACCAATCAGTGCCCTCGCTGTCGACATCCTCCACGACATACTCCTGTGTACATTCACACATAGTTATCAGGTTCAGTATGTTGGTAGAATTGGGAATGCTGGAAGAAAGAAAAGACAACTCCACAAAGGTTAGTTGAAATGATAATTTCGGCTTTGGTCATTTCATTGTCAAGAAATATCTATCCAGATTCAATATTGTTTCTGAATGCAATTGAACAAGGAGATTTTTCATTCGTAAATAAGTAAACCAGAACTCACTTTTGTTAGCATCCGCTTAGCAAGAATGTGATAATGACGCTGCCATATTCTTTGGCCAACCATCGTTGCAACAAGAACGCTATAGAATATGCCGATGACAGTGAAGAGCCCAACAACAACTAGCGCTGCAACAAAGAGCAACGGTAATCCAGCTTCACCAGCTCCTCCTAAGCATCCACATTCTCCTGCTGTACTCGCACAACTTTCGAAGCAAGTGGTACAGTCAGTCCACATGCAAAGCGTGCCGGGAAGATGACAGTCGGCACACATTCTGAAAGAGGAAGAAGAGAACCACTAATATGGAGAGATGCATGACAAGAAGACAAGGGAAACGAAGGAAGATGACAGCATAAATTTGAAAACTTTAAAAACCAAGGAAGAGAGATGCAAACCCTGGTTGACAGCAACAAAGACACAATTCTCGACACGGCTGAGCCAAATCATTTCGGACTCTTCGATCGTAACAGGTAATAAAGCATCCGGACAACCCGAGCAGAGCAAAAAATAATAGTGCCCCTACATTTGCAAGCAAGTAGGATGGAAAAGCATAAACAAGAATCTGTCTCATCTAAGAGACCAAATATGAAAAAAGTCAAATAAAATGAAAATGCTTATGGAAGTGTGACATGTCTAACACACAAGTGAAAAGAGTTAAAGATCATGTCCTAAATTCTATTTTGATCATAGTGTGATGAGATTCATTATCACCTGATATAGAGGGGGAGGAGGTCATAGAACCCTAAAATTTGACAATTAAGATGCAGTATGGTACGACCATTATCAGATATATTCCTCTATTTGAATTCATAAAACTGGCTTATAAGTTGTGAAGAATTCTAATCCATAGCATATAGTTGGAATCAGAAACTCCCCTATTCAAATTTATAAAATTAACTCACTCAATATGGTGAATTACAATCAAGAAGCTATCTTTGGAATCACAATTGTTAGTGGTTCTAATAGGAATATCCTATTACTTGTTTTGACTCTTGATTTATGTTGTCCGAACATGGAAAAAAAAGCAAGTGCCCAACTGTTGTGTAGCAGTAACAAATGAATCTTACGTCTTAAACCTAATGTCTAAAATGACTATTGCAGTGTAAGATAATATCAATTGTCGATGCTGTTTCTCAACAGAAATAGGAGACTTCAATGTCCAGAATAGCTCCGTATACTTATCAAGCATAATATTATTTAAATTCCTTTGGTCTAGGTTTTTTTGTGCTTTATTTATATAAGAAATAACTAAGTTTTTAGTTGAAACTTATGATATATTGAAACTTCAGCTAGATTTCCTCTTCAGTGAAGAGAAATTTCATCTACAAAGATGTGATGCTGTTTAAGTTTGTCATGGTTTGAGTAATCCCTCTTCCATTCACAAAAATCGTGCTTTCATTACCTGCAATTTTATAGTTAGGTGTTCATTTGTTGACCTGACTTTCTTTCTCACAAGGTTCCAACATTTGTCTACCCACCATTTCATGCTGGTCAACCACAAAATCCTAACCTATACAAGAAAGCATGTTGTACCAAGGTAACACAAATTAACAAGAACATTCAGATATTTTGTACGATATAGTTGTTACATATTACAAAATAAGATCCAAATGTTATATATGTCCACAAATTATTGCGACAAATGAGGTGGACTAACAATTTCATCCAATGTATTAAATCAACAATAAAAATCCTAACAGTGTTCTACAACAAGGACCAAAGTGGGACAACATCTTTATAAATCAATCAACAGATAAAATGATCAAGTGCTCTAACAGTTAAGAAGTTTACCACATATATAGTAGAAACTAATTTCATTGTCAAAGCCCCAAGCCAACCGCAACCAATTGTCTTGAGAGCCATCAATCAAATAGACCACGTATGCCAATGAAGAAATTATCTGCATCAAGTTCACAGATGATGATTTAGTGAGAAAAAAAAAAGTTAAAATTGTCCAAATGCATCACAAATGGCATGAAGAATGAAGTTTTACAAGTTGAACAGCTGCAAATATAACTAGTATATCTCTGGTAACAAAGAATCGGAACTTCAAGACTCTCCATTTCCTGTCTGCATGAACATGAACCCTCAGATAGTAAGGAGCCTTGCAAGTTGTGCAATGAGCAAATGCAAAACCTTCCTGAGAAATGGAAAAAGACAAATGATTAGCTACATATGTTTCACTAATTGATCTAAAGAATAAAATAAAATAAATCTAGAGTGGATACTCAAACGTAATATCAAGGATTTGCATCTGCAGCAAAGACTTCTAAACCTCAAAGCATAATTCCAGGCTCACAATTCACTCACCTTGACAGAACGCCAGTGATCCAAGCATTCACGGTGGACGTATTTGGAAGTCCCCTTGCACTTGCATGGCGCTATGAAATCCCGTCCTGAAGATCCAAAATCCAATTTTTATTTTGATCGAAAAAGGAAAGTATATATATATTAATCACCACAGAACAACAACAAAACCAAAATCACAAAGAACCAGATGCTTCTTGGTCAACTCCGGAAATTTGTTTCAAAAACCAAGATACAGGATCAAGACTCAGTATTTTGTTGCAAGATTTTTTTTTTAAGTATATAAATAAAAAAGATGTCAGCAGTAGAAGACCGTCAGTTTCGAGGCAGATCCGGCACTGGAATTGCTCGCCGGGTCCAGCTTCTAGGTCGATCTCGTCGTGTTCGGTGAGGGGGGCCAGCGCCATGAGAGCGGTAGAGCTCCCCTCCTCCGCCATGACCATTGACCGGATCCTCAGTGGATCTAGCCCACAATTCTATATCTACGGATATAGATTACACAGTAACAGAGTACGCACTTCGATTCAAGCAAAGGAATAACAAGAACAAGAAGAAGAAGAAGCAAGAGACTTCCCTCTTCCTCTCTTCTCTGGGTCGCTTCCAATCGGAGAGAAGTGGGAAGACAACGAATTAGGTAGGATGGGCCTAATGGGCTTTATACTTAAATGGGCCTACCGAGCTCTATTCTGATACTAATAGGCCCAAATTTTTATTGGATTAATTACTGAAAATTTAATATAATTTTCCTATACATATGAACTTTTAAATTTCACATATTCATTCAATATATTTTATAATAAGATTCATTGAACACTTATTTTAATTTAAGAACTTAACGCAACCATCCTCCTTTATCCAAACTTAAGACTGATCATAACCTACGATTCGATCCCCAACTACGACGTTTTTACAAGAATTTTCTTTCAAATTAGGAACACAATCAAAAGATGTTGGGCATCTGAATTGACCGCAAACACAATCAAAGGATGCTGGGCATCTGGATTGGCCGCCGTATGCGCTTCCTGATTTACCCTGGTGGTCGGTGGGAAATTTCCGTAGGACCGGACCGGTCACCTTCAGAAATTGAGTCAATGAGACTGACTGAGATTTATCATTTTCTGACAAAGCCAGGTAATACCCTCTTGCGTCGTGACCAACTGCAATTTCTCGATTTACCTCCTCATAAATGATCGTGAGACCGATCATGTGGGACCGCTAAGGTGGCGGATCATAACCGAATCTACATCCGACAAGATCACTCGTGGCCACCACGATCGACCATGCAATCCCCATGATCGACCTTGCAGCAACACTATGAGAGATTCAAGCAAGGTGAGACCATGAGTTTGAAGAAGAGGAGGAGAGTTCGTTCCACCCGATTTCGAACAGATGAAATGCATACCAAAAATAGTAATCAGTGGAAGAATAATCCATCCTTTCTCTCGTCTGCGCCTCCAAATAAACAGGGCATTAGGGGATCAAAATCAAACAAAGGATTGCAAGAGATAGAGCTGAATCGATGCTTTAAGATAGACAAAGAACTACTGAAAAGGGGGGGCTACTCTATCAAGAAACCAGAGAACTACATGATCATCATAGATGTTTGCGGTCGGAACGGTTTTAGATGCTCTTTGGATCAAACTTCGGCGCTGAGGGCGAGTTCGATCTCTTCAAGTGACCGCCCTTTGGTCTCCGTGACATTGCCGGCGATGTAAAGAACAGCAAGAGCGCATGCCACTGCGAATCCCAGATAGGCTTTGTTGATTCCAAACTTGTTCACTACACTGAGGAAGTAGAGACCAATGACGAAATTTGAGACCTACGATACAAGGATTCGAGTTAGTACATACGGGAAGTAGGAAGATAAATTAGAGGAACCAACTGCTCAGACCGATCGACTAAACTTGTTGTATTCGTACAATTAAACGCAAAGTTGGAATTCCATAGACTCAGCTACATTGATCCCTTATGATTCAGTAGATACTGGTGCACTAGGTGATGAAATTCTCTTACCCAATGCATGCCAAAAGACAATGCGACTGCCTTAGCTCTGATCCTAGAGGCAAATATCTCGGGGAGGAGAAGAGCCGGCACAGGACCAGCACCCAGCGAAAAGGACAGCACATATCTGTTGCAATACAATTTAACAAGGTTGGAGCCGCGACGAAAAGTACAGGTAGAAAAGGAAGGAGATGCGAATTCTACGGAAGTTCCATTCACTTACAAGACGGTGCCTAGGACCGCAAGGGTCCCTGAATAAGGAGCAAGTGCCTTCCATGAGAAAGACAAGGAAAGCAACGACATGGAAACAGCCTACAGAAATAGAAATTACGAGGTAAATATTAGTGTTGGGAAATCGACTACTGGAAAGAACCAGAAACATTTTAAACTTCCCTACAATGTTCATCTCAATTTCCTCTATCAAGCAATCATCATCGATTTTTAAAACAAGTACTTGTACATCTCAAACATTTTTCGGTGAATAGATAAGAACATCGAGTAAATAACTTTCAGACATGAATAACTAACACCTGGGTTTGCATTAAGTAGCTAGAAATGCTAGAAAAAAATGTCTCAACCATTTTGACTCGGGGAATTCGGTGATTACCTCTCACAAACTACAGTTACTGAAACAGCTACCACAGATTTAAACTATGTGCGCTAATAGTAAAATAAGCTCAAGACAAGCTACATTGCTCCGTAATGTGAGGTATCAATAAGCTAAACATAATGGCTATGTAACACTTTACCTACACAGAAGGGAGAATTATTTCATCATCACGAGGGAAGATTTATCGATGACAAATGGTGAAGCATGCTTGACTTTATACCTTAAATCGGTGACAAGTAATGAGAAGAAACTAAATTTTGTTAGAGAACAAGTTACCTTTGCTGTTTGCAGATAGTAGCCCTCGATTTCTCTTTCCTCATTATATCTTGTCAAAAATATTTACATCCATAAAGATAAATGACCGGCAAATACTAACAGATGACTAAACTATAGCTATCTCTTTGCGAATCATGACAGTCCTAGAGTTAATTCAGTAACCTAGAGTCACTACAAATTCAAGCCAAGCAAAACATATTTTCAATATCGTATCAAATGTGTACTCCAAATTGCAGAAATAAGCCAAATCGAAAAGAAAAAAACAAACTGTCTGCAAGCTCATGATACTTTAATGAGGTCAATAATATAGGCAGGAGAAAACGACTACCATTCCAGAAAAACTTGTTATTAGGAGGGTCTTCCTCCCTCGCTTGTCCATCAGAGAAGATGCAACAACAGTCCCTGTAACAATTGCATATTAATAGTGAATCATAGGTTATGCTGTGCGAATGACTTGAACTAAAAATTGCTGTGTTTACATTTAAACAGGAAACACATACCCAAAACATTTGACGCCCCAACAAGAGCACTAGCTGCGACATCAGAAGCAATTCCTGCACTGCGGAATACAGATGTAGAATAGTACACAACAGCATTTATCCCAGACAGTTGTTGAAACAAAAACAAGCCGGCTCCAACGCTAACAACTGCAATTGGTAACGTGCTGAGAGAACTAGCCATAATAAGTGATACTACCACAACAAAGCAATGAAGAAAATATATATCACAAGAAAGAATGCTTAAGCTTGTATGTCCTGTAGTGGAAAGATGCCATGGTGAGGGAAAGGGGCAGGTGGGACCTAACTTTGTCTCGTTTCCCTGGGAGGTTACAGGTGGTGTCGAGGGAAAGAAATGACAATCCCTATATAAACATTGATGATTGATCTACTAAGAAGAAGAAAATCTATGGCACAAGAAGGAAGAATGCCTAAGCTTGTGTTTCCTGTAGAGGACAGAAGGCAAGAGAATAAAAAGGCAAGGGAAAGGGTTGGTGGAACCTACCTCTGCCTCCCAAGATCTCCCAAAAGGCTTTTGCCCAGAGGGGCGAAAAGCCATTGTGCATTGAAACAATGGGCAAATCTATAAAGAAAAAAGTTTAGAATTATTGTTTTTTGTTTATCTAAAATTTTGTTTTTTCTAGTTTTTATTAAATTATTTTATAAATACCAAATCTTTCTTGCCTTTTCCTCCTAGGAAAAGAAATGGTGGGAGAACTCTGCCTGACTTCAATCCTTCCGGAGAAACACAAAAGGAGGAATTTCATCTCTCCCTCCTACTTTTTTTCCTCCTAGATTTGACTTTCTTTTCTAAAACTTTTCCTCCTTTGTAGAAAATACAGTGTGGAAGTTGGAGTGTTGCCTCTTCATAGACATGAAGGACATAATTCAAACATTTCAGGAGAGATTTCAAATAAAAACAGAAGTTGTGGTGAACAATGTCGGTTCACAGTCATCTTCGTCAAGCTCATACAATAATTGTGATCTAGGTTTAAAGGATATTGGTGCGAGTAAAAAGAAACAGAGTGTTTTATTTTACTACTTGAATTATCAATATTAAATATCTATTCGGCGTATATATTAGACAAAACATATCAGCACCAGATGTTCAATAAACCAGATGCAGAGGCTGAAATAGAAATATTCTATGGGCACAACATTATAACATATCTAGGCAACTAAGTATTTTCGAGAGTACCTTTCCTATAGCGCTTACTGAAAAGATCAAGCCAACCAGCATCTGGTTCAGTTGAACCTTCACCACCCGACCTTAACTCATACATGACATCAGCAACCTTTTCTTTGCCATATAATTTCCTTATAGTTATTTCAGCATGAGAAAGTTTTCCTTGCTGCAGCACACAAGATGGCACGAACTTTGGGTAAGCAACAGAGATCAATAATAACATCGCCTTAAGTCGAAATAAAAAAAATGAACCTGAAACAACCACCGAGGGCTTTCTGGACAGAAAGCCATCCCTACTGCCATCAACACTGAAGGGATGGTTGCAATGGTAAACATTGTTCTCCATCTGATGGAAAGTCAAAATTACATAAGAACACCAAAAATATGGTGAATGAAAATCATAAGGAAAAATGCTTACACCATGCGATTCTAAAAGGATGGGAATATAAATTAGATTAAGACTATCATGAAAGAAGTGCAATAACAACACAATGAAAAAATAGACAAAATTAGACCAATCAAG
>JBBMKF010000046.1:6126309-6138386 GCA_037834155.1 Curcuma caesia | reverse complement strand
ATGTTAGGAAAGAATGATATGCTTTATTGACTTAATGTATGATGTATGTAACGAATGGATTTTGTGAGTAGGAAAGGAACTTACTAAGCTTTATGCTTATAGATACTTTCCTTATCTTGCAGATCCAGTTAGCAGGTACTGAGCAAATGGAAGGCAGCAGGACAGGGCAGTGAAGATGTGTGTGGTGGTGACGTGATTAAGCCTTGGCCATGCAGACCATTGTCTATTTGCATGTTATGTTAAACCATGTTTTAATTATCATGTTTAGAACCTTATAAACCACAGGCCAACTAGGTTAGTTATTGTTAATTGTCATTATGTTTAATTTTACCCTGCTATCATATATGAATACTTTTAATTAGTAGTGTTCCGCTGCATGTTTAGTTTAGTTTAGTTTTTTTTGTATATGATGGTATTTGTATGAATGAAATGAATGAAAGTAAGAAACTGTAGCGTCCGTCAAGGGCCCACGTAAGGGCGGACGTTACATCTTGTGATGATATCTTTTCAATACTTGTGATCGGAACAAGATGTGTTTGGTGGAATGCATGTTTACGATCATAGAACGATGCTAGACTCTCATGAAATGTTTTTGATAGTAAATCTTTTTGTATACTATTTACTGCCTTAGCATTATCTTTGAAAAACAAATTGCATTCTTTAATTTCCTCTTGATAAATAGATTACAATTTTTTATAAACTAAATAGATATGACTTGAAATGGATCAGCCGTGCTCAAAATGGATACAAATTAGATGGCATACTTGATAAATGGTCATGTTACACAATGTACTTAGAAAAATATTAAAAACATTCCTATTTTGATCTTGAGGTATCTTAAAACAATCTATTAGTACTATGTAATTAATTATCCATTGCATTAGTTGCATTTTAATTTAGTAGTGATGATGATTAAATTCTGGTTAACACTAATAAGTTCACATCATTTGTTTTAATAGTTGTTTGGTTCCATGTTAAACAGGAATGCAATTCTAAGAATGTTATAATATGAAGGTAAATTGTTCTAGTGGTCACTTTGGAAGGCAAACTTATTTTGAGAAAGGGAGAACAATACAAAGGAAAAGAAAGTCCAACTTACTATGAAGCTAAAGCCCTTCTCTACTCCAATCACACATTTAGTTTGCTTATTTTAGTCTCTTCCTTTGATAACTAGATGATGTTAACAGATTACACTTTCATAAATTCAATACAAGATGACGAGGAGCATGCCAACCCTATACCTAACTAATCCAGCATCATATCTAGTAGTAGTCCATGGTCTTATCTTGCTTGCACTTTACATAGGCAACATAGTTGGCATGACATATACGGTCTCGACCTAATTCTTCTTGTCCCTAAACATCAATACCTAATTTATCATCTATATTCAACCTAAGTAGAAGAACACAATGAATATAGAAAAGAATGTCTGATATCTTTGTCATTCACTTGTGTGATCATACATCACTTTAACAGCACACTAAAGAATGCAAACTATCTCACTATCTACTTTGATTTTTTTAATCCAATCTTGATGTATGCTATGATTTTTTTGAAAAATATTAGGTAGACAACCTTCATCCCTAATGAGATTCGAATTATGATCCAGATGTATGCTATGATTGAATTTATAATAGATTAGAAATGATATGATAATTTTGATTTAGACCAATAAATGAGGCTTTACAAGATGTGATTAGTTTTTCAGTAGATACTCTAGGTACAACTCTGTACTACCATAAAAAAAAACCCCACAAGTTTGAATGGTAGTAATGCTGCCACTTCCATGGAATAAATCATAAAGAGAGGTGGTGAGCCAACAACATCAAATCAAAGGCACTTGTTAATGAACAGTTTAGTATCTGAATAATAGCTTGCTTTATATCAAGAAGCTTTTGAATTATAACACAACATTCAATTGGCCTTCCTTACCTTCTCCTCTGCTGCTATCTGCCACTCCAATTTAAGTTAATGCTTATCATCACCACATCATAAAGCCACTTTTACAAAAAAGTTGTTGTCACTTTCAATTGTGAGCCTCTTTATCTGTCACTTTCCTTCCACTTCCTCATCTTTTATTCAGCATGCATCACTTTGCTTGCTATTTTCTTCAACATCTTGTTTCTGCAAGTAGCTGTCTTTTTAGGAGCTGCAAAACTCAAAATGAAAGCTCCACAGATACTGGCAGAGAGTTTGTGTGATGCTGACTCAAAAACATATATTGAGAACTTGCTAGGAGCATATTGAATTCATTCTGAATTTGGAAATGCAAACATTGATCGATGTCGAATGCTTCTCAAAACTAGCTTTTGTACTATACTTGACTAAAGATTACAATCTTCGCCAGTCCTAATAGGATAAGCGAATCAAATTACTTAAGATTCGTTGAAGAATACACAGAATGATACATTTCCATTCGTCTCATGGTCCCTGTGCAGTAAGGCAGATGAGCAAGCAGTGGAAAGTTGCGCTGTACAATTTGCAGATGTTAAGCCATGGGGAGAGACTTTGTCCTGGTGTGAGCACTAGCAGTTCCAGAGTAGAAGTTATTTGCAGTGAACATCTTCTCAGGACTATCAGGAGAGTTGATAACACAATTTTGATCTCTGTGGGATTGCAAACTGCAATGTCTTGAATCGGCAGGAGTCATCTTAAGACTGCAGGGTTCGTTTGTATCGCTCTGAGGTATGTGGAACCAGTATCGCTTCCCCAAATGAAAGGACTTCATTCGCATTATTTCTTCTGAGGAACCTACAAAGCCATTTTGTTTGCTTCTCTCCTTGTTAGTAGAGTCAGGGGATGGCCATGGTCCTCTTTTGGATGCTCGTTGTGGCTCTATCGCGTAGTTTGCCTCGAGCCATTTCAGGTCTTGACTGATGTCATTCAAAGAAGCATGCAGTTCATTGGGTGCAGTAAACTGGTAATCAAACTCAGGTGAATCAAGAAACTGCTGCAAAGTCTTCTTGGATTCACTTCTTGAGCAATCATCCATGTGTATGACCTTTTCACCATTCCCTGAGGAGTCTAATTGTTCGCATTCTTCATCAGAGTGATTAAACCTCAATGAAAGAGAGCAATCCTCAAGTCCAACAGATTGGCTTGTGGATAACATAGGCACTTCCTTGGTGGTGACACAAGGCCCGGTTTCCTCAACTTGGTAGGTTATCTCCTCGAACCGGCCATGCATTTCAGCACACTCGAAGTGGCAACAGTTGACAGATTTCATCGAACCACATGAAGAAACATTAGAAGCACATTTGCGGCAAAATCTTGGATTTTCTTCTATGCCAGGACCCGGCTTCCATTCTGGCACCAGAGAAGCTACCTCTCCATCGATCATGTCGGCTATTTTCGTTACATCATAATCCATTATATCTAATTCTGCAACCATCTCTGTGGCAACACTCAATGCAGTATCGGCCTCAATGTCAAAGAGAAAATATATATTTCTTACACAACCTGCATAAAGATTCAAATTTAGCTTCCATATTTCGTGTAACAATGAAACAAGGAAACAAAAATTCCAAGATGTAAATTGTCATTACCCTCTTTATCTGAAATCCTTAATCTCAGAAATATGTTCCCATCTTCTTTTCTCTTTCCCTTGATAGTAATATCTATGTTTGCAGGTTGATCATCTTTGCGATTGTTGAAGAGGTTCATGCCATCCTCTACCATATTGGTGATATCGTAATCCCAGCCATTTTCCAATTCTAGTTGGTGTTGTACATTGTTTGAAAAGTAATTACCATTCAAAGAACCATCACTTTGAATAAGTTCAAGGGAAGGTTCTCTAAGTATCTGATCCATAAAGCCAATGTCTTGCTCCTCATAACTCGAACCATGATCAATTTGTAAAAAGGGATCGTCAAGAAGCTCCCTAGCCGAAAGCCTCTTCGATGCAGTAGCGAGGCATTTTTCAACGAATTCCCTGACCTCAGGATCTTTAACTCGGTATAGTGCTTCCGGCTTTGTTCCCTGGAAGTAAAATGAAGATAGATCACCTTCACTACTCGGTTGCGGTCGCAATAACAATTTTCTAAAGGTGGAAGAAGTTTCTTACAGAGACAACTTTCTTGTAAATTTGCACAGGGTGGGTGCATTCGCTGTAAGGGTACTCAAAGGTGACCATCTCCAACACACACATCCCGAACGAATAGATGTCGACTAGTTCATTGTATTCTTCCTCGTAGACCTCCGGCGCCATGAACTCCGGTGTGCCTGCAAGGGATTTCAAAAACCATCCAAAAACTGGTTACATATTACTTACAACCACAAGGAGTTTGATTGGCAAAGATCCACATGTTACAATCATACCTACACAATGGATAGCATGTGATTTTCGAAGAATGGCAGCTAGGCCAAGATCCCCAATCTTGACCTCACCTTGATTGCCATTGATGAAGATATTGTCACACTTGAGGTCCCTATGGATGATCGGGGGGTCATGGCTATGGAGATAGAGAAGACCACGAATAATCTGCCTGCACCAATGCTTCACTGCCCTGATGTGAACCCTTCTATGATTTTGCCTATACCTATCCACAGATCATAAACCGATCGATCGAAACACAAACAGATTGTTTTCAAGAACAAAAGAAGTTGCTAAAATAAAATTAGAGAGAAGAAGAAGAAGAAGAAACAAGCAACAAGATCCACTTACTGCCTGAGGGTGCCGGAGGTGAACAACTCAGTGACAAAATTGATGTTCCTCTCAGCGGTGTCCACCCACGAGGTGTAAAACTTCATAATGTTCTTGTGCTTCAAGGTCTTGAGGAGGTGGATCTCACAGTAGAGCCTCTCCAGGTTCTCGGGGCTCTGCAGGAAATCATACAGCTTCACTTGGTTCCAAGCAACCTCAATCCCTTCGTACTCATCGAAAGCCCTATAACTGGCGACAAGAAGAAAAATAAAAAAGAGGGCAAAAGGTCAGACAAAGCAAAAGCCTGCAAATCAAGCGACAAGAAACCCAGATTTAGGTAAAGAAATGCTTCATACACTGTCTTGGAAGCGCCCTTGCCCAGGATCTCGTTGTACTGCGCAAAAAAGGATGAAATCTTTAGCAGCGATAGATAAAAACGATGAAGAAAGGAAGCAGTATTACCCTTCCATATCTGCCCGTGGGATCGACCTCGACGAAGTGGAGGTGACTAGGGTCTTCCGCTTCACTGCCCATCCTGGTTCCGCAGGCTGTGCGAGAAGAACATGAAGGATCCTGATCCCTGAGAGGGAGGAAGTGAAGGAGAGATGGGAGCGAGGAATCAAGGTGGAAGATAAGTCGACGGAATGGGCATGGGGAGTTCCACCAAACAAGAACAAGAAGAAGAAGAAGAAAAAGTTTGCAAGAAATCAAAGGAGGCACAAGGAGGCTGGCTCATAAGTTTTCTCAACTGAACAAAAGAGAAGAGGAGCCATCCCACAGGACAAAAGCAGTACAGATCAACCCTCCTCCTTTAATTCCATTTTTTTATTTAAATTTTTTATTTGTTTTTAATATTTAAATTTTTTTTCTTTAATTTTAAATTTGATTATATATATATATATATATATAGAGAGAGAGAGAGAGAGAGAAATGCTATACTACGCGACGAGAAATCCACGACTCGTGCACGACATCCGCGACCCACTGCCGCTGCCGCACGTCGTCCGGCCACCGCCGACCTTTCCCTCGGGCGCCATCGACGCGCAGCTCGTCGGCGTTCCATCCGACGTTGGATTCCGACCGGATAGTAGTCGGAATCCGACGAAATTCGATCAGAAACAGGATTGACAGTGACAGTGCCATTTCCGATCGTGATTTGGCCAGAATCCGACCGTAATTTGGTCGGAAATGGCGCAGCCACTATCAACGGTGATCGGACCGAATTCCGACCGAATCGTGATCGGAGACCGGCCAACGAAGGACCGATATCAGACGTCGATCCTTTCTCGACCGTGATTCGATCAAAATCCCACCCGATCACCGTCGACAGTGGCCACACAATGGGGGTGCTTGTTTCCGACCAAATTCATCGAATTCCAGCTACTATCCGACCGAAATCCAACACAAACAGAAATGCCAATGAATAGCGCATCAATCACGACCGAGACGGCAATCGAACAACGAAGCGAGGACGGCGACAGCGATGGTAGGTCAGAGAGTCGCACACGGGGTTGTCGCGCAGCATAACAATCTCGTGAAAATATATGCTACTTTTCGACCAAACTAAAAAATTTATTATATTTTGAAAGTTACTTACCCTTTTGAAATTGGAAGAAAATAAAATTGAATAAAGATTTTGGACCAGAACCGTTAATTTCACTGGTTCGGTTCATATAATCACTTTGACTAATAATTTGATTCTAAATGGCTATTGGCATATACAAACACATCATAAACAAATATATAACACACATTAAACAGAAATTTGTCCATTTTCAATGTTTTTCATAATTCATTAGTGATGAAAATTATTTTTTAGGATAAGTGACCCACCAATGTCTACAAAGAGTCAATAGTTCTCTGACTATAAGATTTTGAAGTGCAATAAAAACATCCCTACATCATCTTGGGTTCTTTAGAGAGATCTTTCATGAACCATTTGAAATTTCTGAAGATCATGATGTGCATCAATGGTTAAAGAGAATATATGAGGAAGTGTTCATCCTGCTGAAATGGGCAGCAGTTAAGAAATTGATTTTAAGTGAGGAGGGTGGTTACATAGGGTGGCGTTTTGCCATGGACACTTTTGGCTAATCAAGGAAGAAGGATGGATAACACATATGCTCCAATACAGTGAGTTCTCTTGTTGAATTTTATGAGTTTTCTGCTTCAGATAGGAAGGACTGGAGGCCAAATATTAAGAAAAGGATGCCACTGGAGAGTGCAACCTGCAGTCAGATTAATGTGGCATCAGTTCCGACGGCAAGTATAATTCGGTGTTTTGAAACTGGACAGGACTGAGAATAGGAAGTGAAACTAGTCTAGTTCATACGATAAACCGAATCACTGTCGAGCCAGTTCGAAAAACACTGATATGAAAAAGTTTATTACCATTTTTTCTGAGATCTGTGATGCCAAGCTCTTTCCTCCCAGTACTGCTGCTGTTGTGCACAATGCTTGCCCACTGTGATCATTTTTTTTAAAAATAATGTAAATCATTATGTATTAGTATTTTTTTTCTCAACAATGGAAAAGGGAATTAGGAGGGATAGAGGCTGTACACAATGCCCCCAAGAACAACACCCAGTGGGTTAGCATCAGAGGCCAATCCAATTGTGGCAATCTGAGAAAAACAAATCAGTTTAAGATGGTGAAAATGCCCATAAGAGAGGGAATTTATTAGCCTAACCACAACTTGCCTGGCTCTTGTCGCCCCATTCGCCAAAGAAAGTGATGGAAAATGCCTGCATTAGTACATTAACATGATGTTGAGTATTTTGAAGAATTAAAAAACATGTATTTTGAGCCAATACCTTGAGGAAGATAGGGGAAAAGAACTGGGTTAGAAATGGCCGCTGCTGTTTTTTTAAGTCGTCATTCTGCTATTGATGAACAAATTTACATTGCGTTATCATGTATGTCGAATGCCAGCTAAAGTTTTGCACAAAAGAAAATATTTACTCGAAAAATTGCTCAAATGACACGCATAATTTTGCATTTGAGGTTATTTTAACATTTCATAGAGGTGAAAAAACAACTGTTAGAAAGAAAATAATAAAATTGTACCGTATAAAGAAAACTGTTCGACAAATATGTAGAAGAATCACAAATTCCAACTGTGTGCATTAGTTCAATATCTCTATTAAGAGGTCCCCAGCTGTGTCCACTAGATCAATATCATTATTAGATAACTAAGATCTATAAGACAAATAAGATGCCTAAACATTATTCTGAACAAGTTGCAACTAGCAAACATGCTCAAGTGATTGAAGCTTGAGCAAGAAACTGTACCACTATCATTCTTTATGAAAATATTGATTGCTTGTTCAAAATTTATGAGAGAATGCAAAAAAACTGCACTGATAGGCTTACAATGCTCTAACTGAAAAACCAGCCAATCTGAAACTTCCTGTAGAAAAGGTAATAAGGTTGGTTACGTGGATCATTGCCATCCACCAAGTTCTTAAAGTGGAAAAGAGATACCCCTTAGAATTATGGCTTCCTTCTATTTTTTTCACAGCCATTAATTCAAGCCTCGTTGTTCATTGTTAAGCTTCAAGTGGAGACTGACTTTCAGTTAGAAGATTAGGTATTTTTTGGAGTTCATTATATCCTTGTTGGATTGACAAGCATAAAGTTTTGATAATCTGTAAAGGACAAAAGGTCACCTTGACTTTTCCAAGATTGGAAAAGACTGAACCATCCTACTTCAGCTAGATTATGCACAGACTGTTATCTGCTCCTACTGCTTCTACTTTCTTCTCAGGCTAATATTTAGTGGTTAATATTGCTGATATAAAGGCTTAAAAGAACCCACTACCATTGCAATGTAGACATCAGTTCAAACAAATTTAATTATCTTGACACCGAACAGTTTCATGAGTTAGTGCTAAATAAATTGAGTGATGCTACTTGTCACAACATATTCCTGTCACAAATTTGTGATGGGAATCTGGACCGTTCAATCACAATCACTCATTCAATCATAATCATCCATTCAATCTACGATCAGGATTTAATCTTAGTTTTAAAATCCAACGGTGCAGATTCCCGTCACAACATTTGTGACGAGAATTCTATTGTGACAAGTAGCTTTTTTCAAATAAATTCATAGCTAAATCTTTAGTAGTGAATAGTGCTTCAGTGAAGGCTCAAAAGAACCCACTTGCACTGCAATGCTGACGTCATTATCAACGAGCCTACTTATCTTGATACTATACATTTTGATGGGAATTAGCACTGCATAAAGTCAGCAGACTCAAAGAACAAAATTTCAACAATGCTACATTCTTGGTTATTCTACCCATGAACTTGTTGCACTTTCTAGGTATATGACAGGAAAGTGAGAATATCAGACTGTAAAGTTTGAACACTACAAGAAAACATAAGAATTTATATATAGAAAACGACACACAGAAAAAGAATACCTTAGGATTGTCTTTGGAGCTAACTCCTTCAGCCTTCCAATCAGCACTCTGAACATTTGAAAGAACTTAATGAAGTTCACCCATGATATTAGTGGAAGAGCAAATCTTAAAGATAATCTTGACTAACCAATTTAGCTTCTACTTCTGCAAATTCTTCAGCCTCACTAAAGTAATATTAAAGAAGTGTCAGATAACATTAAAATCTTGATATGGGTGATAAATGAGATAACACTGACGGAGACTGAAGGAGGAGGGATTTAAAAGATTACCCATCTTCTGTAAACCCTTCCCATAATGACCACAAACCGAATCCAAAGAACAGTAGAGTTGTCACATGGTGTGACCATTTGCGAGAAATCTGTATCAGAAAAAGTACCAATCTGACATGTACATTTGGCAAAAAGCTAAAGCCAGTATAAATATCTTAAATTACATGCAAAATGCGTCATGACTAGAATAATTGTAAATTTCTCTTCAGGATTTGGACTCCAAGGTATATCTGCAGATTAATTTCTTTGCTCAAGTGTGTAAATAAGGGGGGAAAACAGAAGCAGTATAACCAATATATTCAATGGTCAATTTGAATTGGAATCTCCATGCTCCATAAATTCAAGCTCTGAGTATATTAGTCAACACAAGTTCCATAAAAGAGTACTCTGAATCATGTTAACAAAAAGGTTAAACAAGAATATGAAGAGCATAGAAAGAATGACAGTCCCTGATCTCATTCAAAGAAGAAGCCAAAATGGTATTCTGTATCATAAAAATTCTTAAATTGATCGTATCAAAGGAAAGAGGATTTAATGTCACAAACTGTTCTATAATCGAACAGTTCAAGCTATAAATAGTTTAAACAAGTTATATGATATATTCCATTTACAAACAGTTCAAGCTGGATGTAAAGAAATTTAAGAAGCTAACTGCAAAAGAGGTCACAGATTATGCTCGCAGAGCCATAATGGTAAATATAAGCAAAGCCAACCATTTAGCAGGCTTGAATATGAGTTTCCACAAGGAAAATCATGAGAACAAACCACGTTACATTTGACAGTTGGAAGGATAAATCTATTAACTAATTTATTCTGATTCCCAAATTTTATAATTCCAGCCATCTTATGATACATGATCTAATTGGAGTAGATACAAAAAATACAATGCAATCAAGTTTGATCAAAATAAATTATCTAACTAAATTAAGTAGTTAGCTAATCCTATAAAAATTCAGCATGATTTCTCATATCACCTAAGATGTCTCCTGAACCAATTTGTCCTTATAACAGATCTCCTAAACCAATGTAATGCACAGAAATTGCTTCATAACTTGGTAGATTACATTCAATTGCATTATCTCAGAGTTGAAATTTGGAGCATTGAAAAGTATTTACTCAGGGCATGTATATATCCATTTTGCAGGATGCAAAAAGATCAATGGCCTGCAAAAAGATCAATGGGAAGAGAAAAATTGGAAGAACAAGAAAAAAGTTCCAAGTGGGTGGATTGATTGATTTTAGTTTGAAGTTAATTTAGTATGTGAAAAAAATTAATTACACAAGGCAGTCAAGAAAGTATAAGATGTTTGCTCCAAAAAATAGAGAGTAAAATAATTCAATCCTGCTAACTACAATTAAAACTTCTGGTATTTCCTCTTCCAAATTACTTCAATGTGTAAATGATTCCAGGATATCTCAATCAAGTAAAACTGAAAGAGAACAGACTACTGGGAAATGAATGCTTGAGCAAAATTGTCGGATGATAGATCAATGAACTGAAATCAGTAAAAACAAAATTAAAAAAGCATATTTAGTGATTCTTGCAGATAATGAACAGCTTACCAGACTAGGTGCAGCCCAACCAAGAGAGGCTGACAAAATGGTCATAACCTACAACATCAAGCACAACACATGTAAAGGCAATATCTAAGATGACAAAGAATAAAGACCTACAGAATGCAACTTACAATTAAGGCCGATAAACATCCTGATAAAACAACCTTGCGGGGATGACGCATCGCCAAGATCTTATGATGAAAATATACATCAGAAACCAGAATCCATTATCTCAAACTCAAAATAAATAAATAAATAAATTACAAAGCCCTGTCTGCAAGAAAAGAGCTGGATTATCCTATACAGTCACATATTGCGATATCAATCAAATATCAATTACTTATTTCAATTTTATAAGCTGGAGATTGTGCATTCATAATGTTCTGTAGTTTAATTATGCGCTCATAATGTTCTCACAGTTTAAGTGTTGCAATCATAAAGCTTTAATCGGTGTTGGTGAAGTCTAAGAGCTTCCTGTCTTGTTTCTGTTGTTGGTGTTAGTAGTGTGTCCAAGGGAAGAAATTCGATTAGTATCTTGTCGTGATTTAATATGTGCCTTATGGCATTTTGGTATTGCAACCAAATTGATTTTTGAATAATTGTTTCTTTACTCTCATGACAACCAAATTGATTATTGAATAATTGGTGTCTTGTTTCCTTGCATGACAACACCAAATTGTTTATTGAATAGTTGTTTTGTTTGATTGAATAATTGTTTGTTTGCTTGTTTGCATTCTTGTGTGTACTCCTTCAAGTCATTGTTTGCATGTGACATTGTGGTCATAGCACTCTTCCTTTCCAGAAAAATCATGTATATATATACATTTTTGTGTCATTGGACTTCCGTTTTTTTGTTTCCTTGCATGACAACACCAATCAAGCATAGCGAACCCAGCATCAAAGGATGAGTATAGACTGAAGTCGGATGCATGGTTACAAATCATAGAAGTCTACTTCATACATTATGAAATTTTTGGTTAGGACTGTAAAGTTTGTCCAGCACATATAAAAGTTATCCAATCTGCACAGCATTGGTGGATTTGTAACAATAACAATCCAGATATACATGAAAAGACATTCAATCAGACACTACACAGCACGACCCCATGTTTTTCATTATATCAAGTTATCAACTATCGTCTTTTGGGTCTCAAACAGGGCCCCAGAGCAATGCAGCAGCCA
>JBBMKF010000046.1:6002937-6018278 GCA_037834155.1 Curcuma caesia | reverse complement strand
TGAATCCAAAAAGCATATATTCTTCTGTTATTTGCTTGATATATAGATTCATCAATGAAATTAATAAATCTGTTAATTCTTGGTTGTAAGCGCGTGAATTTAATTAAATTACTCCATGACGGATAATTCGAAATCCTAATAAATGCCAATTCTATTCTAATCTTATTTTTAGCTAATTATTCCTAACTCAAGTCTATAAATTACATTGTAATCTTATTTTTTCGTTACATTCTTCATTACTTAACCCATATAGCCCCTCGACGTCACCATGTTGACAAAGCCCAAGTCTTTCAGTAGAACTTTAATTTCTCTTCGTATAATTTTAGATCCCAAAAATTTATTTGACGTAATTAACAGTAATGATATTTGCAAACTTACAATGAAATTTTATCTTTAAAATTTCATGGATCAGAAGTATATATGAATTAATGTATTATAAACTTGATATAATATAGAATTTGAAGACTTCTATACTGGTTGAGCTGTATCAGTAATTAGCTGAGATTGGATGATCAAAGTTTATATTATGTTAACTAGATTGATTTATCTTATTTTGATATTACATATTTCTAACTTATTGCTGAACGAGTTTTTTCAACAATGAAGCATATGAATATAATGAAGCATGTGAAGATGATACTTTGCAATAAAATAGAGAATATTTTTTTTAAAGATGGTTTGATATTCTATATTAAATGAGATTTAATTAAGGATATAAATGCAGATTAAATTTTTTATTTCAAAATCTCACTGGGCATAGTTTTATTATATATATAAAACTGCAGGAATGGGAGTACTACAGAATCAATATAAATATATATTCAACAGTAGCTCCAATATTAGACAAGCTTGACTTGTATGTACCAAAAGCCAACAAAGAAGATCATGATTTAATTAAGATAATAGTATTTTTGCAATTTCTTTATCTAGAAACGAAAAGAGACTTACGTACGGTGGTAATCAACCTTGCAAATTAACAAAAAGAGAGGAAACAATTGATATTTCTAAAAAATATTAATATTTTTCTCCACTTAATCAATCATGATTATAAGAATTTTGTTTTCTTTTTAATTCACTTTTGTTTCATTATTTGGGAACCTATTTATTTCCCCTTCTATCAAGATTAAAATAAACTCCTTTAGATAATTAATTGAAAATTCTCCCAAACTGAGCCACATAATAGCAAGAAACTAATACTATGAAGAATTCATATTCAACCAAACATTAGTTTTATGCTTCTATCATATGAAATATTAGAAAAATAATTTCTTTTTTTTCAAAGGACAAGAGGTAGAAATTTCGACATAGGGAAATTGATGGCTGTTTCATTTCAATTCATTATGTAAAGGTAATCTTTCATGGAATACTCGCTCCCTTGCTAACTTTGCCTGAAAAATATGATCATGATAAGACAATAGCAACCTTTAGTTTACGATACGACGCAATGTATCATTTGAAGAGTTTCAGATAGAACAATAAAGAACTTACCTGGCGTTCCCAATTTGTGAAACTTGTTATCACCACAAGGAGTATTGACTGTGTTGTGGAGCCACACACAATGCCCATCCAAAGGCCTTTCCCTCTTAAATGCAATGCAAAACCAAGTAAAATAGCCACCGGAATACCGACCAAATAGAATGCTCCAAGGTTCACATAAGCACCTAAATGCTGCCATCCACTCCCTCTAGCAACCCCTGATATGGTTTGGGTGCTTATTAATGATACGATATCTCGAGTAAAGTATAAACATATGGGATGATTATCCATAGTACTAGAAGAACAATTAGAGAACCTGAGAGAATCCCTTGTATGTTGTCTGTGACTACTGTGAAACACACCATGGGAACCATCTCGTAGACATAGTTTACGACCTCTTCCTCATTGCTATATGCATAACCCAACACACGGCGAAGGGCTAAGAGAGTTGCAACCACAAGAGCAGCCTCTGAAACAGCGAATATCATGGATACAAGCACAGCTAGCTTAGCACCTTTAGGATTCGATGCTCCTAATTCATTCGAGACTCGAGTACTAGCTAGTTCAAAATGAACATAGTTAAGGTGTATCTATGTGTGAGCAAATAAGCATTATTGTTTCAGAAATACCTTGCTGCACAGCCATGCCCATTCGGTATGCAATATAGTAGCACTGTTGAGGCTGTTCAAGAATGGCAAACTGAATAAGTTACCGATCATGTATGCGCAACAATCGTTGTTTACTTATAGGGTTTACCTACCAAATTGAGAGGACAGAAGTTTCGAGCTTTGGATTAGGCAGGAGACCAGAGAGCAAGATAAGCAGTTCATAAGACCACCATTCAAACCTGTTGTAAGGTTGAAACCACAAGTAAGAACTAAGGAAAAATAGTACAGTTGAAACATGTCAATTACCATATCATCAGTGCTGATGGCACCGCAACACGTAAGAACTCGTTAATGCCTTTAAATGCCTCCTTCGTGATCGGGGAACGAGTTAATCTGCAGGAATCTGAGTACCTTATGTACAGAATCAATATAAGTACATTCAACCAATACGATATGCTTAGTGAAACAGCAGCTCCAACATTATGCAAGCTTGACTTGTACACCAAAAGCCAACAAAGAAGAACATGAAGGCACAATGTTGAAACTGAACTCAGGAGCATAGGCAAAATTAAGCTTTGAGATTGAAGGAACTTCATTAGGGGTTGAGTGATGGAGTAGGCGAAGAGGCCAGGTATCAGCCATCTAGCATATCGTTCGGCTTCTTGAGATATGGCAGGGTCTTGACCTACTAATTGGAGAAGCTTCCCCATTGAGGCCCACACAAGGGAGATAGGGAGGCATACCATTAGAAGAGAAAATATGGCTCTGTATGTATAGACACCTAATGAATGATACTGTTTTGCTCCGTAGGCTTGTCCACAAAGAGTTTCCAGGCCACTCGCCATTCCAACCTGTTGATCAATGGAAAATTTGAGGCACTGAAGAAGTAGCAACCACAACATCCTAGTACTCGAAAGATTGACAAAACAAGTTTTCAAACAAGGATATGAAATACAAGCAAAGTAAAGCAAGTTTTGTTTCTATCTTGGAGATGAAATTGAACTGCAGACAAAAAAATTTCATCCATGTTCTGAAAGTCACAAACACAGTAAGAGAAGGCCACTAACCATCAAGCTCAACTATTGACTGAAATCTAAGCGACTCATTAAAAAATGGTGCTCTTTTTATGATTCACTTACCATCATCATCGTCATCACCAACTACAACACTGTGTGTCTCTATACTCTTCTACTCAATCCGGAAGTGGCCATCGATAGTCATGGAATTACAAGGGATATGGTCCACAAAGCTTGATTGGAGCTATTCAATACTAGCCAGTAACTTAAAAATGTTTCTTCCTTCCTAAAACATGTTCTCTTATCGAGTGGGAACTTATTGACACCGCCGGTGAGACCAACCAAGAGAGGAAGGTCAGCGCCGAGGAGCGCGGATTGGGTGGAGTGTTGCCGCTGCTCACATCATCGAGGGGGTGAACTTAAAGGAAGAGGACTTACGAGGAGGCTGAAGCCGGAGACGTTCGCGAGGGAGAAGGCGATGGCGGAGGCGGCGAGGTCGAGCTCGCCGAGGTGGCCGACCACCATGGTGGCGAACACCTGGACCAGGAACTGCGAC
Organism: Curcuma caesia; assembly: GCA_037834155.1. NCBI lineage: Eukaryota > Viridiplantae > Streptophyta > Magnoliopsida > Zingiberales > Zingiberaceae > Curcuma > Curcuma caesia. The sequence continues at coordinate 6,014,622 of JBBMKF010000046.1, read as the reverse complement.
ATCATCACGACCATCATCGGCGCTGCCACGTAGCCTATCCGACGGGCTTCCTCCGCCGCTTCACCGCCGCACCACCGCCGCCTGCTCGCCCCATCCCTCTGTATCAGCTGCTCCTCCATCTCCCTCTCCGCCGCGACACCGACTTCTCTTGCTAGCGCGAAATCTGAAGGCGGAACACAATTTATCAACAAGACAAGGTTTTTATAGAAAACAATTCTCCAAAATTCAATTTTTAACACACAGATTTATAATGCAGATCATTTATCGAGCAGGGGATGAATTCAGGCCAGGCCAAAATGCTATAAACCACGACAAAAACTTATCGCAATCTCGTCTCTCGCTAGAACGACGACAAGAAGAAATTAAACAAAGTAGAGACAATAATTTCAAATTTTTCAAAAATTTTCATCACAAGATTTTATAGTATATATCATCAAGAATTAATTTCTTGCAAATACTATAGTATCATATCTCTTTCCTCGCGATAATGAAGTTTATACATATCCAATTTAATATACACACAAATGAAGATGATAATATTTTTGCAATTTCTCTATCTAGAGATCTAGACAATGCAAATGAATATGAACCATTGTAAGCAAGAAAATCTAGAAAAGAAAAGAGATTTACTGTGATAATTAATCAACCTCACATATGAACAAAAAGAGAAGAAACAATTGATATTTCTGAAAAAAAAATGTTTTTACTCACTGAATGGAGTCAGTGGAAATCACTATATCGAAGATTTTGAGGATTGCAGACCTTCAGTCGCAAAAGGCCAATCTGTTCTAATTCTGTGTGGGTGGTTTGATGAAGGAATTAAGTTTTGTTAACTGCTAAAAAATGGGGTAGTTTTGGCTGGCACCGCAAACCGTTTGATATAACGATTACTCTAATTAAGTGTCTATTAATTTATTTTTTCTATATTTATTTATTAACAATATTTTTTTAATAGAGTCTTAAAAATTATTATCAAAATTTCATAAACTGCTCTTTATACAAGGGATGACTTTGTTATCTCTGTGTGAAGGTTGCTATCTTGATTGGTTTTCTAATTTTCTAATGGAATTAATATAATTTTTAATTCCCTTTAAAGATTTATTAATTTTGCTTTATTTTCAATCTTAATGTTACATTTATTTTATTTTTAAATGATTAATTCTTTATTATTATATGAGTATTCTATGAATTAATAAATTAATCCTCTAAACCGGCCAGATCAGACCGGTCAGCGGAGGGTATTTAAGTCTAGGGAAATTGCTCTATAAATTAGCACCGCCGCAACTTTTCTTGCAGAAGGAGGAGCAGCTTCTTGTTCGCCGGCCGCCGTCAGAGTTCTCCCTTCCATCGCCAAGCTCAGGTCTGTTCTTCAACGCTTCACCGTTTTTTTTCTCTCTCTCTCAATCGATGGAGGGGCCTCATCTTCGTAGGCCGTCGTTCTAGTCCTCCCTCGCCAAGGTTAGGTTTGTCTTCAAGGCGCACCCTAGTGTCTGCAATCTTGCTTTTTTCCGCCATTAGAGTCTTTGGTTTTTTTTCCCTGGGTGTTCGCTTACTGCCGATCAATTCGAGGAAAATCTTGTTATATTTTGATTTTGGCGGATGTATACTTCTACGTTCGGTGAATTTTAGGGTTTCGTTCCTCTAGGTTTTCTGTTCGCTTGCGCCTCTGATGAATAACTTCTGTCTAAATCGTCCAAATAAGATGTGTGTAGCAGTAGCCCTACTAAAATCCCTAATTCCCTATTGCGCCACTTCCTCGCGCTGCTTTTAATTGGGGCTTATTTTCTGTATGCTTGGTTTGTAGTTGTTTGCTATGGAGCACGGTTCTCTGTCAGATTTGAGCTCCTCAACATTCTCCTTGTTGGACGAGGATCATACGCTAGCAAACTCTGTCAGATTTTCGCTAAATAAAGAGTGAGTTGTTCATAAAGTAAACAACTTTGTTTATATATTGTAAATGGCTGGTTAATTGATTAATACTGTTTCATCTTAATCGTGCATGCCTCTGTTTATTTCTTTTACCTACCTGCTTATCGTGATGTGCCCCTTTGCTAGTCAGTTTATCCATGCGTTTAAGTGAAGAATTTCAATATGAACTTGCTTTTTTTTCATTAATTGGTTTTTCAAATATATTATAGAAACATGGATAGTTCAGTAGTTGATTGCATATGGGTTGTGTATGGAGACACAACTTTTATGCTTATGATATGTTGACAGTGCGGTGAGCTAAATGCTATGCCTATCCTATGTTTATTGTCTTATAGAACCATCATATGAACCAATTGTTACTGCGTTAATATTGTAATTGTTGTCATGACTATATTTCCAATCAACTAGTCTTAGTCTTTCGGGCTAAATTGCAATCTTCAATAGTTTTATGGTGATAGAAACAACATGAGTTGTCATTTTAAGCTAATTCATGCTTTTAATTGTGGTCACGAGATAAATTTTCCACTCACATATTGTCTTTGCAGTCCAAGGGTGAAATTTTGTGGGTACAGTATTCCGCATCCTTCTGATAACAAGGTCAATATAAGAGTTCAAACCACAGGTACTATTAGTTCATCCTTAAATTGCATTTATGCTTGTAGAGAATTGTTGTGCTTGAATTTTGATTCTTTTTTTGGGATGAACCTTGTGATGATTAAGTGACGGCCTTATTCTTTTCTCTTAATTTCTAGATTGTTGCCAGAGTACACAATCTCTCAGTTGTAAATTGACTGCAAGTCTTTGAATGATTACCTTTTTTGCATAAGTAGATTTTTTCCCATTTGTTAGTAATTTATCTGCTATATAGAGCAATATTCCTTTCTTCTTGCTTGTTTATATACACATGAAAAGATGTCCACCCAATACACAGGCTCCATCAATTATAGCCTATTACTCAAATATGTTATATGGCCCGACAAGTGGATATTAATGAAAATATAGAAACAATAACAACAATTAAGTTTTACTCTACTAGGTGAGGTTGACTATATGGATCCTTCTACGCCATTGGACTCTATCCTTTGTTATATCATCATTTGTATTTAAATAAATTTTTATCTTATTTTATTATTGTTAATCAAAGTCTTTTTTGGTTTTTTTGTTTGATATGCATATTTGTCATAGTTTCATATCGCATAACTGGAGCATTTATTGGTCATCTAAGTATATGTCTGTATTATTTTAAATATGTCTCTCAGAATTTTTCCTCGATAGGTGCAATTTTAATTTTCTCTCTAATATTTCATTTCTTATCCTGTCTATACTTGAATGCTCACACATCCACCTTAACATCTTCATCTCTACAACTCTCATCTTCTACTTATGTGCTCAAATTATAACTTAACATTCAGCTCCATATAATATAACAGGTTTAACTATCGTTTTGTAAATTATATCTTTTAGTCTTAAAAGTACCTTACGATTATAAAGAACATCTGATACTCTCTTCCATTTCAATTATCTCGTTTGTATTTTATATAAAATATCTCTCGTAATTCCTTCATCCTTTTATAAAAATGAATTTAAATATTTAAAACTCTCAGTTATAGATAATTGTTATCTTTATCTTAATAATTGTCTCATTACTTCTAATATTATTAAATTTAAATTTCATATATTCTGTCTTTATTCTACTAAGCTTCAAATCTTTCTCTTTTAACATTTTTCGCCAAGATTTGAGTGTAATATTTATTCTTTCACGTGTCTCATTTATAAAAATAATATCATCTCAAATAACATACACCGCAGTATCATATCTTGGATGTTCGTCCATAATTAGTGTAAAAAGATAGAGTTTAAAGTTAATCTTTGATGTAAATTTATCCTTATGGAAAATATTTTGATTAATCCTTTTTTTATCATTATATTGTCATACATATCCTTAATTAGTTCAATATACGCTATACCAACATCTCTCTTTCTTTTTTAGAATTCTCCATATAATTTTTTTATCAGTCTATTATAAATATTTTCTAGGTCGATGAATATTGTAAGTCTTGCTTTAATTTTTGATATTTTTCAATTAGTTACTTGAAAAGATGTATAATTTCTACAGTTAATCTTTCAAATATAAATCTAAATTGATTTTCGGTCATCATTGTTTTCTTTTTTAGTCTTTTTTCTATTACTATTTTTTAAAGTTTTATGGTATGATTCATTAGTTTAATATCCCTATAGTTTACATAATTTTATACATCTTATATAAGGGAACTAGAGTATTTATTTTTCACTGATCGGATATTTTTTTTAATTTTCAATATCAAATTAAATAACTTTATAAACTATTCAATATCTTATTTTCTTATGCACTTCAATACCTTTGTTAGTATCGAATATCATCTTGTTCAATTGTTTAAAGTTTGAATTCTATGATAAAATTTTAAATTTTTATATACCTACTTAAATTATATTAAGTTGATCACTTAAACATTCAATATAAAACAATATAATGATTTTAAAAGGAGAGGAGCTTTTAGAGGTATGCCCGATTGTGTTTTACCTTTTAAGCGAATTTTTTTTATAAGATTGTGGTACAATGGATACTCTATGGAGGTTTGGGCTGTTAGAGAGTATCATGTAAAAGCTAGTGTGGTAGAGATGAAAAAAAAATGCTACAATGGATGAGATTCTTAGATAAGATTAAAAAAAAGTGAACTAATGACACAAAATTCAGCAAACTGTGTTTAAAATTGAACATTTCATTATTGTTTTGTGTTCAGTACACGTAATCTTAAGTTGTGATACTACATCTTTCTTCCAGTTGATCGGACTGTGGAATAGAATCATATATCTTCGATTCTTCATCTATATTGAGAATGATTTTTTCCTTTTACTATTCTTATTTTCTATATGAATCTGTGTTGTAACATGCAATTGCCAATACTAATTTGACTCTGTGAACAGGTGATCCAGCAAAGGATGTGTTAAAGGATGCATTGGAGAATTTGACGCAGATGTGCCAACATATTCGCTCCACATTCAAGGAGACGGTAGATGGTTTTAAAGCAAAAAAATAGTGATCATGAAGATTGATGATAAATATATTTATCTCTTTGTTTCCTCCTTTTCTTAGTTGTAGTTCCTAGTTACAGTGTTAAATTAATGATTGAAAACACGGAATGCTTGTTAGAAGTCAATTTTATTTTGGGCTTTGCATCAATTCTTAAGTCAATATAGGCCAAATGGTTTACAATGACAATTATAATATAGAAGGTACTACTTTTCCATAAAATTTTCTAATTTGAAATTTTAGATGTGTATATTATCCATTTGATGCTAACATGTTCCTATTTTACCTTCGCTATATTAGTCTTAGTTAAGGGACTGAATTGGAATGCAGTGGAGGTTTTACCTTTTTTGCTTCTAAACATTTATATTTCTTCTCTCTAAATTTATCATTTTAGTTCCTTAAATTAGATTTGATAAATTATTATATGTATATATTATTGAGCTCCTCCTTTTTAAGATTCTCACAAACTTTTAAAACAATAAACCTTTTTAGAGCAAATTATTTATTATACTTCTAAAATTTATGAATTTTAAGTTTGTAAGACACAAACTATAAGTAAATCATGTGATCTTAATTATATCTAATATAGTCATCTTCAATCTTATTCTCATTTACGTAGGAATCAGTATCGCATAAGGTCTTAGATTAATTTGCATGAAATGAAAAAAAATGACATCATAGTTACAGCATTATTTCACTTGCAAAATATCATCATACAATTAGGAAAGTAACATACAATGTGAAATCTTACATTTATAATAAAAAAACTAATAAGTCTATATAGGCAATTGGCTTTATTTTATTTTTTTTTAAAAATAAATATTATTATTTAATTTAATCTTATTTTGATTGCTATCGTAGGTGAATTTACACATGAACTGAGCGGCCATGATCCCTCCTTCCCAATGTTGAAGGAAAAGATGAAGCACACCATCGAGATGGTCCTGGCCAAAAAAGAGGAAGGTGGCGGCGAGAAAAAAAAAAGAGAAAGGCATAGAGAAGGACAAGGCTGTCAGTGAGAAGAAAGAGAAGGAAAAGAAGGGAGACGAGAAGAAGAAGGATGAGGTAAAGAAGCAAGAAGTGACGACCATGACAACAATGATGACGATGATAATGAAGGGCAACAAGATGCATAACTTCCTCTATACGGAGTGTATCCAAGGTATGGTTACCACATCGAAATGGGGTACGCCCCCACGGATATTTATATTTAGCGATGAAAACCTAATTACAAAATATAATATGTATTTCAATTGCACAAAATTAAATAAATATAAAATCAAACAAAAGCCATATTCATACTTGTGTTTAATTTTTTATTTCCACTAATATTCATTTTTTGTCATAAATATCATGAAAACAAAGATTTCAAAGAAAAATGGAGAATACACACGATATATATTGAGAGATAAATTATTAAAAATATGAGCATAAAAATTATCATTGAAAGTTATATTTATTTTTTTAATTATTATATTTTTATTATTGAAAGTTATATAAAATATATAATAATTATTTTCGTCATTTAATACGTGTCCCTCAAAACTTAAAATCTTGGACGACCTGTCCTTGATTGTCATATAAATTTAAAATAAAACTACTTGTCACAACAAATTCCCTTCACAAATTTGTGACGGGAATCTACACCGTTTGATTTTAAAGTTAAGATTAAATTTAGGCCGTAAATTGAATGGGTGATTGTGATGACCTGGATTTAATCTTCTATTTTAAAATCGAACGGTCCAGATTTTTGTCATAAATTTGTGACGAAAATCTGTTGTGACAAGGATTACCTCTCTTTGATTTATTGGGTTTTGGCTGAAATAAAACCTAGGTTTAGCGTTTTAATGATTGCCATTGTAGCTTCTCCTTGCCCACGTGAAAAACAGAGAAATCCCGTGAGTTCCTCATCACCCGTGTGAAGGCGCCGACAACCTGAAGTTCTCTTCCTTCCTGCTTGCCACAACCACCCCACGCCGCTCTTGGGTCTATTCCCGGCCACCGGAGAAGCAAGAAGACCGGAGCCCTAGCCTCGCACGATGGAGATCCGTTATGCTCGCGCGAGATAAACTCCACCCGGCACTGCTTCACTGCCCAACGCAGCTTCCTCTTTCTCACGATTGTGAGGATCGCGATTTCTCCAAACCGTGAGAGTGCTCGTGGCTGAAAACACAGGATGGTGACTTGCCGACGTCGGCTTCTTCCAGGCGCTGGAAACGGGACGACGCCGAAGAGCCCTAACTTCTCAGCCGCAATAACGCAGGGCATCACGCCCTGTTTATGGTCTTCTCTGTGAGGGCAGCCTTCGCGTGGTTTCTTCCTCCCGATCGCACGGTGCCACTCCCTGATGGGTCTGATCGGGAAACACCCAAGGTTCTTCATGAACTGAGTTAGCTGTGTGAGGTTAAGGAGGAGGAAATCAAACTTGTGATTGGGTTTTGTTTTGTCCAAAGATGCCTAACCACAAGAGAACAGAGATGATCTCTTCTTCCCCTAGGCTTTTCGATTTTCATACCCGATCGGATTTGGTCATCGGAGAAGAAGATTGATCACTGCTTATTCGCTATCAAACAACTTTGGTTGTGTGATGATCATTTGTAATCTTCTTAGAAGCTTACGAAGCTTTTAGAGATTTTTCCATCAACGTCGGAAAGGTTTCAACCTATTTGTCTTATATGGCGGTCAATGATTGACCACCGATAAACTACATCGGGAATACGATTCTCGATGATAGTTAGAAAGCCCCGGAGCGATCGCGATAAACGTTGTTGCATGGTTTCCAAAACAAGGCTTCTCTCGATTTGATCGTCATCGATTATTGGCTAGTACCAAAGACGATGACGCGACTTGTGGCTTCCGAAATCGTCCAGACAGGAGCTTGGCGTGGATCACCAGTAGAGGCGAGACTCCGACGAGGACCGCTCAATTGATTCAACACCGTTCAAACGTCATCCACATGGTACGCGTAGAATAATCTTTTATTCTACAAATTTTATTTATGCACGCAAAGTAATTGTTATTCAGAAAATTTTAATTTCCTATCATGCCTTGTACATGTTATTACTTGCCATGCATGCGTGTATCGTGATAATAATTAGTTTTAATTATCTATATATTTTCACTGTACACGTTTACGAAATGTGTAGACATGTGCATTGCACCGGGACGATCCCAACAGCAGAGGCACGCAACGGCCGGTGGCAAGGCATAGGCACGCGACGAGGGAGGAAGAAGACGAGGCACAAACTCACGATTTTGGCTTCTAGGGGTTTCCTTCCTGTTCGTCACAATGACCAGCCTCTTCTCCATGTTGTCGATGATGTCTGTGCGGATGGGAAACGGCAGGCAGCGCCGCGCGGAAGGGGGGAAGATAAACAGGGGCCACCGTTCTGTTTGATCACGTGATTTCTTTTATTTTGAGGAGCTACAATGTTTTTACCTTGATTGGGGCTAAAACAGAGTCGGCGTTGAACCGGAGGAAAGATTAACCTAAGCTGCATTGGGTTCAACCCATGTTTACTGTAGCGAACCAGGTTCATTCTTGGTTTACTTGGTTCAGTAACCAAACGACCTCCGATTTGATCCAAACTAGTTTTGTTCAATTTGTGTTCACAAGACGAAGATTCTCATAGTATCCGTTATGTCAAAATCCCTTCTATCATGAACCAAACCAAGTTGGTTTAGTTTTGGTTCAAAACTGAATCATTTGGTTCACTAACCAAATGACTTCTGATTTGAACGAAATTAGTTTCGTTCGTTTCGTCTTCATAAGACGAATTCCATCATATTATCTTTTGTCCGGTCCAATCAGACTTTATCTCTCTCATTTTGAGAAATCAATTCTCAAACTCATTTTAAGTCATTCGGAGAACTTGTAGTGCATGTGACCCAATAGGTTTCCAGTTATGGTCGTCCGTAATTAACCATTAATTACGGAACGATCATGAGTGGCACCTAGTAGTATATCATGATCCCCAATCGATCGAAAAATCAATGATTGATTTTAAAACATCTTCTAAATCTTTCAGCAGCTCCAATTAAATGTATCCCGTTCTTTTCACCGTCTTATACCCACTTAGTTCAGAACATGATATATGTGTCGGTCCCCACTAGGCTGACTCCGTCACACCTAGTTCAAACTGCTTTCTTGTCCTGCGGATTCAAGTTACTTGTACATATGTCTAAGAGTATCATATTCTTAATATGTAATGCTTTGTCCAAAGACTTTTAATAACAATCCTGACAAGTGACCGTAAGATATACATCTCCTTTTTCAAAGAGTAGTGAATCCTCTGTGGGCTACTCAAACACCTTCAAGCACTTCGACTTACACCTAATCATCTCGGGTTCACGCCTCCTCGGAGATGCTTGTTTAAGATGTCAAAGTATAAACCTCCATGACCAAGATGACTTGAATATCGCAAGTTAAAAGAAATTCGCACTTAAGTTGCACTGAGATATTCATTGACATTTATATCGAACCATATGAAGTCTCAAGGTAGGTCACTCAAATGAACTGATTACCTTTAACCAACATCCATATTTAACTCTCAACATCCAATGCCTCTAGTAGTGAAATCAGCTGCTTGATTAATCAAGAAGTTTAAACGTACTAGTCTCGACAGAATCGATGACGTCTGTACTCATCAATTCTTTGACTAGGAATAGTTTCAATACATTCATAATTGCACATGTAGAGATGCTAACTAGTTATGATCCAATTACAAATTCTTTTATGTTATGAATTGTATTACGAACATTCAGTATTTGAGAATAAGATCCCATCAAACATATAGAAATGTGTACTCAAATAATGAATTGATATTTATCTAATAAATAGTATAATCATAAAACGATTGTCTTAGGATGCCCTTCAAATCTAACACAATCAACGTAGATTACAGGCCTAGATGAGTTAACCTATCTGAATTCATTTTAAAATTAATTAATAAAATTTTAATTCAATCTATTTAAATTATTTGAAAAAACAGATACAATTCAAATTGATAACTATAATATGAATCCTCCACGTTAAAAGTTAATTTTAATTTTGAGAATTAATGGACAGGCATGCATGTTAAAATTTAATCCAAATGCATATTGAAAATTAAAATGAATGCATGCATGCATGCATCGCGTGTTTTCAAGAACTTAATAAATGATGAAGGGCTCATGCATCTATAAAGGGCTGCACATGAACAAGAAACTGATGGACGGCCCATGCATCCATGGCCCATGCATCCATTAGGGTAATGGGGACAATAAATGATCCGATCCACCCCTGCGAATCAAAGACTGCATACGGCAACAAGAGAAAGAAGAGCGATCCATCCCGTCGCCCAACCGATCGAGAAGATGGACGCAAAAGCAGCAGCAGCAGAGTGGACGACGGTGAGATTAAAACTCCATATCCTCCGGTGCGGTGTCTGCAACGGCCGTCTCACCCCACCTGTCTACCAGGTTCTTCCCGATCGAGTTCAATCGTCGTTATCGATCATAGCCTCCTTAGCTTCCTTGTGTAGTTGATAGATATCTTGCTGTCTCAGTCTGCAAGCGGATTGGTTACATGCCGGGAATGCCAAAAGAAACTCACACCGAACTCCTCTATCCGAAGCCACGCTCTAGAAACGGTGATGGAGTCTTTATCCATCCCCTGTCCTCATTCCGCCCACGGATGCAACGAATACGTGCCTTACCTCGGAGGTTCATTAATGGCAAACCACGAGAAGGATTGCCGCTATGCGCCTCGCCCTTGCTTCGTCAAGGAATGCGCGTTCAAAGCACCGAATGGAGCCCTGGTACAGCACCTCACGGCGTTGCACAGCTTCCCGATCCACAACTTCAGCTACGATGTCCCGCTGCGAGTCTCCATGGGCCCAGCGGAGCCATTGCTGGTGCTCAAAGCGAGCGACGACGGCGTCCACTTCGTGCTGCTTAATTCTTTCGATAAGTCTTCAAATCATAACACCTTCTCAGTGGTTAGTTGCAGCCAGTCTCGTCCTTCCAAGAAAATGTTCTGCAAGCTAGCAGCGAAGTCGAATCAGGGAATGGAGCTTTCGTTTGATGCTCCCGTTAAGGAATGGAACGGATTATTTTGCCCACTAGCCTTCCTCGTCGTTCCCGGTTACTACTACGGTCAAGATGGAAAGCTCCACCTGAAAATTGAAATCTACGGCGAGGATTAATCCCCCTCCTGACCTGTTCTGTCCCGTCCGGTCCTCTTTTGATGGGATGTCATATATTTTGCGTGTAGTGTACTTGTGGTAAAAAACTATGGATTTTGTGCATCAATATTCGTGCCGCGATGGGATGTCATATATTTTGCGTGTTCCTGTGGTAAAAAACTATGGATTTTGTGCATCAATATTCGTGCCGCGACGTCTATCCACCAGAGGCCTATGCGATCTCTTAGACTTTATGATCCTTTTTGTAATGATTATTTAAAGAACAATTTAAAACAACATATATGAGTCTATATGTAACGAGGTAACAATAAAGAGGGGTAGTAGCACTTATGATGAGATAAGTTAACGGTAATTTAGAGAAAAGTCCCCAAAGCGAAATTCATCCTCGTGGTCAGTCCCCAGGCATGAATTCCTTTGCATGCAGTCCCCAAACGTTTGTTTCAACTCCCCATTTAACGAATTTACAAATATACCCCCTTTCACTCGTCTTCTCCCCTTTTC
>JBBMKF010000046.1:5951381-5962100 GCA_037834155.1 Curcuma caesia | reverse complement strand
CCTCCAAACCCAACGGAGGGAAAGGAAACGAAGGGGCGGCAGGGGAATCGAGCATCGGTGAGCTTCTTGTGCTCGCACACCAAAGAGAGCCGCTCCAGGTCACGGAGTTGGGCGACCGACTTGGCGCGGCGAGGGAGCGATCGCACGGCGAGCAAGGAATTGGGGAGAAATGCCGCCATTTTCGCGCCGCAGCGGAGCATGATCGACCACGAGGCCGGTGGCTTTGTCGAGGTTTTGACGGTACTGAAACCGACAGACGGGCCGTGACTAAAGCCAGGCCATTCTAACTACACCATCGGGCCTCAATTATTTTTTATTTAAAAAAATCAATTATAATTTTTTTAATAACAAATAATCAACTCAATTATGTCTCAAAAATCATACCTAAAAACATCCTAATTGAGTGTTAATTAAGAGTGTTATAATGCCCTTTGGTGCTAAACACCAATATGAGACGTTAAAGCTCTTGAATGCGTTCAAGGTCTTGAACGAGTTCAAGTGCAGTGGAGTGGCTGGGTCACGCCAGCCACCCCACATGCATTTTTTTTATTTTTTAATTATATTTATTAAACGGTTAATTTTAATTTTTATTAAATAAATTATAAATTTTAAAATTAAAAATAATAATAATATTTTTTAATATTTTTAAAATATATTTATTTAATATATATAATTTTAAAATGATTAAGTGAATGGTAAGACCCATAAATAATGAATATTAATGTTAAAAGGAATGTGGGTAAAAGAGGTATGTTGTTATAATGAGTATGTGGCTAGTGGATCTCATATTTTTTAATGAGGTGGAGGATGTTATAACGAGGATGAGTTATGGATGCTCTAAATCTCTCAAACAAGAATAGGAGATAAGATCCAGGAAAATGTTGGTGGATATTATATCACTTTGTGATCATAATCATTAAAATCTAGTCTTTTCGATTTGATCGTTGGGATTGGCCCAACCTCCATGCTCGTAGGATAGTAAATAAATTGAACATTCATGAACAAGTTTGATGTTTGATTTAATAACAGTTTATTTATATTCGTTCAATACACATAAGATTGATTAAATAAATAAACAGAAACTTGAACAACTCATTAAACTAAATAACAAGTTTGAATACATATGTGTTCAGCTCGTTAATGTTCATGAACAATATTTGTGAGCAATATTCATAAATCATATTTATCAATAAATTTTTATAATCATGCTAAATAAAAAAAATATTTTCAATATGAACAAATAAATTTATATTATTATACTCAATAATCAATCAAATAAATTTAAAATTCAAAAGTTGGAATAATCAAATAAACTTGAATTGAGAGTTCGATAACATCTAAACAAACACAGTTCGAGTCAAGCTCAAACCAAACTCAAGCTATGTGTAAAACTTAGAATAATGCACATGAAGTCCATAATTTTAGTTACTTGACAATGTTGAGTTAGTTAGGATTCAACCGTTCAAAGGCATAGAAAGAGTATGAGACTTAGGTGAAGGATATAGTTTTCTACTCCCATGAATTCTAAATCATACGAATTCTTCTTCAGCATAAGGTGGAATTCGCCATCTCCGACCTCATACAGTCGCCCCTACCACTATATATATATATGAGTAGATAAATCAAAAAAATACAATTAACTAAATCACACCAACTCTTTTGTAAAGGTGAAATTCACCACCTTAGCGGCCCAATACGGTCAGTCCCATACCAACTCTTCTGCAAAGGTGGAATCCGTCATCCTAGTGGCCCAACACGATCAGCCCCACAATGAAGGATGAAGGAGAGTATTGTTCGGCTTCATCGAGTTTCAAACTCTTGTCTTCTTCTGCAATTATGTTTTATCGTAACCAACTCAACTGTGTTTAAGAGACAAATCACACCAATTCAATAATAGGAAAACATGCAAATCCAATACCATCGAATATATAGTAGCAAATTAAATAAAGTTCAAACAGCGATAATCATAATAAAGATTACTTGAATATTCAACGGAATTATCATCGTCCACGAAATCATCCAAAAAAACAGGGTGGGTCGCAGTGGCCGGTCTGGTCCAAAACAAAGTTGGTTTGTGTTCGGTTTAGAAGATGGACCCGGTTCGTGTATTATCCCCCTCGCAGGTAAAGAGATATTTTGTGGGACACGAATTAACCAGGAGACGATAAGAGTCGCATAATTCTTCTTCTGCTTCTCTCAAAGTAATCCACCGCGATAGAGTAGGAGAGGTCGATCATTCGAGGAACTCCGCTTCCCGAATGGCTACTGCCGTGAATCTGAGCTGCTCGGTCGGGAATCCGGCCGCGGCGCTCCTGCATTCTGCTACCGATGGACGCCTTTCAATCGCTAGAAGCCGCTGGGTTCCAAGTTCGTCTCTTTTCTTTTGTTTTATTTTAATGGGTTAGGGTTATTATCTTCCATATTTTTCAACTTGCTTCTGCTGCCTGCGATTGTGATGGGAAGATTGAATGAACCGTATATAACCTTGTGCTCGTGGGCGTTTCTTTTTTGTGCTGATTTTGGTTCAGATAGAAACCGCTAGTCACTACGCAATGGAAATATTCATAGGCGTTCTATTCATTATGTGGATGATGCATTTTTAAGAAATTCGGTGGCGATTTTGGTGTGGCAATTGGTAGGCACGGTGAGAAGAACAGAAGCCTCGTTTGTGAAACATTGCAAACCTTTTGAAAAGTTCCTTAGTTTACACGGTTGTTCAAAATTTCCTCTTAATTGCTTGTTTTCAGCAGATATCCTGATATCCTGTTGTTCGCTAAAGATGAAAAATTCTTCTAATGCAAAACAAAAGCCAAGTCGAAGGTAGAATGCAGACCATGACTGTTGGTGCTTAGTTTGAGGATAAATCCTTACTATGGATGATGCCGCAGAAATCTAGCCCATGCTACAGAGCGATGATGTGGCGGCGGAAATTTACCTCATACCACGGAGTGATGATGTCGAAGCTTTCTCCTAGTTTTCTTCTCATGATGTGACTGACTCTACAAAACATAATATGCGTCAAAGGGCTTGCCGGGAGTTACTCAATGAGGTCCCTCCGATGTCTTAGTCATCATAGAGCCCCAAATAGAAATGATAAGAAATTGAGTAAAGTAGATGAGATCCTAGAGAGAATTTTCCTCCCCTACCTTATACAGGGAGAGAAGCCTAAGGGACACACCTCACTAAAGGGTGACATTGTAATCGTCGTGTCTCTTTGTACTACGGTAATTGTCATGTCCCTTCGCATTAGGTAACTGCCATGCCCCTTTGCATTATGGTAATTACCGTGTCCCTTTGCATGTCGAGAGGTCGAACAAGCGGCAAGTCAGAAGGTCAGACAAGCTCGACAGGTCGGATACTGATGGTATCCGCATTGATCGTCCTAAACCTGCCACATGACTCCTGCATTGACCAAGTCATGATCTTGCCAGACCCCCTACCATCTCCACCATATCACAAGCTTTCCTCTCAAATCTAGTCGAAGGAGGAAGCAATTTGACTGACTAGACAGTTGCTACATCAACGACTATGAGGTCTTTGACATCAGGGCCCATGTGGTTGAGACATTGGAAGCGGAGGAGTAGAACAAGAGGGAGCAGCTAGCGGTTGAGGTGGAGCACTTCTAGGTAGAGTTGGAAGGAAGAGCTACAATTCATATTCAAAAATAGAATAAATGCGATTGAACTTGGTGTGAAGACAATGATCTAAAGCTTGCCAAGGCTTAGGGCGAGAAACCAATCCACGACTAAGTCTTAGTCGAAAGAATAAATGATGACTCTATCCGAAGCAGAGGAATATTTGGAGGAGACTTTGTCCCTGACAGAGGAGTTTAGTGGCGACTCTATCCCTGATAGAGGAAATGTCGATGACAACTTTGTCCTTAATAGAGGAGTTTAATTGGTGACTCTGTCTTGGATAGAGGTAGTTGTCGGAGATGACTCTATCCCTGACAGAGAAATTTTAACTGATGACTCTGTCCTAGATAGAGACATTTTAAAGTTGCGACCCTATCCCTAACGGAGGAAATTGTTGGAGGCGACTCTGTCTTTGACAGAGGAATTTTAAGTGGCGACTCTATCCTTGACAGAGGAATTTAAGTGGCGATCCTGTCTCAAACAGAGGAAAATATGTTGATTTTGTGACTGAGTCAAGTTGAAGAGGTATAAACCCTATAAACGACAAAAGTATCCCAATTAAATGCAAAATTCTAGTTCATCACATTAATAATATAAATATAAAAGAAATCAAGGATGAAGTTTTTCTTATCGTGGGTATACCCATGAATAAATTCACAATTTCTGCCCACCATGAATTATCCAAGAACCATATCAATCAAACCAATCAAAATCGAAGTGGACTACCCGACGGGTCTTACTACAAAATCATCTTAATCCTTATCTCTTGGTCTTGCTGTAGTTACTGGATCATCATTCCTCTAGATAATGCTCTGCACATAATACAATCTCCCATACCAATTGAAATGATTGCAACTTTGGTGCCACTAGCAATCATTAAATCAACTTCATTACATCAAATATGATTAGCGGCAGCATACCAAGCAATAATTTAAAATTGCACAAGCAATAGAAATTGAGTAATTAAGAACCATGAAACCAATATCCTTGCAAATAGTGCAAAAACCCATAGATGGAAATACCGAAAAGGTCGTGCTCCTAGTAGAGGAGCTCGATCTAGCAATGCATCTCAACGGCTTTGAAGATAGGTTAAGATATGGGGGGCGGGGGGAGGGTCTGATGAGATCTCACAGCTTGCATGAGAAGCAGAGGAATCATGCAATTGAGGCGATGGAGCTTGGTAGTGATGTGGATCTTGGGTAGCTTGGATAATGTGGGTTTGAACCGCTTGGCGAGGCTCGATGAAATGGAGACGAAAGCGCAAAGGAAAAACTTCTTTCGGAGATGGCTTTGAAGTTGCTGCTTCCTTATCACCAAAAGCTAGTACCATCAATAATATCCAAGTATTATAAAAATATTATAGAAGTAATCAAAAAGAAATTTAGAGGTTTAGAGTTTAGGCTTTTGCGCCATGATTTTCCAATAAACTTGATTTCAATGTCGTGGCTCGATTTAATCTTTTCTCATGGTGATATAATTTTTTTTTGTCAAAGACCCCTTTCTTCTTTTTTTGGCATCTTCATATTTCTCAATGCCGTCACTCATGTTCCCACAGACGGCGCTTAAATGATACAGTAGAAATCTACCCCACACTATGGAGTGACGACAAAAATTTGCCTTGCACCACGAAGCAATAATGTTGAAGTTTTCTCCTCCCTTTCTTCTCGTGACATGGCCGACTCTACGAAAAATAATATGCGTCAAAGAGTTCGTCGGGAGTTATCGTAACAAGGTACTTGTGATGTCTAAGTCATCATGGAGCCCCAAATAGTATAATAGAAAGAAGAAATGACAAGAAATTGAGTAAAACAAATGAGATCCTAAAGAGAATTCCCCTCCCTTACCTTATATAGGGAGAGAAGCTCAAGGGACACACTTTATGGAGAGAAGCCCAAGGGACGCACCTCACTAAAGGGTGCCATTGTAACCGCCATGTCCTTCATGTTATGGTAACTGCCGTGTCCCTTTGCGTTATGGTAATTGTCGTGTCCTTTCGCATGCTAGGAGGTCAGACTAAGGCAAATTTGGAGGTCAGGAGGTCGGACCAGCTCGACAAGTCGGATACTGATGATATCTACATTGACTGAGTCTTGAACCTACCACATGGCCCCTGCTTTGACCGAGTTTTGAACCTGCCACATGTCCTTCTTGTCTTCACCACATCAATGGAATTTGATTCGAATTACATGCATGGTCTGCAACTTTGTGTACCTGTCTAATTATTCTTCTGAATTGCTTGTTTGCGGTTGCATATCCTATTGTTTGTTATAGATGAAAAACTATACGAGCTTAAAACAAAAACCATGTAGGGAGAAAGCAGATCATAATTGTGGGTGCTGATTTTGTGGTGAAGTTCCTTACTCTGAAATTCAATCATTCATTCACTCATCTAGTTCTACAGGAAGAACTGTGATTAGCTTCTTGAATACTAATGCAGAACAACTCACAATTTCTGATATCATTAAGTTTAATGGCCAAAGCAGTTGA
Source organism: Curcuma caesia (assembly GCA_037834155.1). Taxonomy (NCBI): domain Eukaryota; kingdom Viridiplantae; phylum Streptophyta; class Magnoliopsida; order Zingiberales; family Zingiberaceae; genus Curcuma; species Curcuma caesia. The sequence goes on along the minus strand of JBBMKF010000046.1, from coordinate 5,955,978 downwards.
CTGAACTCTAGTATAGTTTTTTAAAATCAATTTCTCGATTCTTTTAAGATTGGTGAATTTTGGTCTTAAAAAATGAAGAGTTGCTACCCCTTGGTTATTTTAGATAGTTATTTATAAAGCTTGGTAGTGTTTAGACATTGTAATTAATCCCTTTTGGTTTGAGTTCCTGGACTTATGTTGTTTTCCTAGAAGTCTAATAATCCTCAGTTCATAGCTAGACAATACAAGTATGTTTATTCCCAAGATGATCCTTGTCAACAAGAATATTAACAACTTTTTTTTTGATCTATGAACTTAAAAGAATTTATTTTCAGTGTGGCATACTTCTGTTTAATTTGATAGTTAACAGCCTAATCATAACTGTATTCCTGCAGCTGCAATTAACTGTCATCACACATATAAGTCCAAGAAAGTCATTTGTTTAAGAAGAGCACCTTTTAGATTAGATACGAGAAGAATGATGCCTACGGTTACCAGAAACAGTGGTTCATCATCCTCAGGAGGTAATGTAGATGGAACGGAGTCCTTGGACAAAGAAAAGGTATGCTCTACACCATTGAAGACAGATATTCTAGTTTTGATGCAAACAAATCGTACTTGGTCTTAAAGTTTATTTGTTTGAAGAAAATGTCACTTTTTTACACATCTAGAAGAGATCTTTTGTTAAACAAAAAAAGTGCATGGCAAGTCTGTCAGAGTAATTGCTTATGTGAACTAAAATAGGGTCTTGGACTAAATTTTGTATCTTCTTTTAAAATTGGCTATTTCAATTCACAAATCGGATTCATCTATTCAGCCTTATTTTGATCAATCTATTACTTCCTTACTAATAAGGAGGTGCTATGCAATTGTGGTCTACCTCATGCTTCTTACTAAGCTTGCATTGTAGTCTTCCTCACTGGCCGGGCACAAGAATCTGGAAGCCCTTGTCTCCATCACACTTGAGATCATAATGCAATAATTCCTGTCAATAGTGACAATGACTTCCAAAGGTGTAGAATAATTATGTCTGTCTTCGTTAATTGCATCTATAGTTCCTATGCTTCCATAGCTTCCACATTTGCAACATCAGTAACTGATTGTATGAGAATATGATCTTGTGTTACTCCAAAGTTGGGAATCTAGTGATATTTTGAAGGCCTTTGATCAAATGAAGGAAATGGGCATTAAAGCCGAAGGCTTATAAACACTTATTTATTCTCTAATGAAAAGAAGTGCGTGGAAAGGAAAAAGCTTCCAGTGAAGATGGTGAAGGGCAATGCTTGTGAATGATGTGAAAATGTTGTCTGATGATATGCTTGATAAAGGTCTTTCACCTTGAGTAAGGACACTACAAATTTTCCTATGAAAAATGATACATGCATTAGATGCAGAAAGCTGAAGCTTGTACATAATTAATTAGGTTTGGTGTAATAGCATTGACACGCATGCAATTGATTTGAGTTAATTAACTGCAAGCATAGATTAAAGGTTTGCACAAGGATGCATATGATTCACAGTTTGTTATCCATAGAGAAAATGGTAGTAATTTAAAAGCAGAGACGTCCTTCTAGTAAAAATACCGATCAAGAATGGTAAAATGCCTGATGGTGTATGAATTAATGGGTTGATCTGCACATGATCATGAGTCATGAGGTGCAAACCAATGAGTAAAGCACTAAGATCTCATGATCAAGATGATTGATTTTGTATATTTGGTCAATTTGCTCATTTGGATATTTTGTACGTCAATTACTTTTTTTTTGTATTTCATAAACTCAGATCTGTTGGGTTAACTTGGTCATCTAGAAAATAAGAAGAATATATTATCGTACATGAATGTTTTCTTCCCAAAAAAAAAAAAAGAAGAAGAAAAGATGGAATCTTATTTTGAACTTAGTTTTTTTATTGTTTCTCCTCTTCTAGCCTCGTAGGAGGATCACTATCCCATTTCAAGTTTGGCAGAAAACAAGGATTCCTTTTGTAACTGTTGCTATATTCTTCTTCTTACTTCTTGGTTGTGCTAAATCTTACAGTATTAAACAACTACGCTCTAACTGAAAGCTGCATTGTAATAAAATTAGAATCTGCCAGAACATTAACATTTAGCTTTCTAAAAAAAAAATTTAGTGCAAACTTCTAAATTTATATTTTCTATTCAACATAAGAAGTCAATGTCGTAATGTTGAGGCATAACATTTCTAATACTGCAGGTTCCTTTTGGATACACAAGAAAGGATGTTTTGTTGATTGGTGTTGGAGTCTGCTTATTAGGTGTGGGTTTGAAAACTGGACTAGAGGTAATTTTGTTTTTGTACCCTGAATACTTGTATGCTGCAACTATTCTGTAGTTAGTAGATACCCTTCTCAGAGAAGATTTGACCAAACAAATGGACATAGATGAGTTTTAAAAATCCAAATGATTCTTCATTTGGCTCTTTGTTTCAGAACTTGTATATTGGATTTCCATGACTTTTTTTTTTGTTTCAGTTAGTTGGAGTTGATCCTTTGCAAGCAGGCAATGCGGTTCAGCTAGTCATTGTCTTGGGCCTGACAGTCGGATGGATTTCTACATACATGTTCAGAGTTGCGAACAAAGATATGACATACGCTCAGCAGCTAAGAGATTACGAGAATAAAGTCATGGAGGTAAGTTTGCATATTTAAAATTTGGAAAACTACTTCATGAGCTTGAGCTGACGACACCTATCTGCATTGAGATTCAACATTCTCAAAGCACATTTCTCGTCTGCAAGTAACACGTATAAGATTGCAGGACTCTAAATGTTAAAAAGCAAGTCATCCAAAGAAATTTGCAAAATATTCTTGTTTCAATCTGCATTAAAGTGGACATCAATGGTTGCTTCTAAGCTAGGAAAATGGGACATGCTGGTGTTGAATTCTATGGAATGTTTGCCATGCCTATTTCATGGAGCGATCTCGGTGATAAGTATTGGGATCGAGACTGCTCACACTATTTGTTGGGATTGATACCACTTGCCCAAGTTGTATAGTGTTGATGAGTGTGCCCTACTAGAGGCATTGCGGCAAAAATCTTCATTTTCTTGTAAAAGCAAACCATTGAAAACTTCATGTATGTAGAACCGAAAGTAACTCTGAAACCCTCACAAAATGACAAGCCATAAGAAAGTACATATCAGGCACACTGATGTATGATAGATCGACAGTAGAAATAGTATTAATGATCACATTCAAATTCCTTATAGGATCGTTTAGGATTTTGCATCCATCTAAACAACTCTTAAAAGGTTATCAAAGGAGAGGCAAAACATGTAATGGAGGGATAGAAGTCTAGAACTCACTTCTTATGCTCCTAAAACAGTGATCGTGAAATCCCTAGATCAAGCTGCCTAATTACATAATGTAGCCTCAGATTCAGTCGTGGTTGCTGTATCGGTTGCTGTATCGCGACTGAACCCTGCAAACCTCTTTTCTTGGAGGTTTTCAATTAGGTTTCTACCTTTGCCTTTGGTTTTCTTTCTTAATCTCGCTATGATTTCTCCTGGTGTTCTTGTAAATTACCTGTACTGGTGAACTTTTAAACCTAACCCATCCACTGCACCTGTGAATCTGAAGTTGTAATACACATTCCATAAACTGTCCTTACAGACATCTCGAAAGCAATCATGATTGTTACAGTGTTGAATCAATCTCTGTAAAAACAACAACAACAAATGATATCTTATTGGCATTTGCTGGATTTTCATTTGCATATCAGTGATGGGTTTTATATATCTCTTCCAGAAACGCCTAGAGGGACTCACCGAAGCTGAATTAGTGGAACTGCTCGAGCAAGTAGAAGAGGAGAAAAGCCACCAAAAAAGTGGTGAGCAGGTCAACTAACTGAAACCTCAAAGAATTATATTGCATATAGTTTCTGTATAGTTTGGCTTATCTAATGTATTTCTCGATCGTCATGCCACAATTTTTTAGTGTTGTGAAATGAAATGAAATCACTTATGAAAAAGAGAGTGCTCTCTTGATAGTTCGTGTTGAACCTATCACATAAATGGGGTGACTAGGCTTGAGGTCATGCTCGGTCCACACACATGAATGCGTCGATCGACCTTAGGCCATGCCCAACCCAACGCATAGGCGAGCCTATTGGGCTCGATACATGCTCGACTAGATTGACTAGTTTTGTCAAACATCCATAGGTAGTTAGGATTTTCATAGGACTAATGATTTTCATAGGTAGATTTCTCATCTGTCAAACATCCTGTTTAGATTTTTTTTGTCCAATTTTCAGTCAGGACTTCCTTGTTTAATCTTCCAGATCAAGATTTCCTTACTCAGTCTTCCAAATCAGATCTTCCTTGCTTAATCCTCCAGATCAAGACTTCTTCTATCTAACCTCCACTTAAGACTTTCCCTACTGAGTCTTCGACTAGGACTTTCCTTATTTAACCTCAATTAGGGTTTCTTCTCGTTCGTTCTAAGAGCATCTGCAACGGTATGTGTTATTAACGCGTTCAAGCTTAAAAAAAAATAAAAAAAAATGTGTAGGACCCACCTCTGCCCCATTAACGCGTTCAAACTTTTGAACGCATTCAACCCTTTACTCCTTTGTCAATCCTCCATGTCTACCCTCTCTCCT
>JBBMKF010000046.1:5935766-5949081 GCA_037834155.1 Curcuma caesia | reverse complement strand
CTTCCTGCCCTGCGGCACATGCTCCGGCAGCCGAAAGGTCTACTGCGAGGCGGCGCTGCAGGCGGCGGTGGCGGCTGAGGAGGCGGCGGAATTGGGAGGGTTCCGGATTTGCCCGGCTTGCAACGAGAACGGCCTCGTTCGATGCCCGCTCTGTAGCTGCTAAACAAACCCACCAAACTAAAAATTTGAAAAATTAAATACATAAACAAATAAATATATATATATATATATATATATATATATATATATATATTTGAGCTATTTATTTTTGTAAAAATTGAAAAAGGCCCTTTTTCTTTTCAGTACAATTAGAAAGACATCTTGTTTGTATTAAAAATCATTATTGCAACAGTTTTAGTCAAAACGACTTGATTAAAATTAGATCAATATTAATTTAAATTACTTTTTTTTAAAAAAAATTGATCAATAATAAAATAAATTTGATCCATGTTAAAATAATTTTAACTAATTTAATGAAAAGAATTATTTTTTAAAAAATAGAATGAAATATCTTTTATATAATGTTTTATATAAAATGCTCTTTTTATAGAAAATAAGAATAAAAAGACTCATTTAATTTTAATTTTACTCATTATTATTATTATTATTAATAGTGTGCTTTCCCTTATCCATCGCTGAGCTGTGGATTGCTGTACCCTCTTCTCTCGAGCTGTGTACGCAGAAAAGGCCAGGGAAGCGCGATGGCATCGTCGACGATCTTTCCCTCTTGTCTTGTTCCTCCTGCGCTGCCATGGAAGAGAGCCGCCAGGCAGTTTCCGGCGACAAGGGCAAAGGAAGAAGACGCGGAAGGCGGCGCCCAAGCCGAGGAGGGCAGCACCAGTGCCTTCTCTCTCAGCGCCGCCTCTTCCGCCCTCGCAAGGCCGGCCCTCGCTGCCTTCGGACTAGGCTTCCTTGACGCAGGGTACCTCAACTCTTACTAAATCCTAGCGATTAGCGATCATCCTCTCAGATAAATTGCAGTTCTTTCGATTAATTTGATAAATTGCAGTTCTTTCAACACAGTAAATGAAACAAATTTTATGTTCCTTAATAATAATATAATAATATTCATATATTATATTCATCAACAAATTTTTATAATAAATTAAATAAATAAATAAAATTAAAATAAATAAATAAATTTATATTATTAAATTTAATAATCAATCAAATAAATTTAAAATATAAAATTTTCAAATAATTAAACAACTTGAATTGAATTGAGACTTTACTACTATAGATGAATCAAACTAAAATCTAATTTAAATTTATACAAAAAAATTAAATCAAATTTAAATCATCATTTCAATAACTTAATTCATTTTATACTTTAACTCGATTATTTTATTAAATAAATTTAAAGACGATAAAATTTAACTCAACTAGACTATGGAACCAGGTACAGTGGAGATTGGTCTCGCATCGGAGCAATTTCAAAGGAGACAGAGGAGTTCTTGAAGATAGCAGCTTATTTTGTCATCCCATTGTGTTTCTTGCTGATATATTTCATTTCTTACGGCAAGAAAGACTCACTTAAAGATCCATGAATGATCCTCCAGAAAAGTATGTATCTATATGTCGAAAACAAAAGTTCATGACAAATTTTTATGTTAAACACATAGTAATCATTAGTGGCATAACTATAAAATATCAAATAAAACATGAAATTCGAATTGCACGAGTCCTGCTTCAGTCCGAGTGGATTGTTCAATCAACACAGTACAATTGGCTAAGTCGATCCAAGCGGACTGAACCACTTGGCTCACTTAAGGTTAGACAGTCCAAGCGGTTCGATCGAGTTATTTTGATTGAACAAACATGTAGGGCATGCCATTTTTGTTGTCGATACATTCTCCGCTCATACAAAAATTATCCACTTTCCATTCTTCTAATCACATCTTCAATTTACCCGCTCTCCTGCGTTTTGTTACTAGTGTCACAAGAACAATAACAGCAAGAAAGGCAATGATCGATAAAATCTTCCATGGCGAGCAACTAAATAAGCTGCCACATCCTGATGTCTGCAGTTCCTGCAAACATAAGATACTTCGGTATAAAAAAGCATTTGATTTCGATTATTATAGATTTTGACCATCAATGCGACAGACTAACCTCTTGGGCCTTCAGGTTTCCCTCTGAGTGAATGACATGTTTCTCCTGCCGCCTGAATATATCTTGAGCATGATTGTAAAGTTCCACATCAAGACTGTTCAAAGATTGGATTTGATGGAGAATCGAAGCAGGAACAGAACGGCGTGCCTGAAAATACAATTTCCTTGCATGTTTAGCTCTGAGGAACTTCAATCCCATCCTTGAACTGGAGTGAAGAATTAGCCAAAAGCAAGAAGAAAACTCGAGATATGAAATAACTTGGAATTTCAAAAATAGTTAATGTTCAGACAATCTACTAAGAAGAGGCGATTAAAGTAAAAGAGAACTTCATTGGACTTCACTCCAGTGTGGAGATGGATGCTCATGTTGGAACGTGGCTACCATCCTAATTAGCATGTCAATGCTGCTTAAAATGCATCAACAAAACCTACAGTGAACTTAGGAAACCCAGAATAGAACTTTGCTAAATTAGGAAAAGAAGATTCTGAAACCAGGTTTCTAGGCACCATTGTATCACCATGCTCTACTTTACAGAGCTGATTCAAACAATAATTGATAAGTAAATCGGTCCCATAAATTCATTGTGGCGCCATCAACATTGGACTTGGTTAGCATAATTCCTATAAAATTGTAATTATTTTTGTTTAACTTTTTGACCCCATTAAATTTCTACATTTAATTAGTATTTCTTGCAACCCCTAAATAACATCCTCAAATCCTATTTTAATCCATTAAATAAACTAATCATTCGAACAAGCTTTTATCCTATCTCCCCTAATATTAATCTGATTTGTATACTAGTTGCTTCTTTTTATTAATCTAATACCTATTAATATGCTTTTTCAAATCCCTATGCCCATTTTCTCTCGATCGTGATTCCCACACTGCTAGCCTTCACACCACTCACCTCCCTCCCTCCTGTGCACTTGTCATCATGTCATGGGGAGCAGCAACTACTTGCAACTCCAACTACTTTCCAGAAATTGCTTAAATTGATTGGATCTTCTCAATTCTAATCCAACTCAACCAATACATATTTGGTCAGCTGAGATAGACAACTATGTCATATACCCTAATAATCACGAACATAGAATTAGACTTAATTAGGGAACAAACTACCTATATCTGATGGCCAATTAAATTTAACAGCATTCCTTGTTAGGCCTATAAAAGAGACTCCAACCCTTCTGGTTTCATCAATCCCAGCTTCTAATAACTATTCCTTCTCTTGTGAGACCGCTAATCGTGAAGAACACAGATCTACCTTCATCCCACTAATGCTACATCAAGCACATTTCTGACATAATAACTAGATGCCACAGGATTAAGTAAATAAAAGGTAAAGGACGTGAAACAAGTTTAACCAAACCAACAATTTTCATCAAATTTATAAAAAAAATTGTTAACTCACCAAGAACGTGCAACAAATAATAAGATTAAAAAAGAAGCTAAAGAAACATACTATTCTATCTCATGACTTCCTACTATCTCATCATATACCTTCTTTGAAAAATTCACAGGAGAAATCTTTTTCAGAGACGTTGTGCGTCGGGTTGCTTGAGATTTCCGTAAATTGGAACTGCATTTTTCATATGCCTCCATCAACTTTCCAACTGTCATCTATAAATGGTGAAGAAATGCTTGATTTAGAAGAATATAGAATGCATTCCGAGAAGGATTAGAGGATGGTATTTACTGGAAGAATATAACAATAGATTTAAATTCATAGATGAACAATAAAAGAACGAGAACTAATTAGTTAAATTACATATTAAGAGGTAATACATTTTCTCTTCCTGGTTCATCATTTGGTGAAGGAACCTCGGTTTTCTTTAGATAGCCAGCAATATCCTATCATAAATGCGGAGAAGTTTAGCACATTATTGATAGAATAATATGCATAAAATAATTCTATTTTGAGCTACCTCAACCTGGTTTAGTCCATCAGCAGGATCTGAAGAAGAAAAGCTAGGTTCTGCAGAGAAGATGTCTACATAAGAGATGCTCCACATTTTTCATTAATTTTCAGGCCCACTTCAGCATGATATGCAAGACCTTACAACTGAGTCAGCGGCATACTAGTAAGAAATTAGTCAACATGATCTACAATCTAAGCTTTCATTTCTGTTGTGCCTCAAAACTTAATCTGGGGTGAGTTGAACTGGAATTTATTCATCGCCCATTGATCGTTATTGTTGCTACAAGTTTCCAACTATTTACATGCAATATTTTGCTTGTTGATTTTAGCATCTGTTTCCTAAGGTTGAAAAGGTTGGGGATGAACCAGGCACTCTACGACAACAACTCTGTTAGTGATGTTGAGGGAAAGGACAACAGCGAGAGCGAACATCACCATTGTCGAAGAAGTTGGAATCAAGGAGAGTAACAAAGGGCAGTTGACTTGGTTGTCAAAAGCATAGTGACTAGCGCAAGGGTATTTTGAGAGAAGCAGTGAACAGTATATTCGGTTTTTCCATCTTAGGAAAATATCGAATCTTTCCTTCATTGGAAACACATAGTTATTGCTTGTCCAATATGATTATTATTTTTCACTTTTTAGTAAATAGTTTGTGGCCAATAGTACATGGCATTTAACTAAACATGTGGGTATTATTTAGCTAAAGAGAGAATTGAACATAATTGGCCCTATTAGTAGTTATTTTGGGATTCCAAAATTCAGATTCACTTGTGTGTTAGTTATTCTCACAAATGATAACAGTAATCTATAATATACAACAAATTTAAGTAGGTGTCGTAGGTAAATATGACTGTTCAATTCTGTATGTAAAAGCATGAATTAATTCTATAATGTACCAGTTTTGTTGGTTGTTTCCTGCTCAGTAGAGCTCAAGGCTTCAGACTGGGAAATAATTTGTGCTCCGACCAATTCAGCGAACATATTAGCAGACTTCTTGTGCTCTTTAGTAAGACCAACATATAACATATGATCCAACCTATGCTGTACCATTAGAACGCTGTAATTACTAGTTAAAACAAATATTGATATGAAGCAGTTGTAAGACAATGGCATCAGTCCTTGCCAAAATGCACCTTTGCAACCTCAAGAACATAATGGCCAAATTCAGGGTGCTTCCTAACACAATTGCGGACATCATGTGATTCTTCTAAATATGAGTTGTTTGTTAATCCTGCTACCTGTCATAAGAAATTGCAGTATTAACAGATATGCTCCATATAACTCGTACAGTCATGTGATAAGTCTCATGGAAGTAATTTGCTTGGGAACTGGAAGTGGCCACAAAAGTAACCTTATAGAGAAATATGGAACACAATCGATTAGCAAAATGAGATTTGAAAGCAAACATAAACACAGCATGAAGAAGTACTTGAGCAACAAAAAGTGGAAACTACATCACAGGATAAAAGTAGGATAAGATCGCCATAGCACCTTCATGGTCATACGGCGGTTGAAACACAAAGATATTTACATTGAATGTTAATGATGTCAATACAAAGAGGGGGCAGGGGGTGCACAGAGAACTACCATTGCATGTAGATATTGAAGAGGGTAAACAACAACCACCAAGCCTTATCCCACTAGATGGGATCGGCTATATGGATCTTTCTACTCCATTGTGCTCTATCCCCTATAATATTATCATTTATATTTAAATAAATTTTATCTTATTTTATTGTTGTTAACCAATTTTTTTTTGATTTGGTCTTCCTCTTTCTCGTTTGATGTGCACATTTATCATAGTTTCACATTGTCTAACTGAAAATTATGGAGTTATTTTTTCCTTTGATTGTTTTACCAGATGTCCAGAGACAACTGAAAAACACAAATTAAATGAGTAAAAAAAATATCATTTAAAAATAAAGGTAATGATCATCATCCTCGATCGTCATTACAAGCCTATGACCAACTTATTGGGTCAGTAGATGGTATGAAGAAATTAGCATGAGGACAGATTTTTCACAAGTAAAAGTACACATGTTGGCCTTTCTAGTTGTGTTAGCCATGAAGCATTCACTGTTAACACAAGAAACAATGAAAGAGTTCAGCCAAACATCAAATGCACCAGCATATCCTCTCTTTTTTTTTTTTGTTTGTTTGGCTAGGCACAGAAACCTTCCGGTCAAAGCCAAATTAATAGTGTGAATTAATATTTAAACTTGTAATCTGTTAAGAATAAAGAAAGAGCACATGAACATTAATTTTGCATGAGCAGACAGATATTGTTGGCTTTTAGACATTCAGTAAACAATGAAAGAATCATAACTAAAAATCATAATGCTACCAGCAATAATGTACTATAGCACCTGAAAAGTTGCTCCGTTGTGAATGATCTCATGAGCTATTGGGTCATTAATGAACTCTTGTAAGGGCATGGCCATCTCTTCCAGGTCATATGGATTACTCGTCTCTTCAGTCTTTCTAAATCTTCCAATTTCTCTAGCATGCCTCTGCACAAAACATTGAGAATAAAGTGGTGAGATAAATATATCAAACAAAAAAGAATGAGAAAGCAAAACTTCCATAGAGCTAATTAGTAATTCAATTATTATCTGGCAGATTCATGATTTTTCAATGTCATTGGTGAAACAACCTTTAATGTAACTATCAGGTCTAGGCCTTGGTGGTCAATTTGACTTTCTCCACTGACTGACTGTTTTAACTGTTTTTCCATATCAATAAAGATGTCTCAGGTTATAGCATTTAATAGGATTATGGCTGATAAAGACAACATGGTGAAAATGTAGGGCAAGCCAAAAGATCAAAGGATTCAATAAATATGTAGAAGGGAGAAAGATGTGAAAGAGAGATGAGGTATTTTACTAGATGCTATCTCCATAACTTTAAAGGTTGAATAATCATATCAAATTGGATATCAAGGCATACCCAACAATTAGAGGCAAGGTTTAAAAAGACAGCTTAAGCAGTAGGTGAACAGACCACTACCTAGCACTCAGGCGATAGGGGGAGCCTAGGTGGTCACATTAAAAAACTATTAAACTAAATTAGATATACATTATCAATAAAAATTGCTAACATACATATCTAACAAAGCATACTAAATAATCAAAACAAAGTTACGATCGAGGAAACAACTCAAGTCATAATTGATAAACAAACACGTAACAACACCAAACCACAACATATATCATATTGCAACAAAGAAACCATAAAAGTATAAAAGACAATAAAACATAAACTTCATAGATCCATCTAGGCACATTGAAAGAAAATGCAAAACAATATGTCATAACAACCAATTTCATAATTAGTGTATTAAAATATGGATAACTAGTGTCATGGTATAATCAAATAAGTTCATCAAAGTCAAGTCTAGTCCGCTCTTGTAAAAGTCATTAAATTCTTCATCATCATCACTCTCACTTTCTTCCACAGGATCAATTGTTTTTTCATTAATTTCTCCACTTGTTGAGGGACTACTGGCCTAGAGCTCCCCCTTCCTTGAAAAATCTCATTAGCTTATAAGGCTTCTGCAACTAGATCCCATGTCAAGCCTGGTCTAGGAACTAATTCATCTTCATTCACAAATAGTTTAATCCCTCTTTTAAATCTCCATTCATCCATTCTCTATGACTTTTGACTCCAGCGGGTGTCTTTCCTTCTTATTTTGTAATTCTTTAAATTTGCATTGAATTGGACAGACAGGATCATTCATCTTCTTTACAAGTAGTTTATTCCTTTTCTTTTGTATGAATCTACAAGAAATAACCATCTACTGGCAAATAATTTATATCCGACAAAAATATTCCCATATAGACAAATTGAGGTTGTCAAGGTCATTGTTCAACTTATCTTTTCAAATGCACTTCTATTTGTGTGACACCCAAAGGAGCTACATGTTAGGTTAAGAATCCTAATTGTCATTTTTTAGGAATGAAGAGTACATGATCAAAACAATAAACACCATTGTGCTATCAATTTAAGTAATAGACAGTATTAGTAGAATTTGAAATTTATTCAAAATAACAATACTAATTTACTAACACACGGGCTAAAATTTTCAGTATTGTTTGAACTTTGTCTTCATATGCCTTCAATTCCATACATATCACATTAGCTTAGATGGTAGGATAAGAAAAGAAATTCCCTACACAAATGAGTATATAGTCCATGTTAGTATGTCTCTCCATAGTTTTTATAATAAGAAAAGGGATTGAGGTAATAAACGATAATATTAAGAGCATTATCTAATTTCCCCTTCGTATATTTGACAATGGGATTCACATGTCTGTAAGAAAAACTCTGCATTCTTCAAAAGGTCATTTTGTCTACACTCTTACCTTTAATAAACTTTTAGAGCATTGCATTCACTTATCTGAAGAGAACATGATCCTCAACTTTGCTTAGGCATTTATAAAAGTTTGCAATGAAAGAAAAGAAATTGCAATCCTTATGATTTTCTATACGGACATTTCTTTCCCAATTCTACCATTAAGATTATGTGATGATGTGGAATTGTTGGCAAAGAATGATGCATCTAAACTCTTTGGAAAGCAATTAGTTTTGAAAAAAAAAATCTAAGAAAAATGAAGATTTCAGCTCTAGTATTGTCAAATAACAGTCATTCTGAATAAGTTCTAGATTCTACTAATATTGTTGACCCCTTAATATGATAGAACATTGGTGTTCAATGTGTGGATTGGGTATTGACCACTTGCAAATGATGGTTATCAAGATTCTTAACCTAACATATAGCTCCCCTCATACTCGTCTTAGTGTGAGAGGAATTGGAGTGCATTTGAAAGAGTAAGTTGAACAATGACCTTAACAAACTCAAATTGTTTCTTGAATACTTTTTGTTATACATAAATTGTCAATCATTAACGAATATTTCCTCATACAAAGAAAAAGAATAGACTAGTAAAGAAGATAAAGAATAAGTCTATGTCCAATTTAATGCAAATCATGGTTTGAAAGCTCATATTGTGTCAGGCGACATGGTCAAAACGTATCATTCCAATAAATTACCAAAACTCAATACTACTCAATATTCTATCATGCATTGTGTCAATCATGTTACGTTGTTGCCTTAGTTATGTTGATGAGTATCGTGTCATACTGTTGATCGCCCCTTGGCATGCTACAAAACACTTCAATATAAATTGTATTGTGTTATACTGTATCATTTCACATGGGACACATTCCGAAGCTACGTATATAGTTGTGTTCTCTTCTTCTATTTTTCATCTCATTCCTGCTCCTTCCAATTCTGATCTGGCGCCATACGTCGAAACATTGGCATGATACCAACACAACATCATTTCAATCAAAATTTGAAACTCCATCACAGCTCAAGATTTTGAAGCTTAATGCAAAAATAAAGAATCATAAAATTGTTTTTAAGAATAGATAAATGGAGATTTAGAAGAGCAAGTAATCCTGAGGCTTCACAAGAGATATAGTTGCAAATGCATTATGAGCTAATGAGCTTTCTAAGACAAAGGGGGGCTTTAGGCTAGTTGGTCCCTCAACAAGATCGATGAAGAAGCCATTGATTTAAAGGGATATTGTGTAGTGTGTCGATGATGAGGAATTTGATTATGATTTCTTCTTTTATAATTTTTCTCCTCCTAAAGAGGACTAGACTTGAATGTTATGCTCTTACTTGATTGTTGTATGACACTAATTATTCATGTTTTGATATTTTAGCATGAGACATTGATTATTATGCTATATTGTTATTTTTTGCAAAGTGCTCATATGAAATGAATTTTTGATTTTGTTATATTTTATACCTTTTAAGTTTTCTTCATTACAACATAAAATATGATGTATTTATTGTTATTATGTGTTTACTTACCAATTATGTTACTTTTATGGTAACATTATTGTGGAAACCATATTTTAAAATATTGCATAAATTGATTTTGAAATCAAACTTGTGAAACATTTGGGATGGAAATTATAAAATAAAAAATATAGCACGAAGAAGTGTTCAAGGTGCGTTTTAATAAGAAAATAAGAGTAGAGCACGCTTCAATATAAAAGAAAATAAAAATCATGTAAAAACAAGAAAGAAGACAATCAATGTAACATAAGAAAGTGAAGATCATAAACAACAGATAATATACAGCAGGCAGCACAGAGAAGAAAAGCATACCCTTGCAAATAAGTCCTGCCTCATCCAAGGAACTAAATACTTCCATGGCCAGATATCCAGTGTACTAACACCATGAGATTTTGGGCGTATCCGTCTAGACATTTGGGTTGCTGAAGTTAAATTTGGATGCACAAGAAATCTAGCTGCAACTTCGACAGAGAATTCATATGTGCTGAACACACGATCAATTGGATCCCTTAAAATTGTTACAACTGACGTTTTATGCTTTGGTAATTTGGATATCAAGCTATAGTCATCATGGGTAACCATCAATCTGCAATTTGGTTTGCTAGACCACCAAATTCAACTTATAAGTGTCAAGTATCACCTAAGAGTAATAATATAAATCTGTTTTTTTTTTATTTATACAAAGGTTGAGTGCTACTCCAGTGATTATTGATGTTCTCAGACAATTAGTTAACACAATGAAAACTTATGTATTAGCAAAAGAAACAACGTGCATCTAAGCCATATTATTATTCTAATGCTATCAGTACTTGGTAAAGCATAAGAGAACTTGGTAAGGCATTAGATAAAGAGACAACAGGGATCTAAGCAAAATTTTGAACCAAGGATACAGTTTCCCTTGTCCCAGACAATAACTTCTAGAATACTGAATAACTCTAAAGAAACTTCAAAATAAACAGAAAATCTAATTGTAAAATAAAGAATTTATCTTACCTTTGTTACTCAGTTTTTCCTTTTTTTTCATTGCATCAAATTTAATAAAAAGCAAAATCACAGTTAATGCAGCGCTAACATGCTGACCAACTCTTCTTCCATGATTATCATTTGTTTGTCCTAACTTCTGTAATGTAAATGTGTTAACCACTACTGCACATGATAATACCACAATGAATAACTCATGGTATATACATGTCTGGTCTACCATCGGATTGTCGGCTACCTTTGCTTTGAGAATGTTGAAAAAGTAAAACAACAACAACCAAGTCTTACCCCACTAGGTGAGGGCGGTTATATGGATCATTCTACGCGATTCTATCCCCTACTATATCATCATTCATCAACAACAACAACAACAATAACCAAGCCTTATCCCACTATATCATCATTCATACTTAAATAAATTTTATCTTATTTTATTGTTGCTAACCAAGACTTTTTTGGTCTCCTCTTCTTCGTTTGATGTGTGTATTTGTCATAGTTTCACATCGCCCAACTAAAGCATTTATTAATCATCTAAGCACATGTGTATCGTCTTAAACGTGTCTCTCAGAATTTTTCCTCAATAGATGCAACTCTAATTTTCTCTCTAATGCTCTCATTTCTTATTATATCCATCTTTGTATGTCCACACATCCATTTTACGATCCTCATCTCTGCAACTCTCATCTTCTACTCATGTGCTCGAATCATAGCCGAACATTCAACGTCATATAACATAGCAGGTCTAACCGCCATTTTATAAAACTTCCCTTTAAGTTTTTGAGGTACTTTACGATTGCATAAAACATCCAACGTTCTCCTCCATTTCAACCATCTTGCTTGTATTTTATGTAAGACATCTCTCAATCCCTCCATCGTTTTGCAAAATAATCTTAAATACTTAAAGTTCTTAGTTCCAGACAACTCCTATCTTAACAATTGTCTCATTACGTCTAATATTGCTAAATTTAAATTTCATATATTCTGTCTTTACTCTACTAAGCTTAACATCTTTCAATTCTAGTATTTCCCACTAAGATTATAATTTAGCATTTACTCCTTCACGTGTCTCATGTACCAAAGCAATATCATTTGCAAATAGTATACACCATAGCACTGTATCTTGCATATGTTCAATGAATTCATCCATTATTAATGTAAAAAGATAAGGACTCAGAGTTGATCCTTGATATAACTTTATCTTTATTGAAAATGCTTCAGTTAATCCGCGTAAAGTCTTCATTCTGATCGTTACATATCCTTAATTAATTCAATATATGTTACGCTAATACATCTTTTTCTAGGATTCTCCATATAATTAGGTCGATGAATATCATGTGTAGATTTTATTTTTGATTCCAATATTTTTTAATTAGTTGCTTGAGAAAATGTATAACTGCTATTGTTGACCTTTCAAGTATAAACCCAAATTGATTTTTGGTCACCGTGATCTCCTTAATCTTTTTTCTATTACACTTTCTCAAAATTTCATGATATGACTCATTAATTTAATACCCCTATAGTTTATATAATTTTGTACATCTCTTTTATTCATATATAAGGGTACTAGAGTACTTACCCTCCATTGATCAAACATTTTTTTCATTTTCAATATTATAAATAATTTTGTAAGTCATTCAATACATTATTTCCCTCGACACTTCCATACCTCTATCGGAATATCATCTAGTCACTTTTCCATTTTGGATCCCATTTAAAACTTATTATACTTTTGAAGTTTGAATTCTATGATGAAAATTTAAATTTCTATACTCATTTAACCTATTTAAATGACCTAAGTTGGTAAACCTTCATTAAAAAGTTAATGAACATATCTCTCCCACCGCTCTTTTATTTCTCAATCATTCACTAGTATCATATTGCATTCATCTTTAATACATCTTATTTGAATAAAATCTTTTGTCTTCCTCTCTTTCACTTTAACTATTCTATAAATATCTCTTTTCCCTCCTTTTGTATCTAGTTTTCAATATAACTGTTCAAAAGTTTCATTCACAGCTTTATTCACTGTTTTCTTAGCCTCTTTTTTGGCTCTTATATATTTTTTAAAGTTTTTTTCATTCTTACAATTATATAATTCCTTATAGGTTGTTCATTTTTCCTTCACTTTCTCTTATACTTTCTCATTCCACCACTAAGATTCCTTATTTGGTGGTGCATGTCCTTTTGACTCACCGAGTACACTCTTAGCTACTATTTTCAACATTGATACCATCTTATCCCATGTCATATTAAAGTCACCGTATATTTCATCTAATATTTGTACTCCTACCTTCTCCTTAAATATATTTTGCTTCCCATCCTTTAACTTCCACCACTTAATTCTAAGAGTCGTGTATAGTTTCCTTCTATTTATACTCTGCTTTCGGTGTCTATCCAATACTACTAACCTATGTTGGGTGATTAAGCTTTCTCCA
>JBBMKF010000046.1:5828390-5859770 GCA_037834155.1 Curcuma caesia | reverse complement strand
CTTATTAATAAGAGCTACACATCACATCACAAAATTTAAAGTTTGTCAAACCTCATGATAAAGGTGACAATTCTTGTCGCTAATGGACAAATTCTTCCCCTTAGAAAAAAATTAGTTCATTAATGATCAGATCTTCCATTCAAACTACTGTTCATTAATTATAATCTCTTAATTTTAATATTATAATATAATGGTAAGAGGTGGGACGATCTCTAGATAATAAAAATTTAAATCTCACTCAGAACATATTATATATTATTTATTTAGTTCAAAATTTTAATTGTAATAAAAACTAATATAATAATTATCATGGCATAAATTTAATTTTTTATTCCATTTACCTAACCCCATTTTACAATAAAGCATAATTATTATTTTTAAAAAATAGTTTAAGTCATTTTATTTAAGAATTTCAAATTTTGACTTATACACACCACGTGGGTCAACTTTTGACTTCCTTTCGACTCTCACGTTAATTAAACTCCATGTCAACTTAAATTATAAAAAAAAACAGCATTAATTATTCCACTAATCCTCTGCTTTTCTTGACTTAAACATCCTCATTTAATTAATTAATTAATCTCAAATAATTTTATCAATTATCACAATTTATTTATTTATTCATTTTATTATTTATTATTATTTTTTCTGATGCTCCAAAGATACCAGCACTTGCCGCGTGCCCACGTGGACTCATAGGAATGGCATTAATGTAATTTCCTGGAACCACAGTGGCATTTGTATAATGTTCATCTTTTCTAAGTCTTTTTTAAGCAGCCGAGTTTGATTCATCTCAAGCTTGGAGTTCGCCTCTTCGATTCGAATCCCTTTCTTGTTCAGGTGAGAAATCGCAAATCTCTCATGCTTCTGATTTGATTCTGTCGTGTTATTGCTCTCGGAGCTTGCTCGATCGAGAAATGGAGATTAAAGGAGGGTTTTTGCCTTCGCTTTCCCCAACTTCGCAACCCTTTTTATCGCTGCTGTGATGATTCGGGATTTTCCTTGCTTCTCTTAATCTTGTGGGTCTTTCCATCTTCCGTCTGTGATTTTCGCGTTAATGGTTGGTTAGTCGAAAAGAGGGATCCCGTGCGGGAGAAAAGAGAGATTTTTTTTATAGCTCTGTATCTGAACTAGGGTTTCTGGTTGCGTTTTAAGCTGCAGATCTGGCTTGACTTTGCCGGATTGTTTTGTTTAGGGCTCATATTAGCTACAGAGATTGGATTGGCTTCTTTTTCTGGTTTTAGTTGGAAATCAGTTTTATTCTTGATTTGGGAGATGGATTAGGTATAAATTTACGCCAGTTTGTGATCAGTGCACAATTTCTATGGAACAAAGAACAACAAGATTCCTTCAGAATTTCTACTTTGCTATCTTCAATTGAATCTTATTTCTCATTTCCATCCCTCCAATCAATGAACTTGCTCATTTTTCCTGCAATCTAGTGTCATAGTGATTATTAACCTATGCCTCTCCCTCCATTTGTTCAAAGAAAAGTCATTGTTTTCAGCATCAAACATCAACATCAGCAAGTTGTGTTTGCTACAATACATGGATCTTGACATCTCCATTCAACTCTTTGTGAGTCTCTATTAGTAATAATATTCAAATCTTATGAAACCTTGAACATATTCATATCACATTGACCTCAAAAAAGTCATTGTTTCACATGTAAAGATGAAGCAGAGTTTCGGAACTAAAACCGCTAAACTTGTAAACCAGCTTTATGCTTGGCACAGTGATATGATAATATATGATTGTGATTTTATATGTTGGGTTTTGATAAACCATCATTGAGTTGTTGTGTTTTCTCTTGATTATGTGAGCCATCCTGAAAATTTTTGCAGTACAAAGTATTTATTGCACATGGTTGTTTACATTTTCTTTAACTTTAGTAACATATTTTGTTGCTCCAGAAATATGTAAAATGCAGGTAGGATGGTTCTTCATTTGGCACGGTCCTAATTTGCCGGATTAATACTTCAATGCAAACATCTACGAAGCGCAAAGCTTTTGACAGACGCCCGCAATCATTGAACGATATGAGTTTGCTGGATGATAATGCGGAATCCCATTTCATGACTGGAGATCACCAATCCTCGGAATATCTTGCTTCTGAGGATACTTCAAAGCATAGAAATGTTCAATCACAGGCAGGTCAAATGCAATTCTGTACTCTTGAATCCTCCTTACCGACTGTGAATTATACAGTGCAGAATTCCCGTTCTTCCATTCGCCTCTCGCCTACCAGTGGCAGCCCCATATCCCAGCCAGATTGGCACTCTGATCATGTCCATGGATCTCCAGTAAGTGCTTCGTCTGTTACTGAAGATCCGAATGATCTGAAGTCTAAGTTAAGCGCGATTGGGCATGAGATGCTGGGTGCTGAATATCATACCGTCGAACGATTCAAGAACACCTACCCAGCCTATCTGCCTCCAGACCTGGAGAAGTGCAGGCAAATGATGGGAATTCCCAGAGGAGACTTGAAACAGCATCTCATAGCCTGTGCTAGAGCCATTGCAGATAATGATCTCCTCGCCGTCAAATGGCTTATTCTGGAGTTAAAGCATATGGTTTCAGTTTCCGGGGAACCGGCTCAACGACTAGGAGCATACTTACTCGAAGGCCTGATAGCTAAGCTGTCTGCCTCTGGGAGTTCCATCTACAAAGCTTTGGAGTGCAAACAACCTGCTAGTGCTGACCTCCTTTCCTACATGCACATCCTCTATGAGGTCTGCCCGTATTTCAAATTCGGTTACTTGTCCGCGAATGGGGCAATTTCAGAGGCAATCAAAGATGAAAACATGGTTCACATTATCGATTTTCAGATAGCTCAAGGAAGCCAGTGGGTCACTCTCATTCAAGCCCTCGCCGAAAGGCCCGGTGGTCCGCCGCGTTTACGAATCACCGGAATCGATGATCCTTACAATGCACACGCACGAGGTGGTGGTCTGCACATCGTGGGACGGAGACTCTCCCGACTTGCTCACTCATGCAATGTGCCGTTTGAATTCCATGCCGTGCCAATACCCGGTTGCGATGTGGAAGTCGAGCACCTGGACATCCGGCCCGGGGAGCAATTGGCTGTGAACTTTGCAATGGAGCTGCATCACATACCAGATGAGAGCGTGAGCACGAGGAACCACAGGGATCGAATTCTGAGAATGGCCAAGAGCCTTTCCCCCAAGGTAGTGACACTGGTGGAGCAAGAAGCCAACACAAACACAGCTCCTTTTTTCGCAAGGTTTCTCGAGATCTTCGAGTACTACACGGCCGTCTTCGAATCGATCGATGTTACTCTTCCTAGAGAAAGCAAAGAGAGAATCAACGTGGAGCAGCACTGCCTCGCCAGGGACATAGTCAATGTGATAGCCTGTGAGGGTGCCGAAAGGGTAGAGAGGCATGAGCTGTTTGGGAAATGGAAGTCCCGGCTAACCATGGCCGGATTCCAGCCAGTTCCTCTCAGTCCTTTGGTGAATGCAACCATCAAGACCCTGTTACATAGCTATTCGCAATGCTACCAACTCGAGGAGCGATCCGGTGTGCTTTATCTCGGATGGATGAACAAGCCTCTGGTCGTTTCATCGGCCTGGAGATGATGATCGACAAACCGAATGATCAAGGTTTGGTGTATTTATTTACTCATAAACTAGTAGTCCATGAGCATGTATACTTTAGTAAAAAGGTAGAATTCGTCACTTCAATGGTCCCAAACGGTCGATCTTATGACTATAATGGAGGAGGCACGAGCATGTATACATACATACATTGGTTAAACACACAAGAGTAAGAACAGAAATTAATAATAAAGCCTCTCTAAATTCAATTTTTTTCAGGCATATTATTCTTTATAATATGGTCTGGTCTTAATTAGATAAGTATAATTTACTAACAATCAATTCGTTAATATCGTTAGGAAAATTTGGTAAAATGTTCCAGGATTAATGTAAGAAGTAATTATTATCAAAATAATTTATAATTTAAACTACAAAATTATAATTCGTTTATATAATATAATATAATATAAAAATATCTTTGAAAAAAACTACGTGATTTGAAAAAAAGGGGAAAATTTGATAAAAAAATAATAAATAAATCAGTTTTTTTAAAATTTTTTAAAAATAATTATTGAAATTTTAAATACGAAATATAAATCAAATCGGGTCGAGTGGGAGGGGGGTCCGGCCCGATTTACCCTATAAAACGGCTCTTCCTCCACCGAGCTCGGCCGCCGAGATCTGCAGCCGCCGATCAGCTCTTCCGCTGTCCACCCGCCGTTCCACCGATAAGGTATGCCCTCCTGTTCCCCTTTGAAACCCTTTCGAATTTTATGCTGAATATGAGTACTGAATCAGGCTGAATGCCTTGCTGTTCTGAGCTTGGGATTTTTTTTTAATCCCTTGTCTCAAATCTAAGTTTGATTTGTGTTGCAATTGAACTTCTGATCTAACTCCGGCGTGTTGTCCTAAGATATTACTTTTTCGTAGACTGATTTGTACGTTTCGGCAATTAAATTTTTTTTTTATGTTATTACATGATGAACTCGATGCTCCGTTGTTTCTCAAAGGGCATTTGAGTTGAGATTATGTACTGTTGTTCTGTCATATAGACCACATACTGTTTTTTTTTAAAAAAAGTGTTGACTCCTTCTTATATGTGATTCAGCTTGTTCTGTAAGTTGTGGATGTGTTTTGAAATTTTGGAGTTCTGTAAGTTGTGGATGTGTTTGATATTAGGTTTTATAAGAGATCTTGCCTCAGCATATGTTCATTGGATAATTTGTCTTTTCATCCGATAATGTTATCTCAACCTATGTGCAGGATGGACAAATGGTCTTATAAAGGAGAAAGGATTCAATATTTTGTTCTATTCATCTATAGTAGAAGAGTTAGAATAAATTTGTTTCCAGATGAACCTTCCTGCTTCATCTTAGGATGGGTGTCAAACAAGAATTGAATGTGTGTTAATTGTTCTATTAAGATGAGTTTGAGAATCCTAGATAAAGCAATTCAGATAAATATGGTTCAGTTCAGTTAGGTTCAAATTCAAGATGGAATTATGATCTCAATTCACATGAGGAGCTCATGCAACTTAGATGGTATGAAATCAATGAGTAAAACAAAGGTGGAGAAAAGTAAGTGCTTACCAAGGTGGCAAAATTAACACTAGCAAAAGAAATGTGATGTGTTGAGGTGAATATGAGATTAAATTTCCAAACTGAATCAACCAGGAAAACATAGGTAGAGAAAAGTAAGAAGAGTAAATGCTTACCAAGGTGCCAAAAATAACACTAGAAAATAGGAAGTTGAGGCGAGCTATAGTAAAGCAAAAGTAAATATTTTTAACCAACATTATTTATAGAAGGGTTCATCTGGAAAGAAATTTATTTTAACTCTTCAACTATAACCAAAGGAAGCTAAAATTTTAGAAACAAGTATTGTATTCCAATATTGTTTCTCCTTCACAAGAAAATTTGTCTGTTCTATGCCTATGTCCTTTCCATAGTTCTCATGAACAGATAAGACATAGAAGATTGTTAATAAAAAGTACAGATTATATCTGTTACTCTGCTCAATTACATTCAAATTCCTTTTTTTGTCAAAAATATTCTCAGAGAGTCCCAATTTTTTTTCCCTTTTTGGGCTTAGTTTAATTCCTAAGCTTGGTTTAATTTATTTTTCAGTTTTGTTGTCAAATTTAATTTTCATATGGTAAAAGAAGAATCTTCCTTGTTTCGTTCTTTCAAAACTCTGTTGTTTTGTGCCTGTAGCATAACTATGTTGAGCCACATCCCCCTTTTTATTGGAGTTTTAGTTTCAATTGTCTTTTAATGCGTTTTTAAGTCTGCTAAGGATGTTGTCAACTTTGAGTTGCTTTATGTATTCACTTTTCTTTGCCATGCAACTTGTTTTCCTGCAATACCTTGGATATATTTGTTCCAATAAATCCATCGAGGAAATTACTTGCAGAATAAGCTATCATGGCGGAGGAACCACAACCTCTTAACTATGTTCATGAGACTGTGCTGAAGAAAAGAAAAATCAGTGAGGATTGGGCCATTAAGAGAAGGGAGCTTCTAGCAGAGAAAAAGAGAAGCAAGCAAGAGAGATTTAAACGTCCAATTAAGAGGCCTGAGGAGTTTGTCAAAGAATACCGGGACAAGGTTAGTAAGTGATCCATATTATTTACTTGCAAAATGTGTCTGTTAAGATGCTATACCTTTGCCTCATCTCTTTCACTTTGGCGAACTTATCATCTTGTTGAAAACTTCTTTATCGAGGGAGACATCTGCATAATACTGGTTCATTTTAAGCATTAGAAAACTCTGCTGAAATTCTGTTTTCCATGGATTTGTATCTGGTCAACTGTTAAGCATTATCCATATGATGTTTTATTTGCATTGCGAAGTTGTTTATTCTAATAAGAACCTAGGAAGATAATGGATTATGGAGTCTTTCATCAATTTACCTTCAGTTGGCCTCTGTGAAAAGCAGCTACAGTTTTGTGTTAAGCAATTAAGAGAGTAGTCAGCTCTGGGTTGGCAAGAAACTTGTATGTACAGGAAAAGAGTGTAAATGTCATTTGGTTAGACAAACGCTTGTGGTAAGAAGAAATCATGAATGATAATGAAAGTGTTGGCCATCTGAAGTGCTAGTATCTTCTTTGCTCATGGTACTTAATTCTACAAAACCTTAAAAGATATAAATGTTTACATAATCACTGGTGGTGCATTTGATTCATATGGTCAACTAGTCTATTCCGTATGTATTTCCGTGGAATAAGCATTCCTGTGATTGCAAAGATGAACATGATAACAGTGTCCATGGATTGTGATTCCCTAATCATCCGTCTTAGATATTCTTTACTCTAATTCAAGGACTAACTATTCCTCTTCTACTCTATTCTTGAAGGAATATCTATTCAATTATATTTAATTCTCCAATAAATTTATGTCATGAAGCAGAGAGGGTTGAAGACAGCCACGACGCAGGACAATTGATCAAGGGAAATTTCTAGTCACAATGATAATTTAATCTAAGAAGACAGCCACTAGGGAAATTTCTAGAAATGATAATTTAATCTAAGAAAGACATTAATCAAGGGAAATGTCTATAAATGGTAGTTGTGATGGCCTATCAGGGTGATTTCTATTTCATGATTATTTGTTTTGTTTGAACCATTTTACCATCTTAATTTTGGTTTGTTGGTTGGTATTCTCTCTACCATTTACCATTTCACCTCTGATACCTGCATCTCTGGACAATGGAGTTTAGAACTGTGGTATTACACACGTTTTTTATAAACACTCATGGAACTAATGAGAGGGCATGCATTGAATACCCTTTTTCTACCCGTTACTCTGAGTGCTCTTGTTCATTTCATGTGCATGCGATAGTTTCCACACTGTTTTTTATAAGTTTGTAGTTAGTTAATCTAATCATTCTGAATAGAAAATGCCTTTTCTTTTTTATTATCTAATATAACTGCATTTTGTTAGGAGTTGGACTTTGTTCGCATGAAGCAAAGGGTAAAACTTCGGAAGTTTCCTAACGAAGCCGTGAAATCTAAGCTGCTTTTTGTCATTAGGATCCATGGGTTAGTTATATAAAAGGAATCTTACTTTGTGTTCTTTCTTTAATCTTGTTTAATATACATGCACAGTCCATTTTAACTCTAACTCAACCATGTGTTCAGATCAAAGGATATGCATCCACAAACAAGAAAAATTCTGAACAAGTTGCGGCTCGTACAGATATTGAATGGTGTGTTTCTCAAAGCCAATGAAGCAAATTTGAGAATGTTATTGAGAGTAGAACCATTCGTCACTTACGGGTGAGAATGGTGTTCCTTTATTCTCACTTAATCCCAGATAAGGCGGAATTCTATTTTTTATATTTTCTTTCTTCTGAGATGTTTGTTTCAACTTTGTAGTTACCCCAACTTGAAAAGTGTCAAGGAGCTTATCTACAAAAAAGGCCATGGAAAAGTAGACAAGGAAAGGACTCCTCTAACAGACAACAATGTCATCGAGCAGGTAAGACGAGTCCTAAAATTTTTGATACTACAGCAATAAACTCTGATCTAGTTCATGTTCCCACCATGGACATATTGCCACACTTTCAAGAATGGGGTCTTTATGATAGTGGAATTAACATTTATGCATGTGAATCTTCGATGTTTCTTTTGCTGATATGTCAACAAAGGAAAATTACGCAACCAATGAAGGTAATGAATGAAGCTTTTCAAAGAAACACTCAGTCAGTAGGTAGTATCGGGACTATTCTAACTCTTAATAACCTAAAAAAAATCTTCTCATATAGGTATGTGTACTTGAAGCTGCAAAATCTCCATCATAAGTGAGGATGGTAGATGCTTATTAAGTCCCATCCGACCTCACCTGAAACATGCTTAATAAATACAAGATTTGAAAGTCACACGACGCAGATTGATCCATTTATGACACGATTAACACAACCTGAACCATCCCAGGCTTCTCAACCTGATGTGCTATAGTACTCGGGCTATATTATCTAACTGTTCATTTTGTGCTACTTCTTCAAACTTTGTCATACCTTTTGCTTCACTTGCTCATTTTATTACTTTTATTGCTTCAGTTTTATTATCTCCGTTCCTTATCGATGTTCACGCTTGCATTTCTGTGGAATAGGCTCTCGGTCAGTATGGTATTCTCTGTATCGAAGACATCGTGCATGAGATAGCTACAATTGGATCACATTTCAGGGAGGTTACAAGGTTCTTGTGGCCATTTAAGCTCAAGCGCCCAGAGAGAGGTCTGCGGATGAACAAAAAGCTCTACAAACAAAGAGGGGATTCGGGCAACCGCGAAGATCAAATCAATGAGCTGATTGATAAACTGAACTAGGGAGGTGAGTTGTGGTATTGGTAGCTAAAAATATTCAGTTCCATGCTACTCTCTCGAACAAATTTTGCAAGTATTTTTGGCAGATAGCTACAGATTGTGTTCGGTATGATATTTTTCTTCCAAAAACATTTACTCTTGCTATACTGTTTTGTTCTGCCTTAAAGAAATCTATTTAGTTTAAAATGGTTAGACATTTTTAATGAAATTTTACTTTGCAAGAATGTCAACAGAGTTGCTTTGCACTTGAGAATTGGTAGTGTTAAATCTAGAAGGAGCTTTCTATTTTGTTAATTATCATGACAAACCTTTTAGAGGGCAGGGAGAAGAAATGTAAGTCTTCGGGATATAGTTGAGTTGGTTAGTGCAGGGCAGACTTGTTGAAGTGGGAAAAGGTCGAATCTCGGTGCAATCGAGACAATGACCTCTCTTGTAGTGGTCAACTATAATTTCTTGATTTACTTCCTTATAGATGATCGTGAAGTCGATCGTGTGGAGTTACTAGGATGGTAGATTTTATTTTATTTTTTCTGAAGGAGAATACATGCAAGAAATTCTTGACTTCTTTTGTAAACTTTTCATAGCTGTGGGTCTGAAAATATATTTTGTTATTTTATTTTTTAGGTTCCAACATTTTCAAATTATTTGTTAAGTGCTTTTTTCCCTTTATTTTCAAATTATTCTGTTCTTGAAGAGAAGTAGCTATTTCTATTGACTACGAACTTTGTGTGCTTCTGTATGCAACGAAGAACAGTGACACTTGGGAATGTTACGGTCAGTCTAGCTTCTTGTATTTGCTCTTGAGAAAAAAGGTGAGTTCGTGGCCGTCTCATGGAATCTCGTTATCACGAATAGAGTTGTCAAACGGATCAATTTATGATAGGACAAGTTAATTCATCATATGACTAGATGGGATGGATCGGTCTACTAACTTGACGGATTATAAAATTTTCAATTCAATTCAAAGTAGGTTGCAAGTTAGGCGGAGCAATCCATATGTTTGTAAAAAATATAGAAAATTTTAAATTTGAATTACAATTTAGTTTAAATAAGTTAAGTTGAAAATTTTAAATTTAAATTATAATTTATATAAATTAAATTTACTAGTTCATTAAATTTTTTATTTTAATTTAAATTTTTTTTAAAAATAAATTTTTTCAATTTACATATTCAAAATTATTATGAATTGATTCATGCAGATCATGAGTTTAAGTGAATCAGTCCAATTGAATCTATCTTAAAATAGATTGATAAAATTTTAATCCAATTTATTTTAAAAAAATGATAAATCTCAGTCAGTTTCATGGACTTAATCTCTAAGGATGGTTGGCTTGATCCTACGAAAGTTTCTCACCGACCACCAGGATAAATCGAAAAGCGTATACGGCGGCCAATCCAGATGTCCAACATCCTTTGATTGCATTCTTCATTTAGAAAAAAATTCTTATAAATACGTCGTAGTTGGGGATCGAACCACGGGTCTTAAATAACCTAATCGAGTTAAACCAAATCAAATTAAACCAAACCAAGTTAAACCAAACCAAACCAGTCCGAACTATCCAACTCTTCCTCGTGTGATTGATTGCTCCAGCCGCCAGCGCCCTTAAACAAAACCTCTCTTCCGGGTTTTATCCTCTTCCTTCTTCCTCCTCGCCTCCTCTCTCTCCGATCTGGAGCAACGCTGGCTTCGGCGGCGTCGTCCCTTCCGATTCCTCTGTGGCGAGTCCACGAGCTCGTCAGGCGAACTTCACATCAGCGACCTTGGGAGAATCGGCTCGGGCTTTCACTGCCATCCCGCTCCGCGCCGGCTTGTGTTGCTCTCAGTTCCCCCCGGTCCTCTCCCTTTCCTGTCGGCTCTGAGTCTCCCGACTCCGACGACTCATTTCCGGTACCCTTTTCCCAGATTAGCCCTCGCCAGTCGCCCCTCTTGCTAGACCCTGATGGCGATCCCGTTGCTTGCGTCAATGGGGAGACTTTCAGATCTCCGTGGAGAGGGCCTGGACTCGGGCTTGATTACCCCACTGAAGAGTTAAAAATGATCTTTTTCGAGGAGCCGATTTGGGTTCCGCCGAAATACTCGATCGAATTTGATGCCGCGCGGAAGATACGGAGGCTGGATTCTTCGAGGGAGGAAAGGAGAAGATATAATTCTTTGAGGAGGCGGCAGATCAAGGCGGAGACGGAGGTGTGGGAGAGGGCAGCGCAAGAGTACACGCAATTGGAAAAAGTGATGCTTGAGAAGAAGCTCGCGCCGAGTTTACCATACGTTCAATCACTTTTCTTGGGGTGGTTCGAGCCGTTGAGGGACGCAATTGAGCGCGACCAAAGGTTGCAGAAGACGAAGAGGCAGAAGGCTGCATATGCTGAGCATATTGGACTCTTGCCCGCAGATAAAATGGCAGTTATTGTGATGCATAAGATGATGGGGCTGCTTATGGTGGTGGGCCAAGAAGAGGGGCGTGTGCGGGTTGTTCAAGCTGCAGTTCAAATTGGTGAAGCCATTGAGCAGGAGGTAGGATATATCTTCCAGAGCCACTCTCTCACTTGTTTCTCTCCTTCTGTTGTGTTTATTCCATGTGCAAATCCTGAGCTCTTGTTATGCGTTCATCTTTGTGTGTTCGAGCATATTTCCAATTCCAAGACCATGGATTTATTTCTCATTACGTCTCTTGTCAGTTGAGTTCTATGACAGGTTGGCGTTCCTTTTATAGAGATTCAGGAAAAACATCTCACAAAAGGAAAAAAAAAATGCACAATGCAACTTCAACAAGAAATAGCTAATTGACCAGATTCGAAACATGGTTATGTTTATAATAAATGAAGAGTTAATTTTTTTTCTGGTGAATTAATTATCTGTAGTTTATGATGCTGTAAGAACATCAACTTAAATTTCATATGTTATTTATAGCTTGTTGCTCGCTAGTTTCATGAAGAAACATGTTGTAAATAGGACAGCAACATTAATGACCTCTAGATCTTAAACTTATAGCCAATATTTCTTAAAATATGTATAGGTGCTAATTGTCTATCTCTGCATAATTCATATAGGGTATGCATTTATGTCCATTTAGATGCAAATGCAACATGGTCAATTTTTCCAAGTGTTTTAGGAAATAAACAAAAGCTATAGTGCCCATCCAAATGGCTTAAAGCATAATTGTTCAACAATTTTTAATCTTCTCTAGGAAGGGGATTATCTAGCAAGATGGCATCCTCACTGACCTTAGACTTGTCTGTTATTTGAGGTTAGAAATAGGGAAGATGAGTTTGGTTATAACCTTATAGGTGACTTCTATTGTTGAGTCTAACTGTTGGCGAACTTTAGCTTTTGGTTGTGTGTTGAATAAATACTTAGTGACTTGATGGATTCGTTTAATCGAGATGACAACTAGAGATTGAAACAATATGCAGTCAGCTTGCATACTACTGGAGATTGAAAAAATGTGTAATGCTCACTCCTCTTATATTGTTTTCTACATTTCAAAATAAATTGACTCCCCATAAGTCATTTTCTTTCGATTATGATTTATGAATTCAATTTATGATTATCGCCTTTGAATCATGAGAACTATCTAATTTTAGTTTCATCCAATCATTCTGATCATTATGTTATTGCATTCATGTTTTTTTTTTCCCTATCTCCAGTTTTTCTGTCTTTAATTTAATCACTCCACTTCCAGTTTAAGATCCAGGCATGTTTTGCAAAGAGTAAAAGATCAGGAAGAAGAAACAGTGGGAATGATAGAAATGCTACCTTGGAGAAACATCAAGAGATCTTGGGAAAAAAAATGTTGAAATTGTTAAAAATGAAGAAGCTGATTGAGGTAAAGAAGCTCCTCAAAAATGAGCTTGAGATAGAGTCTTGGGGTCGCGATGGCCAAGCCAAGGTTTGTGCGTCTGCATTGTCTAGATATTATCAAATAATAATATTTGGCTCTGTTTGACACTCTTAATGAGGAAGTTTTTCCCTCTTATGTGCAGTTGGGTTGTCGCTTAATTGAATTACTCCTAGAATCAGCATTTGTACAAGTAGGATCTGACCGATTAGAAGATACTGTACCTGTGGTTCAACCTGCTTTTAGACACTTGCTTAAACATATTCCCAACGAAGATGGGTATGATGTCTTTATTTTTTGCTTGTCTGGTTCATATCCTATATAATGATTTAGAACAAGTCTTTCTTCCTTTTATTTGTACAGGAAATCTGTCAGTAGATATGGAGTGATAGAATGTGATCCATTAGTCCGCAAGGGGCTCAACAATACTGTAAGTTGTGATGTTATTCCAATTTGAGTTGGCTGTTAATATTGTATTTCTTGATGTGTTTATTTATTCCAATTTCAGTGATTAATTAGTTTTTCTCCAGAAGTTCCAGGTGCTACTAAATTGGGTTCTTTCTTTTGTCTCAATCATGACTTAGACTATTGTAATAACAAATGGATCATATTGTAGTGCTTATGTAACTTTGATGTGATTCCTAATCACAATCAAAATTTCACAACCAAAATTTCATGTACCCATTTGTAAGACAAGCACAGTTCATGTATCATGTATGAACTCTGACCTATTGTATTTTCATTTAGAATAATGAACCTCAAGTCTGATTGCTTGTGTTGGGATTGGGTCTATCTAGTCCAGTCTAACTACCTGCATGTGATGGGGGCCATAAGAGCTTAAATAATCTAATTTCCTACTAGGTTGTGTTTGGAATAACTGATCACCTTATTGAACGCAACATTTCCACTTAACTAATTTGGACTCAGGTATTTCAGTTTTTGGTCTACATAGCTGGAGTTGCTGTATGGTATTTTGACTATAATATTCTCACTTGGCTCCTTCAGGGGATAAATTAATGTTAGTTCCACTGCAATGTTTCTCTCCCATTCTGGGGCATGGGATGCTATGCACCAGATGTGTTCTTATAAGAAGAATATGTCTCAAATTTGTTACATTTTGGGAAGATATATTTGTTCTAAAGCAAAATGACCATTCTATTCAGGAATACTTTACTGAGCTTAAGGGCAAGTGGGATTAATTCTATATATCACTTTATTACTCTTGATATAACAGTCCTTGAAAAACAAATGAGTTCCTTGTAAGCTAGTAGCAAGGTCTCTTTTTTGGTTTACTTGTCTAACAAAGCTTTAGTTGATGCGAATATGCCACTTCTCTTCACCTGTAAATGCTCTTCTTGGATATAACATATAATGTCCTTTAGTTGTTCTGTGTGCTACAAACTTGATTTCTCTGAATAAATTATGCACGTGTTGCTATACTTGACTACCTGATATTTCCTTTGTCAGTGTCTTTTGTTGTTGTGTGCAAAAACCTAATTGTGCAATTATTTTGCACAATCTTAAGGATTGTTCAGAAGAGGTCTGCTCTCTGTGTTGCTATACTAGATAATCAACTTTCTGTCAGCTACCTTTAAGTCAGATTGGTGATGATCAAACACTTAATAACCTAGGTGTTATTTTGTTGTTGTATGATTACTGGGTACATCTTGTACAATGTATCTCATATGAGTCTCTCATTCTCTCTCTTTTTCTCTCCCTTCCCTAATAAATTCTGTGTTTTCTTTTCCTCTCCTAAGGATCGATGGTCAAAATATCATAGACTTGTCCGAATCTGAATTAAATGTTATAATAAATTTTGTTATTGCTTACGTATGTTTTCTAAGATATAGACTCATTTCTTTACACTTTTTGTGCTAGTTGGAGTAACTTGTTAAATCCAAATTGCATCTAGGCTGATTGAGAAAATCAGGGTTTAGGCAATTCAATTTGCAGATTATCTCTGTATGCTTTCTTCTCTACAACCTTAGTCGAGTTGCCTTTGGTTCAGGAATTATGATGTCTAGTAAAGCAGGCCTGTGTTTATCACTTTTACCGTGTATCATGTTTGCATCATTGCATGATCAAACACAAACCAGGCCATGTTGTCCCTGCAATACACAGCTCTTGTTTGAGAACTACATATGTATCAAACCTGCATGGGAAGTCATGGTTCTACCCCCAAAATGACTAATCTTGGAATGGTTAATTGAAAAGTAAAGAAATGAATATTACATATGACCTTGTGATATTATGTTTAATCAATTAACTTTAGAAATTTCTTTGTTGGGATTGTTATCATTTTACTTGCTAATCTTTTTATTGGGATTCACTTTTAAAATTCTGATTATACTAATTGAACTTGCAGGCTAGGCACATGATCATCCCATACCTCCCAATGTTGATACCACCAAAATCTTGGAAAGGGTATGATTGGAGTATAATAAATGTAGTATTGTACAAGATTATGTAATCCTTGTGACTTATTCACAATGAAGAGAATTGTATATCTTGTTACTTTCAGGATTCACTTAAGGGGAACCCAAAGTCTGGTTACCTTATTAGTTTCTATTGTGTACTTGTTATTTATAGTACTTTCTGTTTGTCATATTGTGTTTATAGATTTAAACTGTCTGTATTCCTTTTCTTTTTAAGGTATGATCTTGGTGGGCATCTTTTCCTTCCTTCTTATGCTATGCGGACACACGGGGCAAAAGAGCAACAAGATGCTATTAGAAGTGTTCCAAGGAAGCAACTGAAGAAAGTATTTGAGGTCTTGACAGTTTCTTCCCGTCCTAGACTTAATAGTCCATATTCTTACTATTATTTCTTTTTTACTTGCTCTGTTGCTGTACAATAAGCTAAGAAATTAAGTATTCTACGGAAGCAGCAATAGTAATTTTGTATGTATGCTCACTACCAATATTTTAGTTCAACTAGTGATTGTGCAATTAGCTAGAATTGTTTGTGAAGGATTCTGCTTTAGTGCTAACCAGTAGGCGATGTAGAAAGAGCAACAATTTACTGTAAGTGAAGTTGTTGACATTAATTTGGTTTTGATGATCAACGTGCTCATTTTTGTGTTCAATTTCTAGTTGTTTGTTTATGCAACCAGGAATTTATGAAGTGGCAGTCATATTATGCGAAATATTCTTTTCCTTTGTTCCTGGTAGACCAATTTTACCTCTGTTAATTTTCACTTTATACTTATGTGTAACGAGGTCTTTGCGTAATAAGAATTTACCTTTAGTTACTATATCTTACTTTCCTTTTTACCCTACTTATTTTGTTTAGAATACTAAATCAACCTATACTATACCAATTCCTCCATTCATTATCTGTAAATATTTTTAATGAAATTGTATACACAGCCACAACTTTATGGTTCATAGTGTCCTACAATACACAAATAAAGAACAGATTCCCAAACAGATTCAAAAAATTAATGTACCTAGTTACCAGAATGTCAACTACAACATTCCTAGTCAGGCAAGAAAAAATATAATTAACATGATTGAAAATGATCTAAATGATCTGGTATTACTAGCAACAGCCTTACAAGAGCTTAATGACAAGATGATATTTATGTATCTACTCTCACCTAGTTAAATTTATTGCTTCTTGTTATTTTTGTTGTTAGATAGTCAAGTAATGGTTTCTTCTTAAACTATATCCCTGTGTCTGGATTATCAATCTGCATATTTGTGCAGGCACTGGATACACTTGGAAGAACCAAATGGAGAATAAATAAGAGAATTCTTGATGTTGTAGAGATTCTTTGGAGCCAAGGTGGAGGTATTGCAGGTTTGGTTAATCGCAAGGATGTGAGTGGATTGTCACAATGTTTAAGTTAACTTTAATCAGTATAATAATTCAAAAATATAATAATGATGTCTTTTTGGTGATAATGTGGTTTTGAAGATTCAACTTCCTGACAGACCTGACTCAGAGGATTTAAATGAGATCAAGAAATGGAGGTGGAGCACTAGAAAAGCTAAAAAGGCTAATAGCGAGATGCACTCTCTACGTTGTGATATAGAACTTAAACTTTCTGTATGTTATCCTGTTCCATCTGTTCTTGTGTGCATTTCTTCTGTTGCAACTTATTCTTGAACTGGACGTCATCATAGATAGTTGTTTATTTAATCCATCAATTACATCGTATATGATTGCAACAGGTAGCCCGTAAACTGAGTGGCGAGGAAGGATTCTATTATCCCCATAATCTTGATTTCCGGGGTCGTGCTTATCCAATGCATTCACATCTAAATCATTTAAATTCAGATTTATGTCGAGGGATTTTGGAATTTGCTGAAGGGAAACCCCTAGGGAAATCTGGTTTACACTGGCTAAAGATACATCTGGCGAACATATATGGTGGAGGTGTTGAAAAGCTTTCGTATGGCAGGAGGTTGAGTTTTGTGGAAAACCATTTGACTGATATATTTAATTCTGCGGAGGATCCCATTGGTGGTAAGCGGTGGTGGATAACTGCTGAAGACCCATTCCAGTGCTTAGCTGCATGCATTGATCTTAGAGATGCCTTAAAAGGTCCATTGCCACACTCAACCATCTCTCACTTGCCCATTCATCAGGTGATCACTTAATTTGATGCAAATGTAATCTCTTAGTTACTAGAGTTGATGTATTTGATAGACCTGTTTAATTTCACTAGTCCATGTAGTAGCATTTCAATTGTTAACTTGCTGCAATTGTTAAGATCTTTTTTGACCTGGAATTTATCACTTAATAGAGCTTGGAATCGGCCAAGAAAGCAAACTACTAGTATTTGCTAAATACATTGAATGAACAAAACACAACTTGCTAGCTACGACTGTTACTATGTTAGCGATGAGTAATACAAATAATTCAAGATGATGACTATGATGCTAGAGCTATTAAGAGTTAGTATTAGTGATGAGTAATACAAATAATTCAAGATGATGACTATGATGCTAGAGCTATTAAGAGTTAGTATTAACGTCGATATAAGAGTGACAATTAATATAAAGATCATGTTTCTATTGCACTTTGAGCCTTTTTATCATAGTTTTCTAATTCCAGTGGTGCAAGTTCAAATCATCATCTTCCAGTGCTTAGTCGAGATATGCTGATAGAGACATGTGGAGAAATCAATATCATATGTTTTGGGATGACTATTTAATTTGGTATTAGTAAGATGAAATGTCGTATACTTAACTAAACTTATTAATTTGAGTTAGTGTTGTTTCAAGTTTTTTTTAGAAAGAGAAATATGTGTATTTGTCTTTCTCTTGCAATTTCAGATAATACTTGAAAATTTACATAAAACCAATATAAAATCAAATATAACAGAGTTTAAAAAAAAACAAGAAACATATAGAATGAATAATCATTCTTCCAAGAATTATCATATATATATATATGTGTGTGTGTGTGTGTATAATGTAGACAATATATCAATAAGTTCAAGCCACGATCTCCTCATCCCCTCACAATATAATAGGAAATTTATATTTTTACACCAAATTTAGTTGGCACTTTTAAATATTCTCGAAATACAAAAATTATATTAAACTTCATTAATAATTTGAAGTTAAAACATCACATAAATGTAATACAAGTGATACTTATAATCATTAAAACTCCAAACTCACGACAATTTGGATTCATTGTATATCTAAAGATGTTGAAGCTGGAGACTTATCTCATGGCCATTCTGGATGCAAGATCTCAACTCTATGCCTTTGGAATAAATGACTTATTCATTATATATAAAAATAATAATGATAATAATAATAATAATATAATAATAATAATGATAATAATAAAAGTATAGGTTTCAAATTTAACCTTACTCATAGCTGTTATAGAAGATTCAATAGACACCAAACATAATCTTGAAACATGAACTCAATAGTCAACACCTGAAATATAAAGTCAGTAGTGAGCATTTGTAGCAATCAAATATTGATGAGATTTTTTAAAAAAATTAATATACACTTATCAAAACCTTATTTACATGATACGGTACCAAAATTATATTGTTCCTATCTCTATCAGAGATTGAATCTTTGACATGGTTCAAATTTTTAAACCTTGATTGTTATAAATATGTTAGTACTGTAATGTGACATTAACTGCATCTTTTGCTTGAAAGATGCAATTTTCTGTTTCTTCTAATTAGATATATTAGATATGGCATAACTTCTGGATTTCAAATGAGCTTCAATTTAATCCACTCATTTATGGTAATTCAGATGGCTATCTTGTTTTTTACTTGGCTGTATAATTTGGTACAAATAGCAGTTCAGACATGGCATAAGTGACTATTGATATTACCAGCTAGGTATTACATTTAGAATTGTTGGGCATTCTCATCTTGATAGCAGTTGTTTCATTTTGATAGTGGTAATCTGGAAGTGGTTTTTGTTGGAGTTGCACCATGGCAACATGCCTCAGACTTAACAATACCTGAAACAAGATAATTAGAATGTAGTTATCAACCACATGCATCCTATACCAAGTTCCCTATGATACTCGGCCTTGTGATATCTTCGGTTTCTGACACAAGTATGAAAGGAATAAATGAGGATTCCATGTATTGGATAATATTATGGTACAAGGACCCTTGTATTAGTTCATAATTTTTCTATTACACTTTCTTATTCTTTGAGGTTGTGGTTCACAGCTTTGCATACTTAATCAGGGATATTGATACTTTGTGGCAATTTATTGTATCAAATGTCAGTAGGTATTGTTATTTTTCTCTTAAGTATAAGTTACATATAACAAGATCATATTCTGCATCATAGATTCTGATCCATTCTTTATTAGCATACAGTTATCATTGTTAAACATTCTTGTCATGTTTTGAAAATGTGATTTATCTAATTTGGTGCTGGTTATTTAGGATGGTTCCTGCAATGGCTTGCAACATTATGCAGCTCTAGGAAGAAACAGTGTAAGTTAATGTTTTTTCTTCTTTTTTTGAGAAATCTGCATTGGCTACGCAGCACTTTTGCTTCCTGTAAATCACATAATTAAATTCTTTTAGATGCTGAAAATTTACAGATGAGTCATTTTTGTATAACTTTTGCCTTTTATGGAAAATCTTCCCTTTATTAGCATCATGATTTCTTCCTATTTTTCTTTACTGTGATACATATTTTTGGCAAGTTTTTGTACTTATTTTGTGATCCTTTACAATCTCAGCTAGAGGCAGCTGCTGTGAATTTGGTTGCAGGAGAAAAGCCTGAAGATGTTTATTCTGGGATAGCTACCAGGTACTTTGGCGTCTGTTATATTCCAATTGCAATATGCCCGTGGTTACTCTAAATTGACCCTTTCTTTTCTCTGTAAATAATTATAAAATTTGGCTTTGCAAATAGTGTTTTCTTCATTAAGTATGATCTCTGTTGTTACTGATAAGCCTTTTCATATTTAGCTAACCTTAGGTTTTCTTATCTGTTTGTGTTTTCAGTTTCTCAACACGTTTATATTTGGTTCTCAAATTTTCTTAACTTGAAAAGCAAGGGAATTGATTACATTTAGTTATGATTATTTATTATTTATTTTATTTTTTAACTCATGAGTATTCTTGTTGCTTGGGCTTTTGGCTCAGCATGGCCCTCCCTAGTAGCATATGACGTCTAACACAAGGACCTCCACTTTGACTCTATGCCCTTCCTAGAAAATGATGTGTCGGCCACCTAGATCCATACCTTATGTTAGATACTTGTGTACCCAAGTCTGAGGAACTTTCGTGAATAATGTGTGATTTAACTTGAACTGTTCATCATTTTGATCATTTGAGTTTGCATTAGTCGTCAAATCTAGCCCAAACGTACTCTTTTCAATAGATGATCCTGAATTCGAAAAAAAAAGTTAATCTATATGATTCAATTCTTGAATAAATCTACCCAACCATTAAATTTCTTATCTCACCCATTAGATCTCCTTTCTGATAGTGCCACATGTATTAGTTTACCTAGTCAACAATTGACATGACAAGTCACAACAAAACTAATAACTAAACTTGTCAACTCACTCTGGTTTTAGTTGGTAAAATTAACTTTGGGTTTGTGTCTTGGTTTCAACATATTTATCAGGATGTTGACAAGGCATGCTAACCAGATTAGTCTGTTCATGTGGCACCCTCAAAAAAGCAAATTAACAGCTAAGTGTGCAATTGATATGCTCTGGATTACATGTGGCGCAGTAAATAAAAGCAAATTAACAGGTAGGCTTCAGTAATTGGCTAGATATATCACAAAATAAAAAATTCAGCAAGATTGATTATTTCTGGAACTTCAGGCTAAATCTGTTAAAAGCCAAAATTTTATGGTAAGATTTAGTTGTCAACTTCCAGTGGCATCTTCAATTGACAAACTAAGCCTATGGAAAGGTTCTGTGTATTTCTTACTTGGCAACTAATGGATTATGATATTTACATTACCAACTTGTGTAAAGTTGTAATAGGGAATCTAATGCATTTTCCATTTTTGCAAATTTTAGGGTTCTAGAAATAATGCAAAAAGACTCTGAGAAAGATCCCAACGTTGTGCCTGCTGCTTCCCTGGCTAAAATCCTAGTTAATCAGGTTAGTCGAAAACTGTGTCAAAAATAACCTCCCGTTGTGAGTGCTAGCAAAGTTGCTTCCAAGTGTACACAATTGAACATTATTCATCCTTCGTAGCTTTCAGGTGGATCGTAAGCTTGTTAAGCAGACAGTAATGACGTCTGTTTACGGTGTGACGTATGTTGGTGCTCGGGAACAGATCAAGAGGAGGCTTGAAGAAAAGGGAATGATTAAAGATGATAAGCTTCTCTTCAGAGCATCTTGCTACGCGGCTAAAGTAGATAATATGTCACACAAATCATTTTGAGTTTATTTTAAATCCACTATAACTGGATTATAATACTTATTCTACTTTTTTTGTTGCAAATTGAAGGTGACTTTTGATGCTCTTGGCGAGATGTTCCAAGCTGCAAGGAGTATTATGAAATGGTTGGGAGATTGTGCCAAGGTCTCTTTTCTAATTTCATCAACTGTTTATGGCTTTTGCTTATTGTATCTTTTGACTGGGACATTGGCTTGTTAACTCAGGCTTGCCTTTTGGGGTACATTTTAAGAATTATGGCTTACAACTTATCTTGACTATGTAGAAGGAAAGAGGAGAAATTTTACCAGAGCATCTGTATTGTTCTTTTAACAGATCATTGCTTCTGAGAATGAACCTGTTCGATGGACAACTCCTCTTGGGCTCCCTGTGGTTCAGCCTTACAGAAATTCTGAAAGGCATCTGGTGAGTTGTTTAGCACATTGGATTTTAATTTTCAGGGTCAAGTAATCTTTCTAGTTTCTTGATTTTTTTACATGTATGTATAAACAATCCTAAGTGATCCATATCAGCCTTGTGCAACGATATCACCACCCCATTACATAGATCCTTACATTGGGACATTATTTCAATATTAAAAAAAACTTGTGGTTGTTTCTTTTGTATTATGCTGTTTGATTTGCACTCGATATTCATATATAAATATTTGATTAATCCTTGCTGTAAAATATTTAGTTTGAATTTACCAAGCTTTTGTTGTGTGTTGTAATGCTTTAGGCTTCTGACATTCTGTTGCAGATAAGAACTTCTCTTCAGGTTCTCTCATTACAAAGAGAGGGTCAATCGGTAAGCTCTTCTAGATCACTCTCATGAATTGTTTACATCCTTAACGAGATTTCTGACTATGCCAGGTTTCAGTCAAACGTCAGAAGATGGGTTTCCCACCAAATTTTGTACACTCTCTTGATGGTTCACATATGATGATGACTGCTATCTCTTGCAATAATGCGGGTTTACATTTTGCAGGTTTTTCTCAATTCCTTGATAAACAGTCAGTCGTTTCTACTAGCCATCCATGATATTTATCTGTGACCTTTGTGAAATCAGTGTTTGCAAGAAATCGACCTTCGTATTCATTATTTTCACATTCTAATTTTTATGAGGGTATCTGAATCTCTTGCAATACACACACACACATCATTTGAATATGAGCATGGAGATTATAATTTACAAACATGAATAGCGTTTCTACCTCAAATCTGTTTTGCATTGTATTAGAAACACCGAATGAACATATACTAAGTGTATCTTAGATTGGTTGCGATCTAAGAAGATGAACCAGCAGAGCATAAGGAAAGGATGGAGATTATAGTAGCAAGTAATTGCTGTATTTTTCCACCATAGACCGTGACTCAAATTTAGGATTTTAATTATTTGCGTCGTAATAAATCAATCTGGAGCTGAAATATAGATTTAGCTATTAAAATACCCTGCAGTGAAATCAGTGCAGGGTCTTGACAGGGTGCGGCTGCCTTTCAAAAGTGTCGCCTTAGAGGGACTGCCTCCAATACCTGAAAAAAAAGAGAAAAAACTAAATTAAAATCATATGATTGTTTGAAGATGATCATAACACAAGTCAGGTGAGGAGGATCAAGCGGAACTTTGTTAATGTAGTATTTAAAAGATTGTGCCAGTATTAAGTTATTAACATTCTAATGTCGGTATAAAATCTATGTAACTGACTATGAATGCTCGAGCAGTCTTGCTTTCCTGTTGTTCGGTTTGAAAATGTTCAGAACTATATGAAGGTGCTGAGATATAGTTACTGCTTTATTTGTGTGGACACATACCTCTCATTTTTATGTGCCAATTTGACCGCAGGGGTGCACGACTCGTATTGGACGCATGCGTGTGATGTCGACCGAATGAACCAGATCTTAAGAGAGGAATTTGTGGCGCTTTATAACAATCCAATTCTGGAGAACGTGAGCAGCTTTTCCCTTCTTCCTACTGAAAATCCTCCTCTTACTTTTTTGATTTTTAAGGAGCTTGACAGCTGATAAAAACATCTTTCTTGCAGTTGCTTGAGAGCTTCAAAACATCCTTTCCGACGCTCACATTTCCTCCGCTTCCCGAAAGAGGTAACTTCGACCTTAAACAAGTTCTGGGGTCGCCGTATTTTTTCAACTGAATCGCGGTATATCTTTATTTTCTTTTGGATCCACTGCCTGTGCCACTTAAAGATCAAGATAGGTAAGTTAGGAACACACAAGTTGTACACTAAATTAATTCTGCACCAATAGAAATCATCAAGCATGAGTAGCTATCGCTGACCGATGCTCAGCAACGACATCGTTTGTACGAGTTTGAGTCGTAGCATCTGAAAGGGTAATGTCTTTCGATATCTTTCATTATTGTGTACATCATCTTCAACATTTCATTTCAGTTTTCATGTAACAGTTTAGGATGAACTTCTAAAAATCAAAATCAAATCAATGTACTTCTAAAATTCTCCTCAATTTATCCATGTCTTCGTATTTGAATTTGTTTGAATCAATGGAATGGAACTAAACACTTATGATTTTATTTTTAAATTTTACTCAAAAAGCCTCATATTAATAGAGTAATTCTAACAATTCTCCTCTCTCAAATGAAAGATCGTCCCTACTATTATCATGGGTTTTTTTTTTATTATTGTTAGGACCAATGAGATTAACACATCTCCTTTCCCCTATCATTATTGTCTGGGTTTAATTCTTCGAGATTTTTATTTTAAATTTTATTCAAAATATCTTATTCCAATAAAAATATCTCCAATTTTATGAATTTATAATATTCTTTATATATTTTTAACGTAGAATTTTAATCTTAATTCTAATATAAATTTAAATGCGGAAAGAAAGGGATAAAATGAGAAAGCGATGAGTATTTTTAAAATTTTAAAACTTTGAGTATCTCTACGAAATGAAATGAGTAAATATATAATCTCGCTCATGCGGTTCACTAAATGCCGATTTTATTTATTTATTTAATAATCTTGTTTTTTTTTTTACATAGTTTAATTTAAGTTCCTACGGCTTTACCAATATGTTTCATGGATGGTTCTAGATGATTCGAGTAACTGATGGAGAGAACTCACATTTTGCCCTTGGATCGATCGGACGGCTGTCGCTTCACAATCTGGTCGGCCTTTTCAGGCGTGGGATTTCGTTCTCATATTTCCCCTTCTCTCTTCCGCCTCTTATCGCCCGCTGCCACACCAACGCCGTCCCAGCGCAAACGTCAAGGCGATTCCGGCCGCCTCCCCCTCCGCCGCCGCCGCCTCAGGTATCGAGCCGCTTGAATCGCCCTCTTTCGATTGCAGAGCTCTCGTCTTTTCCGCGTCTGTCCTTGGTAGTTCTTTTTGAGAATTTTCGGTCAGCGGACGATGACCTATTTGCAGTCGGCTAGGTTTTGAGGTGATTCCTAATGGTTTCCTATGTGTTTATAGATTGGGATGGAATTTGTTTAGGGTTCTGCACTGTTTACTTTTGTTTCTCCTAAGTTTTAGGTTACAGCTCTCTCTTTAGGTTGTAATCTAGCTTTGTGCATGATTAAGAATGATGGAATGGTCTTTTAGCAGCACTCCGTTATAGGGATTTTGTGTTTTATGACTAAGTAGGAGTTTCAAGAGGTAGTAATCCGATAATATGATACTTTTAACGTTAAGAGATGACTCGATATTCTGTTTGTTACTGCAGATATTAATTAAGAAGTTCAATTTGCCGTTTCCTTTTAGTAAGCTGCACCAGTCCGATGGCAATTGTACCGTGCAGAGGAGCGTCAGTATCTCAATTAGGAGTACATCCTCAAGTTATATCTAAATATGCATCTCCGGGATCTAAGCCGCTTTGCTTTGCGAAAATGTTGTTGATGCCACAAACTGCGTAAGCATGGATAATTCTTCTTTCTGTACTGCACTTGAACAAGTTTCATGGTGGTTGTTTTTAATGCATATGTTTTGTTTTGTTTTGTTTTTCATTCTGCCATGATGCTTGTATTTTTATGAAAGTTCTAGGTTCAAATTATGCTCGAAGTATTGGCAAATCCACATGTATGATCATTTACTGATTATCAAGTTGATTTAATTTGACAATTAGGGAAATGTTGTTTGAGGTTAGGTTGGTATATTAATTTATTTAAAGTAATTAAGCTAATATAGAAAAAGAAGGAAGCTA
The DNA here is from genome assembly GCA_037834155.1 of Curcuma caesia. NCBI lineage: Eukaryota > Viridiplantae > Streptophyta > Magnoliopsida > Zingiberales > Zingiberaceae > Curcuma > Curcuma caesia. Next base: position 5,834,017 of record JBBMKF010000046.1, on the reverse strand, counting down.
GTATGATCTGAATACCATACATGCAATTACCGTCTTAATGAATAATATTATTTAGATGTAGAAGATACATCTACCAATGAATTCAGGACTTTTACTAGGCAATGCCTATGATCATGAGTGCACTAATAAATTTTCAATTCCAATAGAAAATCATTGTATAACTTTTCAATTCCAATAGAAAACCATTGTTACTTGTGAAACCATTTCATGTCTGATTTAGTAACTGATTTTCAGTGAACATGTGACTGACTATACCTTATAATCTGAGATGAAGAAAGCTTGATGTTAAGAATAAATAAGAAAATTTCTTATCTCACATTATCTTTGAGGTATGATAATATGATATGCATTTCTATATCTTTTCTAGTTGGCTTAATTTTGTATATTTTGCAGTACTAGGAACCACCTGGCTTCATCATGGCCAAGTTTCCTTGCTCAAGCTTCATTCTCTCCTTTATTATTCAATAACAGACCATGTTTAAAGAGTAGGCGTAGTAGGGGATCACGATTCATTGTCAGAGCTGATATTGTAAGTGGGATTTTGTTTCTCGTGGTTTTTAACCATTAGATGATGGATATTGAATTTTGCACTTGGTTTAATTTAAGTTTGAGTCTAATGCAATTTGTTTTTTTCGCTAATATTTTTTCCTATATTTTGTATGATCCCTGTAGGATTACTATTCTGTGCTTGGTGTATCAAAAAATTCAAGTAAATCAGAAATAAAAAGTGGTAAGTATACTTTATACTGGCTTATTCTGGTTGCTTCTAATGCAATTTTTGTACTGTGTTCGTAGGATTCTTATGCATGTTTGTGTTTACATTAAGGATACATTAATCTATCTCCCAGTTAACTCGAAAGCCTTTATTATCTCATGTTTTGAACATACAGCTGCATCATATTCTCTGTTTTCTTTAACCCCTCATACATTGACTGCTCTTTTTATTTTGATGTTCCAACAAGCCAACAAAGCCACAGAGATACACCTGTCTCTATAAAATAAAAAGCTGATGCTGAACTGTGGCAGCACCAATCTTTCAGTTTTGGAATGAATGCCTAAGAGCTTTCCCTAGTGCAAGGGGAGGAGGAAGGGTTCTCCTCTAGTTTGCCAGTTATTGTGCCCACATTAAATGTTAGGTATTGAAATGTGGAGCTGCTACCCACCTCAATCTGTTTTGGACTGTCAAAAGGGAATATCTTATGAGTAGCTTGTTACATTTTATGGCATTTTGAATTGCATGTTGGCATTAATCAACTAAAACCACCTTCTAGAAGTAGGCAGCCTTAGAGATCATGAAACCGTCAAACTGGGATGAGCAAAGTGATACAAGATTAAAGAAGCCTGTCATGTAATTCTAACTGGTCATTGTTACAAAATTGAGCAACCTTTTTTTCTGAAGAATATAGAAAAAGGATGTTCTTAAAGTTAAATGGAAGATAAAGAATAGTTGAATAGAAGTTAATGAAGATTTCCTCAAGTGTGACAAATATCTCTCCGTGTTTAGGTGAATTCTATTAAAGTATTTTTCCTGTAAAATCTATAATATGTTTACAAATATGGGATTTGAAAAATGCTTATAACAATATTGAGTTTATCTTAACCCTATTACTTCATAGACTTGTTCTTAATTATACAATTCAGTTGTTTCAAAATCAGATATTTTGGAAGCAATTAATTTATAATGCACCTTAACTAAACAATGTTAATATGTGGATTCATACTGGTTCAACCTCTCACGGAAGTATAGTGGTTCAACTTCCAATGGCCTTGGTCTGTTGCTTAGATCTCTCATCTAATGCATATGTTAATCTTTATTAAATAGTTTTGATATGCTATCACATTGTATAGTTAATTTAGAGAATAAGAAATCCTACTGTATATAATAAAAATTAAAACACAATGTGCACTCTTCCTAAGAGCAGTTACAACCACAAGTGATAAACTATAGAAAGTGTAAAAGTAAAAATTGAAAAAAATTAAGGCAACTGTAGAAAGTGTAGAAAAGTGATAAACACTTTGTAGTTTAAAAAAAAAGAGCTTGGGTTGACTAGCAAATGCTATAGTGATGAGCACATAGTTTGAGCTATAGGAAAATTATATAGTGCTCTAGATGTTGCTGATTATTGCCTTAATTCATTTTTACATTATAGGGACTCTTTGGAGATAAGAGTCCAATAGTGTTATTATGGAGGGTATACTCACATATGTAGAGACCTAAACTTTCTATCTTGACCTTACCACCTAGCATAATGTGATAAGCATGAAATTGAAGTTGTATAAAGGTGCATTAGAACTTTTTGAAGACCATTAGCTGTGAGGCAAAGATTAAAAAATAATAAAAATTTTAGCATTGGGAATACTTACTACTAAGTTAAGTTTGGTAGTCATTTTGAATAAATTCTAGAAATTTACTAAGTTTGTTTATTAATTTAGATTGATAGGACATTCATGGTCTATGTTTGGATCAGATACTTCCCATTTGTAAGTAGTGTTAATTAAGATTCTTAACATAATATGTAGCTTCTATGGCTGTGAGAAATTGGAGTGCCTTTAAGAGGATAAGTGAGAATGAAGATCATTGTTTAATCTTTATTTTTTTTTTGTACATAAATTATTAACCAATAAATGGATTTTTTGTAGGTTCATATAAAAAGGAGTAAACTACTTCTGAAGAATGTGTTTGTCCAATTGAAGGAGCTTGAAGATCACAAAAATAAAAAGGAAGAGTAGAATTAAAAGATGTTACTAGTGTTAGTATAATGTATAAATAAAGATGTAGAAGACGTGGTATCTTCATCAGGGTTGACATGGAATATAGGTGATAAGGTGAAGAAGTCTCGGGACTTATGAACTTTCTTAAGGAGAAGTTTTAGGCTAGTTGCTCCACTCCCTTGAAAACTTTAAAGAAAGAAATATTAATTTAGAGAAAGAATGTTAGGAGGGTTGTTCCTGTTGAGATCCGCTTTTGGATGCGCTGCTCCTTCTTAACATCTCACTTGAGCTAACTTGAGCGGGGAGGGAGACGCGAAGCTTCTGGGACCTACGCTCACAAACACCGTGAGAAGGAAGGCCAAGGATTGCCCTGGCGCGACCACTCCGATGCTTAAGTCAGTTAGTGGAGAGGGAGGAAGAAAACAAGAGGAAAAGAGAAGGTTTGTGAGATTGCATATCTCCCTTCAGTACAGAACCAATCTTTTATATAAGTCGAAGGTGTTATGTCACATTACGAATGTGACTGAAGTCCCATCACCGTTATGAATGTGTCAGAAGACCTGGTATAGTCAGTGCATGTGTCCCATCGCCGACTTGTTTTTAGGAGTCATGTCACATACATCTGTCAGAATATTGCCATAATGAGTTGCAGGGGTGGCAGGGAGACATTCACAACCGCATGATGGGGGAGTGGTCTTTGGGAAAGAGGAAAAGTCTATATAGGGTCAGGGCAGAACTGAGGAGTTGGCACGTGTTACGCCCGAATGGGTTGATTCGGCTCGAGATAGAAGTGCCAAAGGACTCGGACCGTCTCGGGAGGAGGTGTCCTTGTGAAGCCGACTTTCCGACGAATCTGGCTAGGTCCTCGTGCCGACTCAAGGGATTCGGCGGGTATTCGAGAGGATGAAATTTGATCCGCCTTCGCTTGAGGATGAGGAGTTGGCTCAGTTGACTCGAGAGTAGAGAGCCTTATTGAGAGGACTCGGAACCGTGGCAGAGGCCTTTTATCCGGTCCGGATCCGATTTCCCCAACTCGGTCTGCACGCCTCGACTTGAGGAGGAGGTTTCGGAGGATTCAGCTCAATCCGGGCTCTATGACCTGTGCCGTTGAACCTGATAGCCTCTTTCGGGCTTGACTAACCGCGCCCCACTCCTTACGACCATAACAAGGGTGATGAGGACTTAAATGAACACCTTTTTGATATTTTTCTTCTCTTAGAGAGGATTAGACTTATTCTTATCACTTATGAAGTTACTTTATTCCAAACTTGAGTGTATACCACTAACTTCTTTTTTTCATATCTCAATATTGTAGTGTCATACAAATTATTATGAATTTGTTATGTGATCTCTTGCAAAGTAGATTTATCATTGAAAGTTCTATTTTTATTGAGATTTTTGTTCTATTAGTTGCAATGTGAAATAGAACATATTTTAATATTACTACGTGATTTAATGATTTTAATAGGTGTTCTTGTAATATGAAATATGATTAAGAACTTATGATAATAAACTTGAGTGTATAACTGAGTTTGCTGTCTACATGCTAGGCGGTTAGCTGACTGCCTAAACCCACTTTTTAATACCTTGATAATGTTTTTTATTTTATCCTTTTGTATACATCCTTCTTAGCATTTTTACTTCTGTATTTTTTTACATGTTATTTTTTAACATCCCAATATTCTAAAGTGCCCCCAAATATTTTCAAAGGATTTCTATTTTCAAAGAATGTGCCCCTAAATATTGACTGGTTCAATATGTCAAATTTTGATTTATTTCATTTATTTTTCCTAAGGAGTAAAACATATGTTCGTCCTGTATGTTATCATTTATCTAAATCAGTCCACTTATGTCTTTATGGTCTGCAGCTTATCGGAAGCTTGCAAGGAGTTATCATCCTGATGTAAACAAGTGAGTAGAATAAATAATGTTTATTACAAATTTGAATTCATCCCTTACTAGTCTTCAAATGTATGATTGAATGAATATAATGTCATCCCACATCCCAATATTCTATCCTTTAATAAATTATTTAATCTAAGACACTTGTTACATCGACTAATAAATGTCTTAGTTAAGCAATGTGAGTACACATATGCACATTAGCAATAATAAAATCAGATATAATTTATTTAAATATAGATGAGGAAATAATAGGAGATTGAATCTAGTGACGTAGGATGATTCACATAGCCGATCCCATTTAGTAGGATAAAAATTTAATTGTTGTACTTGCTGTTAAATTGAAACTTTGGAATTGGGTTTTAACTAATCATATGAGAACAAGCCTTGCATGTGGTAGACTTGTAGGTGATTTGCTTTTACTAGATATGGGCTAGCGGAAGGGCATCAAATTTTAGGCATGATATGTAATTTCAGTTTTGTGGATAGATTATCGCCTCTTTTTTTTTGATAATCCAGCTAATAGACGACCTTCCCTCTTGGTTTATCTACCGGGTAAATCCGGGCATGGCTTATGCATACTCAGAAACCGACCTCCAAAGTATTCGCCCCATTAGGGATTCAAATTCTATTCCTCTTACTGCTCTGAGTGTTTTGCCATTGCACCACACCTGTGGGGGCAATTGTGGCTCTTTTTTCACAATGAAAATGAAGGGGAATCATTGAACAGAAAGTACACAAGAAAGGAATTATTACTTAGGATTTCAGCAACTTGAAAAAAAAAGTTGCTTTATTCTATTAGTTTTTCTTTTCTTGTGTAGTAAATTTTGTATGAAATGGCTGTAAGGATTGATCAAGATGATTTGCTGTGTGCTGAGGCTGTCTTATGCAATAGCCATCACTACTAAGCTTTGGAATTGTCAGCTTTATTTATGAACAATGTACTGAAATTCAAGTTGGGGCTAACTTTCATTATCTGTTATTTATTCTAGAGAACCTGGAGCAGAACAAAA